>CM059835.1:46890570-47490570 GCA_030444775.1 Atalantia buxifolia | reverse complement strand
CAAAATTCTTGCTGAAATTAAAAATAATTACCGGAAAGCCAAGCCAAAACAGGGCGCATATGTAACAAAGTTGGGATTTGAAGGAGAGGTCACTTACGAAAATAAGATTTAAGAAACAATGAACAACAACCCTAGTCCTGACCTTAGTTAACGATTTGACTTCCCTTTCTCAAAAGGTTACTGAAATTCAGTTAAGTTATACGGCTGTCCTTCAGAGCGCCACTCTTCTTCTATAAACAAACCTCATTGGTAAATTACAGATTTCTGACTGGTCTCAGTCATTTATAATCGGTTTTGGAACCACTAAATTTTCAATTATAATAATTACAATTATTGAATAACGTTAAGATTCAGCATTTTATAAAATGATATAAATTATTATTATTATTATTATTATTATTATTATTATTATTATTATTATTTATTTATAAAATTTATCTTCTAATAAGTGAGTAACATATGTAATTGTAATTGAAATTTGAGATGTATCCGAATCCTCAAAATTATTGTTTCAAAACTTCTTATAAGATATATATTATCATTCTATTCCGTCAATAATTACATTTTGCCTACCACATAATTAAGATAGTGGTTATTATTAATGAATGCACACCGGTGATTATTTTATTACAACATCAATCCCCCCCCCCCCTCTTTTTTTTTAACAATGGTGTTTATAATAAATTATTGATGTTAGAAATTTAAATGTTATGCTATTATTTAATCCAAATTAATATTGTGCATTTTGTTTCTAGTCTTTTTTTTTTATATATAATAAGCTTTAGTTCGTAATTCACCTCATATTCACATTTTATTACAGGTTAATGGTTTTTCATAAATTCACATACTTAAATTTATCTCAAATTGTTGAAAACATTTGTAGCTAAAAAGTATAGCGTAAACGAGGGTCACGATGATGACGTTCTTAATCAAATCATTTATCTTTTTAATGATAAATGAGGAAATGAATTAATGTTTTGAATAGTTTGAATGTAAATGGAAATTAACCCTTTTATTATTGAATTATGCTTTAGTGTTTGATGTCTAAATACTGGTTCGCTGTCGTCATTGTGCAGGTGCGGATTTAAGTGACACCTTAATGGATCGCATGGTAAAGCTAGTTACTATTACAAATTCTTAGCCATTTCATTGGATAGTGACTAACAAAGGAAGGAATCATTATCATTTGTTATAAATCTGATAGAGAAGTATTAATCCATGTAAAGGTTCTGCGGTTTTAATTTCAAACAAATTCTGGGAAATGTTTGTATTATCAGAGAGGTAGAAAATTCGTCAATGTTTATGAACCAGCTGCAAAAATTCAGGTTAATTTTTTAAACTAGCGTAGCAAGTTAGTGTAGACACTAGTTTCAAATTATCCATTTTTCACCTAAGATTATGGATATTGATAAATGTTCTTCATGTAACCACAGGTTCTTAATGAAGCTAATCTCACGAATGCTGTACTTGCCAGAACAGTACTAACTCGAAGTGACCTTGGAGGTGCCATCATTGAAGGTGCTGATTTTAGTGATGCCGTTATAGATCTTGCACAGAAGCAGGTTCGGTCAAAAACCAATTACTTTTTCTTTAGTATCAAAAGTTGATTATATTCTAACTTTTCTTCACTATCCTTTTTCAAAGGATAAGATTACAGGCTATAACCCAGTGTAATTTATTTTATACTGTTTCAATAATTTTATCTGCGGTTTGATTTTACAATACCCTGTGATCGTTCTGTTGATAACTTAGACATATAATGCTGTCTCTCTGTGTCTTTGAAATATTTCACATTAACTCTATGTAGGCTCTTTGTAAGTATGCAAACGGAACAAATCCAATAACAGGAGTGAGCACCAGAAAAAGCCTGGGTTGTGGAAATAGCCGAAGAAATGCGTATGGTTCCCCTTCATCTCCTCTGTTAAGTGCTCCACCTCAGAAGCTGCTTGATCGTGATGGTTTCTGCGACTCCGGCACTGGACTTTGTGAGGCAAAATAATTTTCACTGACTTGTCAGTTGTGCTGGACAACATATATTCTCTGTGTATATTTAGATTCATGCTACGCTAGCTGCAATTGGAGAAAAGAAGTGCAAACAATCAAATAAGTTGCTTGCTAAATTGAGATCCTAGATGACAAAATACTATGCTAAATAGAAAAAGAAAAAAACATGGAACTTGTTTTGATCAGTTCCAAGCTGAGATTGGAATTGGAATAGTGCCCTTTTAATTTGGATTTAATTTGGGCTTTCTCAGATTAATTATGCACATTCTACTTGTGAAGCCTGACTTGCATTGGCTTGTGTGAATTATAGAGCTACTTAGCCCATGAAATGGAAATGCAAATTTTTAGGGTAAGGCTGCTGCTTTTGCCCTGTGTTTATAATTGAGACATAAAACATGAATGTGGATGCAGGGGTCACAGGGGACATGTATACAAGCGTGTAAAGCAATGGGCCTACATGTCACCCTTAAATTATTAGTCCTTCATTCGATTGTCTAATATTGTTCCTTCTTTTCTCCCTAGATTTTGTTACATTGTTGAATAGGTTCTTGATGACCATCAATCTGTACATCATTTATAGATTGCTTGTGTTTCACTTCACTGCAGATCCTCCCAACGGATGTTGTGTTTGGCCATATCATGTTCTATCTCTCTCTCAATCTCTCATAGTAGCTAATAAGATCATGTGTGCCAGATAGATGACAACAGAGACTTAGAAGTTACGGTCAAACATGCATAAAGGTGAAAGAATTAATAGAGAGAGGAAAAGACTGAAGGGACACTGGGTTTTGCAAGTTGAGTTTGAGTCTAATGAAAGCACAAAACAATTGGACGTGAAGCCTAAGCCTACCTCAGCTCCCAAGTGAAGGAATCGATTACATGGCCTACTCTTTACTTGTCCTCACTCTCGATACAGCGGACCAACAATCAACACTCAAATTGACAAAATAGATTAAGAGGGGCGAAACATTCATCATTAAACAAAGAATTGGCTGTCCCCTCAAGCAAATTACAATGAGAGAATCAATGTGTGCTCTTTGCCTGTCAATCCTCTTTTCTTTTGTCCTTTCAGTCCTCGATCCTCATGCCTTGCTAAAATTTTCCTATGGCATGCTAAATTTGTCACACGTTCGTCTTCGTCTCAGTGGGAACTGGACACTATTCATTATTCAAATGATTATAGTTGGATGAAGTATACATATAGGGTATTTCCAGGTACATTAAGTACCACTACAATCACGTAATTGTCCGTTTAATACGAACAGCATTGATACATTTTGTCTGTCGTATATTTGCTTGTTGGGTATGTACATTCAGCATGATTCCAACAATTACAATCATTCGCAAAAAGTTGGCTGTTTTGGGTAGCCTTTTTGCATGAAGTCAAAAGGTCCTATAATATAGTTTATTAATTTTAAACAGATATGATTGGCTACACCTTTCTGTTTCATACAGTTAATATGAAATCAAATCATCGGAAGTCTCCTAGGATTAAGTGCATGTGAAGTGCATCATCAAATTTGAAATCTGATGAATTGGAAACGAATGTTTGGGCTGTTTGCGTATGTAGTGGAAAGGAAAAATAGCAAACCCTTATTGTTTCACAAAATTAATTAAATTTTTCTTGATATTTTAAAACACATTCGATCAGCTAACCTTATCATTTTACCTTTGGTGATTGTTTAATGTTGGGAATATGAATTGAAAAATTATGATAACTCCCTTTTTTCATAATTTTTCAATTAATCATGATTAAAAAATTATTCAATTAATTATTTAATTAATTAAAGGTGTTCATATTCTAAATATCAAACAAACACAAAGAATAAAATGGTAAAGTTAGCAAAAATGTTGACACTCATAAGGGTTCGTATGTATTTTAAAATATCAAGAGGTTTCAATTAGTTTTGTGAGAGAACATGGGGATTTCATTATTTTTCCTTTTATTTAATTATATTAAATTGTCCTTAACAATTATATTGTATGTATACATGGAATATATAATAGATCAAATTTCTTCAGATTTCATTTTATTATTTGCTATAGATAAATTTATAATTATTACCAAGTTAAACTTATTTAATTTAGAATAGTATAACTACCTTGATTAATCTAATGGTGCATTTACTTCATGGAATGAGAATGGGGTGAAATGAGAATGAGTTGGAATGGGAATGAGATTCCAATGTTTACTTGGCAAAAATAAATAGGAATGAAAATGTGCATGAATGTTATTAATGTGTTTACTTGGCAAAATAAATGGAAATGAGGAATAATAATGAGAATCAATTTAACAAAATGTCCATAGTATTAAATAATGTAATTTTCATTAACTAGATACATGTATAAATATTATTATAAAAATAATATTAATAGAATAATAATAATAATAAATGATAATAATGATGATATTAATAAAAATAAAAATAATAATAACAATAATTAATAATAACTAAAATAATAAATTTAATAATAGTAATGACATTTAAAATAATAAAATTAATAAATTTTGATAATAATAATAATAATAAATGTTAATAATGATAATATTAATAAAAATAATAATAACAATAATTAATGATAAATAAAACAATAAAGTTAATAAAATTTAATAATAATAATAATACATAAATTTAAAATAATAAAATTAATTGTGATTTGAACGAGGGTAATTCGGAAAATCTAAAAAAATTAGAGAGATACAAAAGTAAATATGTGTTTTATTTTCATTCCTTTATTTTTATTCTTAATCCCCCATGGGAATGAGATTTCCATTTCTTATTCTCAAATTATGTGGGACCCACATATTTTATTCTCATTTTCAAATTATATTTTGCTAAGTAAACATGAGTTTCATTTCCATTCCTTCATTGTCATTCCCTAAACCCTCAAGTAAACACACCATAAGGGTAAACGTTCGTTTAGTCTCTATATTTCAACTTAAAATATCCACTTCATCACTACATTTTGAAAAATATCTCAAGGTATCCCTACTATTACATATGTTACGCTCTTACCCTTATTTTTCTTAGCTTTTACAATAATATTCTCGCAACAATATTTTTAAAATTAATTGTTTAATCTCTATAAAAGAATTAATTAGCAAATTAACTAATAATTATTTATCAGCAAATTAAGAAATAAATATCAATATGAAACAACTGGTATTTTTCATACCCCTGCAATAATTTTGCTACTTATTTTTTATAAATAAATTAACACTAGCCAATTTAAAGTAATGTTTAATATCCTTTCAACAATCATACTAATAATATTTTTCTAAACAATTAATTTACCAAATTAATCCTTAAAGTAAAATAATAAACAAATAAATTTGTCTTTTACTTTTAAGGATAATTTGATAAATTTACATTTTTTCAATTAATATCTACAAAAATATTGTTGCAAGTTGTTATTGTAAAAGAAAAAAAGAAGAAGCAATGATAGGATTATAGTATAACTACCAACAAGAGTGCCTTGAGGTACTTTTTAAAAAATAGTGACTAAACAAAACTTAGCTCAAAATATAGGGAATAAACAAACATGTGCCCTTTAACCTAATTGAAAAGAATGATGACGCATTTACAATCAGTAATCAAAAGGGACTGAAATTAGAATGAGGTAGAACATGAATGGAAAATAGAAATCAAAATAAATTGTTTACTGTACCAGTAACAATCAAAATTAGAATGAACAGTATTATCATTGATAAGTTTACTTCATCTTAGAATTAAAATGAATTATTATAAGTAACTAAAATGAACTTAATTGATTATTGTCATTATGATGATGATGATGATTATTATTATTATTATTAAAAATAATTATTTTTAATAATAATAATAATAGAATTAATAAATTTTAATAATATTATTAATAATGACATTAATGACGACAACGACGATGACGACAACAACAATAATGAGATTTGCAAACAAGGACCAAAATGCAAGCAACAAAACTTAATTAAGGTAATTTGGAAATTATGAAAATTTGATAGCATAATATGGGAAATTTAAGGACTGGGAACTTGATTATCAACTCCCCATGGAAATCAAGTTCCTATTCCTTATTCCTAACAATATGTAGGTCCTATATATTTCATTTTCATTCCTATTTCTACCTTAATAAGTAAACATAATATTTTTTTAAGTAAAGTAAACACAATTAATCATTCTCATTCGAGATTCTGATTCTCTAATTCTACAAATAAACATACCATGAGTGTATTGCAAAAGTCAAAGTCGTAACTCGTACACAATAGAGATAGATAGTACATTTTGATGGGATGGGTAAGAGAAATCTCAGCCATTAAACATCAATCTTTTTCCTTCTTATTATCAAAAAAACGTTTTTATGACTCCTCATCGAGTTATGCCTAAAGGGTATATATATAATATTTACTTTCTGTTATACTATCTGATTGATAATTAATATTATGATACATCAAAGATAGGTATAAGAGTATATATAGTTACTCCAAATATGAATTACCTGAGAAGTGAATCCGAAAAGGAAAGAGATATAACGGTGGTTTGGAATTTGGGGAGCTAAGGAAGCACACTAATAATGTTGCTTCACATGGGCTTTGTTCGACAGGGTAAATGATGCTATCTTAGTCAGAAAACAACGTTTTTAATAAACTCTAATTATGTAACTCACACACTCTGCATCAATTAGTGCGCATGGGCATGGTGTGCTGCTTTTGGGGTTGCAGGACATCGTGATTTGTGATGTCATATGCATGATTGTCTCCCTTCTTAACATTATTATTGATGAAAGAAAAATGACAAATTGTTCTTTACTTCAATATTTCTTTCTTTTATCACAAGTGACGCAAGAGAGAAGCTATAGGAAATTGCCAAATTTGATTGTGAACAAAACCCTAATTAGAAAGCCTAAGCCTAGACTTTTGTCCAATTGGGAACCCTTCACTCTTTCGCATGCCATCTCTCTCTCTCTCTCTCTCTCTTGATTTGGAGAGTTCGGTGCATTATATGAGTAGTCCATGAGAGCACGCCCAATGATTATGTCTTGAGGAAAAATAGCCATTGCTTTTAAGGGATTCTCATGCTTGACTTCATCCCAAGTAAGAGGATATGCATAAGCTCTCTTGGTCAATAACAGCCATTGACATATCTTGCATTATTTTTAGTGACCTCATGATATATATAAACAGGTAAGTCTTGCAAAAGTCGTCTTCTTCTAATCTTCTTCAACCCTTCAAATTTGCAGCTCTTGAACTCAACCTTATACACGCTTTGATTGAAAGAAACAGGCTAATAATTGCATGCAAAATAACATTACTTACTTCTTGAAGATATCTGATTGTTCAGGGCTCCATTTAATCCATCTTCTTTACACAGGTATGTATTGATCAAACTGAAGGTAGAAATTAAGCATTTGTTTTCTTCTAGCATGCACAATTGTTGCAGCACATTATCCTTTATCACGTCTTTTATTTCATATTTCCAGTGGCTAGCTGTTAATTAACTTTGTCTTTGACATTATTAGTTTATTAGTTATCTAAGTTTTTTACTTATTAAAAGAACTTCTATTATTTGTGGAACGTTATGTTATGGCAATATATAAAGCCAGTACCACAGTGACATCTTTAGCTATTTAACTAATATTATCATATATATATTTTCTCTTAATTTGTTCACCATACAGTCTTTATGTTTGATTCATCATAAAGGAAGAGTTGGCATGGCCATTTAATGTTGCTTCACAGTCACGTAAGATTCTACTTATTAGCGTGAAAATAACATTAATTAAAAAACTGTTCAGAACAAATTTGAAGCATTTATTTCGAAACAATTGTTGAATGTCAACCGAACGAACCGTTTCATCTCTAACTTAAGAGAACATTTTTAAAGTTGGCAAAACCTTTACAGCTAAACAAAGAATAGCCAGTTAATCTTTGGTGCATGGAGCATTCTTCAGTACCGCATGCGTATTTGAAGCTCAAAATGGAGCCACTGCAAGATATAAATATATTATAATAAGCATGAATAATAACAGAAAATTAATTTTTTCCCAAGACAAATTGTGTATATCTTCGGGGTCAGGTGCTGGTGGCTTCTAAATTTTAATCTATATTTTATGGAATGAAATCACTAGCAGTTTAATGCAATTTGATAGTGGTAGCTATTAGCCGCCCAAATAAAAGTTTCGAGACATTTATTAAATACTTAATTAGATATATTTCCAAATCTTTAGATTAAATTGTTAGAACCACAACAATTACAAACATGACTGGATTATGTAATTATAGTATATCTAATAGTTTTGAAGCAACTTTACTTAGTTAGCTATCTGAGTTTAAATTTTGAAAAAGGTAAATAGTTAAAAAATGATTTGGGTATTGTTCACCTCTCTACCTTTTAAAAGAATAGTAATAATTATAATATATCAAGTGGTATCCTTATGGTAATTTATTGTAGTACTTCATTGTACGAATTGAGCTAACCAATAGACGAATTTCCTTCTTTGGGTATTTGCTTCATCGACCCTCGCTTTCTTCTTTTTAATTTTTTTAATTGCTTTAAATGCAATTCAAATTCGTCCTGCTGTATGCTTAATATGATATATTCTTAACCCAGTGTCACAGGCATTTTCCTTTCGTGCATAATTGTTTCATTCCATATCTGAAACTTGGTAGTCCAGGTAATTTGACTAGCTATTTGCAAAATAGCCTTGATATTTTCAAAAAGTTATACCTTAGTTTACTTTCAAACACATCTTCTTTTGGGGATTCCGTCTCCATGATCTTAAATCTCTTAATTCTGCCGCATTTTAAAGTTTACTTGGACTGTCTTCAACGGGAACTTAGATTAATTGGTGTGTTTATTTTTAAAATCGCTTAATCTCAATCTTTGGAGTGCCCCGGTTGATCACAAATATTCCTCTATATGTCCTGGTGTTGGTTCACTTATAAGTTGACGTTCCATTTTATTGGGAAAAAAAAAATCCAGTAACAGAAGAAGGTTACAATATAAAATATTAAAGCAAAATAAGCAGCAATAAGGCAAAATACATGTAACATTCAACATCTGCCGAGTCAATCTCATCTGCACTCGACCATACAGTCCACCTAAAACTACTACTTTATTTGTAATTTGTATTTTAAGTGCTCTAATCAATAGCAGAAGTTCCAAGAACTAAAGCAATACCATTTTAGTCTTATTATTTACAGCAACCTTAGTAGCACTTCTCTTCTTTGTCGATCTGTACTTACGTTCTAGGATTAGTATGTATATTATATCTTCTAATTACTTCCTCATCATATGAAGCTTTCACTTCCACAGATCAATTTGGCAACTCGAGGTTGACGTGGACGCATACTCTTGCGCAATCTCTACTCTGGTGTTTGATCCATTGCCCTGCATATTCATTTGTTCATCCACATGAAAGTGATCAGCTGCTGCATTGGAGTAATTGTTTTCCTTGGAAGCATCCTCATGGCTAAGCTGAGACGCGACAAATTTGTCAAGGACTCGCCAATCTGTAACCTGATCCACCGCTTGGTCGTTATTGTTGTTACTGTGAAGTGATGAGTTCAAATCTTGTGCTTGATGGCCTTGTTGAGTACTGTGCTGATCTTCTTGTGTGAGTGTTGAGGATTGCAATGTGGCTCTATCATACGCATATGGAACCACAGAGTTGCAACTAACACCGGCTGTGGATTGTGGAACTTTGGGGCTTTCAAGCTGAGGAAGCTGGACGAAAGCGTCGTGGTGATGAATATGAGACATGTTATATTGCAATTCAAGCTCCTGTTTGCACGGGTAGTGGAGATGATGATATTGGGTAAAAGGCTGAGGAATGCGGCGGCCGGGGGAATGATCATCAATTTCAGGGATGAAGGAAAGTTGGTCATCGTACCAATTACAAGGCGACTCATAATCGCCCATTTTCTGAACTATTGCCATTCGCTTCTTGAATACCCTGCACACAACCCATCCTTCTTCCTGGTGCGTTCATGTTCATTTATTTAACATTGTCAAATTAATAAGAACATATATATAATAGCAATTTGTTTTTGAAAAAAAACAAAAATAAAGAATATTATTGGATAAATAGAATTTAAGAGTTACATAAATAAAAATAAAAGATTACATGAATCTGTAATTACGATGAAAACAGGAAAATAATATCAAGGATAAAGTAGAACTTTAATAATAAGTTTTTTCACCAAACAATATCAATCATTACCTTCGCCGAGTATATTATCTCACATTAGTTGAGAATAGTTTTTGGACTAATAATGTAAGTTTGAGATATTATCTAACTCTTAAACTATCTTCTGAGTATGAGTTAAAGTCATGCACATATTAATTTTAAGTATTTCACCCTTATCATTTACATCTATAACTTTTGGTACCTCCTTAAAATATAAATTTTGTCCCTGTCCACTGTCTCCACCCATGCAAACTGGGCTCAAACCCACCAACTTTATAATAGGTTGAGCATGGTTTTCACCTAGAAAGGAAAAAGATAGGAAAGTTCTAAATAGAAACTAATTAAGTCTTTCATCCCCCTAATGCACGTCCACGATTAATATTTGTTAAAAAAAAAAAAATCTGTGTTCAATTATTTGTGCTATGACATTTAGATACATATGGCAGGTCCAATTGCACGCTAAAGATTGAAACTTTTTTCACTATCCGTATGAAAGAAAATGGTTATTAACAATGAGTTGCAAATTAAAGTTTCTCTTAGTCTTAGTAGATAGGAAGGAACTAGCATATATGTTGATAATTAAAACTACCATCTCTTGTCTGTCATCTTTGCCAATTAAATCTAAAAGAGTGCAACAATTATCTACTGTCAATTATTGATGCTATCCCTTGGTTAATTATTTCGAATTAGCTAATATATGCAGATCGGGGAACCAAAGAATAAGTGAGTAAATGGAAATGGAATGTAAGGATTTTGTGTTGTGTATTCAAGTTGATCGTGTAATACATTTATATAGTGCATCATCAACGTAACCAAAAAGAAAGAATTTGATGGCTTCTAAACTTATGCAACGGCAAGGCAGGTAATACACAACTCCTAAGCAATGAATATTATTGAGGGAACTATGAAGAGAATCATGGAGCAAATCTGCAGGTACGTAATAGGGGAATCCCTTGGCCTTGTGATAAGGCATTGATTTTTGCAATATCTGCTATTTGTGTACTCTTCTTCAGTGCTTTCAATGGTAATTTATCAGTAATAAAGAACAAAATTAAAGTTGTTTAAATAGTCCCATAGTTCCCGATTCTCAAACTTGGGATCACTCACTACATCTACAGAATTGATTAAAAAAGATTTTCGCAACACATTAAAATATAGATACATGTATATGTTGGCTATTCATTAAAATACTTCGAAGAAAACAGCGCTCAGCTTATAAGAAACAATTGAATTGAATGAGAACAAAATTAAGGTGAGACTGTACCTTTACCACAATATTATATGATCATCAAATCAAATAATCTCAGATATTATTGTCAAGTATATATTTATCAATAAATTCAAAACTCTCAATATAGATTGTGCATATGCAACAACATATTATATCATTGGATAGTTGTGCAATGATCTGGTGGGAACCATCTCACTAAATGCTTTCCCTATTGAATATGCATATTGTTTTGATATTTTTATCTAATTTATTTTTTGTATTAATGCTTGCGAAAAAAGATGGTTTCTTCATTTGGTAAAGCAGTAGCAATTAAAAGTAAATAAAAATTTCACCTTATTAAGGAGAGAAGTGATACTTGCCTGAGGAGTACCATTTTCATTAGTTTCAAGACGATATTCATGCATGATCCAATCTGATTTTTGTCCATTGGGAGCTCGTCCTTTGTAAAACACTAAGGTTTTTCTCATGCCAATAAGGCTATGCCTGGCGTAAATAGCCTTGTCTCTTCCTGTGGCTTTCCAAAATCCTGCTTTTGTTGCTCTATTCGTGCGAGTTCCAGTTGGATATTTCTTATCTTTATGGCTAAAGAAGTACCATTCATTCTGCTCTTCACTTCCTATTTTGCACAATTCTACAAAATTAAACCAAAAAAAAAATATCAATTTTGAATACTGGCTTCATGACTTTCCCTCTTCGTTAAAAAAAAAAAAAAAACTTAGCAATGAACAAAAGAGAATAATTGCTACCTTGAAGATCCCATGGCTCAATTTTGTAAAGATCAACATCTTTGATGACATCCAGATCAATCATTTTCGATGCAATTTTTTTTCTAAGGTAATAATCAACAAGTTCTTCATCTGTGGGATGGAATCTGAAGCCTGGAGGAACATGTGAAAATGAATTCATATTTTTCTAATTAAGGACTCAAGACCTGCATTAAAATGTCACAATTAATATCAGTAATTTGAAAATAATTATAAAACAATTCATAATTAATTCTATCATCAACTTAATAACATGCTATCTGAGTGAATGAAGGTCAAACTGTTCCCGCACCCAAAATAAAAATTGGAATAAACTATATATTTTCACTAGTACACGCGTTTACTACTAGTTGGGGAGGGGGAAAAAAAATTGCAATTACGCGTTTACTACTAGTTGGGGAGGGGGAAAAAAAAATTAAAAATCGATTAAGAGGGTACATCATGGTGTGTTTCCCTAAGTTTGATAAATTCATGTCAAGTTTCATTATTTGTGTTTCATTTCTGGGAGACGTAATTGCGCTCATCCAATAGGAAAGGATAATATCGATAGTACAAAATCTTATTCTGTTATACCAAACAGCCAACGTGAAGGTTTAATTCATAATTAGAAGTCATATTAATGTTATATGAAAAGTAAGTTTTGTAATAAGATTATGAACTTTATACGCCATGTAATCGTTACTAAACAAGCATATAATAGCAATTCAATGATCATGTTAAAAAATGTCTGCAAACAGAATTAGCCCTTTAGCTTCGGCTCGACCCAATTTCAATTCATCTTATGGAAATTACAACATGGGGCCTAATCTTAGCTAGATGAGATATAATACAATTCTCTAACTATTGTCTTCATTCATCTGGAGATGATGCATGATTTTTAAACCCAATTAATGTATTGAACAAATTAATTGGCTTGACCCAACAGATTATAAATGTTCAAAAGGGACGGTAAAAACTGTGAATCAAGAGGATACTTGATATTAGCAGAAATTACTGAAGAGTTGGAAATTGCAAATGGCAAAATTTGATAATAAATCAAAAAATAAATAAAAAGAATTAGAGGAGAAGTTAATTACATGAAAAATTTATATAAAACCCATTCGTATCAACACCCATGAAACCATGAGGCCTTCCTCGTAAAAGTTAACCTCATGCAAATAAGCAAGACAAACTAAATTTTTACTTGAGAAATATAATTGACATGAATGAAGAATAGTGAACAGAAAGTGTTTTCTCCACTTATAAAAAAGTGAAGGTTGGATGGATATGGGGAATCAAATTTTGATAGCTATGCTTCACGAAACATGCATAAAGGGGAATTTTTTCAGAACACAAAGGTGACGCATACATCATGCATTGAATGAAACCTTACGATTTCTCATTGTTGATCAAAGATGACACATACACCATGCATTGAATGACACCTTACGATTTCTCATTGTTTATTCAACTGTCTTTAATATACTACTTGTCTACTTTCTTGTAACTCGTTCAACAAACAACAATCAAAACAGACGCATGATAATGAATAATCTTGGGTAGTCTTTGATGTATTTGCATTTCTTCTACAGTTATTATAAGTTCATATTATCATAAAGTGAGATCTGTGTAAACCGTTGCGTAGCAAGACAAATGAAAACATATTGTATAGAAACATCTTCCCCTTGTTTGATTGTCATCAAAATATCTTAAAGATTCAATAATAGAAGAAATTTTTTCACTACATAGCAAACAAAAGAGTCGGAATTGCCCATGCATGATCATCATAACTTACAATAAAACTCAAGGCAGCAAATTTATGCACACAGAAGCGATCTCACTAACACAAGTTGTGAAAGAGATCACGCACATGCATATTCTTTTCGGCTGAGTTTTGATATGCATCTTGCTTAGCTTATAACAAAAGCATCCTTCAAGACCTCATGAATGAATCATTCAAAACAAAAACAAAAACATTAACAGAATGAAGACACGTAAATCAACAAAAGCACGCAGGAAGAAAGGATACTAAAAAAGATTAAGGAGAAGAAGAAGAAGAAGAAAATCACGATGTCACAACCTTGATAATTAATTCTCTAGAGTAAACCCTTAACTTGCTCCACAGATCTGAGAAAACCTAGCCTCTCAAGCGGCTATATCATATATACGCTTAAGGATACTCAACTTTAAAGCTTTGATTGTGGCATGCAGTTTCTTTAAACTTCCAGAAGGGCAGCTGAATTAATCAGACCAAAAAGGGGAGAGAAAGATAAGAGAACGAAACAAAACAAGCAAACGCAAATGCAAATGGAAAATAAAATATCCTCGGGAATTGAACTGAATCCCTGACTGTTGTACTCTCAACAACTGTCTTGTAGTTATCGAGAGATGGAGAAAGAGATGATCAGATCCCGAGGAAATGAAAAGAAACGAAAGAAAAGAGCAAAGGAAAAGTTGCGAGGAATTGCGAAAGAGAGAAGGGATAGGGTTAAATAAGAAGAAGCAACAAAATGAGCTAGCTATGAAAAACCATGCCTTAAATAATCCTCTATCTTTTGAGTGGAAGCTTGATTGCTGCAAAAGCTTTGTGGGATAAAAAAAGGCCTCGACCAAGAGTTAATATCGATAACAAAGAATTTTAATTTGCCAGATTAAGAGAAATAAGAAAGATGCTGGCAATTTGCAAATTAAACTTCTAGCTAGCTCACCACCCACCAGCCACTGATAGGGACCAGAAGAATGATAATTTATTCATTTATGAGAGAGAGAGAGAGAGAGAGGTGATGCCAGTGATCGGACGGTGAGGATCGCTTGGGCGACTCTTAAGGGTTCCAAAAGAACGGCAAAAGTTCAAATATTTATATATTTGCCGATAAGATAAATTAAATTTATGCAGTAGTCATCGATGAATATTGAGATGTAATCATCAATAGGGATAATGTTTTTCTCTTTTATGGTGGTGACCTATATACGGTGAGCATTTAATCCATAACCCGCAAAAAATAATTACACTGCGTGATATACACGATTATATATATAATCATTATAACTATACTTTTCTGAATAGCCACATTTATGTGAAACAAAATCTCAACATTTGAATCTCGATTTAGTCTTAATTGATGTGATAACTTTTTTATAATTACTATATAAGATTGATTATTAACCATATCACATTAATTAACAATGTCTAACATAATGT
Organism: Atalantia buxifolia; assembly: GCA_030444775.1. Classification (NCBI taxonomy): domain Eukaryota; kingdom Viridiplantae; phylum Streptophyta; class Magnoliopsida; order Sapindales; family Rutaceae; genus Atalantia; species Atalantia buxifolia. Next base: position 47,475,206 of record CM059835.1, on the reverse strand, counting down.
GACAGTAATATATAGATTCAAGTTAGAACTCAAATGCTACGATCGTAACATTATTATTAATCAAATTAAGGAGCCTCACCTCTCGCTCTCTTCTTTTCCTATCGGTTCCTTGATTCAGTCTTGCTTGCACCTTAATCTTACAATCTTAAGAGCCATATCACGATTACCAAGCGAGCTGGAAGAACTTCAATACCTATCTTCAAGGTTACCCGTAGATTAGTGCGACATATATGAACTACATGGTCATATTTTAGCTAGTAGCCAAGATAATTAATTGACTCAACAAACTACATGTCTATTAATTTTCCTTTTTATCCGACAATATAGAATGAATATATTTGACTTCTAATTTGCTCTAATAATTAAAGGTATAATTGTCGCAGCTTGATATAATGTAGAAGTTTCTCAACAAAGAAGTTGCATTCCCGTAATTAAAGTGTCATTACGGGAACCCTAACATGCCATAAACCCATTAAATAATGTTACAATCTAAAGCTCAAGTCTAATTGAAAAAAAGGGGCGGGAGGGGGAGTTGCCATCCGCTCGAAAAGTGCAAATTTAATAATACGACTAAATATATTTTATATAATATTTTGGAAAAGGTTTTTTAAGGCTTGGTGGCATTTAAGGTAATAAATACTTTCCAGGTCTTCAACAGCAACTGCTCAGCACGCGGTCTCTGGTTGGTCAGTCTGCAACTCCTTTTTTCTCTTTTTTTTGTATTTTATAATTTTAGTATTTCTCACTCACGAGCTTGTCCCCACAAACCGACCCCAATTTACCAGACGACGACGCTTCTCCAAATACATTATTAAGTAAATAATAAAGAACCAAATTCGGCTCGGCTTAGCGGCGAAACTGAGACGTACGTGACATTGTGACTTTGGTGGTGGAAGGCGGGGCCCACGGAAACAGAATAATTTGCTGGGACTTCATACGTGGCGGCTCACGGTCCGGCGTGGGCTAGCCCATGATCATTAGATACACAAATTCGAAATGCAGGCCGGTTTCCAAGTGGGACCCACCCCGTTATCCCGTTGGACCCCACCTTTTTTTTCAATATTTTATCTATTTAATTAATCTAAATTTTAAGTCAGAGAAGCTTGTGACACGTGCACAAAAATGGTTTAGTGAACTGTGCTTGTGCATGCCGATAAGTGAAGGTAACCCTATGGAACCGTCACCTTCTTTCCCCCCTTGTACGGGGCCAGTCCGTCGCCTCGGGTTAGGGCCTTGAGGAGTAAGGATCAAGAATTTTATAAGAAACAAAAAGCTTGGATAATGTATTTCGCTTGTTTATGTATATATGCTTGGCTCAAATTACAGGTACATGAGTGAAGCAAAAGCCTCTGACGTTATCCAAGTGTAATCTTTTACCCACTATGTGGCAATAAACTATTAGTATTAGAGGTCGTTGGTCTAGAATTTTGAGCTTAATTGAAGTGGTGAGATTGATTCTTGAGAAATTACGAGATATCTGTAAGATACGATATCAGCCATACAATGCATAAATAATATTATGATATATGTTAATTTATTTTGAAGAATTATAATGCAACTGATATGTATATAAAATTCAACTACATATGTCATATATGCATTAATTAGTTATATTACCTCTTATGTATTCTGAAATTTCTCCTGATTCTTTTACTAAGTAACCATTCGTTTTAATACTGTTATCGTTGACGAATATATATATTTCATTGTAAAAATTGTTAGGACCTAAGAAAAAACTAACTAATAACAAAAGGCGTGGTTATTAGGACCTGGAAGAACCACAATATTAAAACTGTTTATAGTTATTTTAGTTTGGTGTGTACAGATAAATGTTTAAGGTGAACAGAAAAAAAAAAGAGTGTTGATTAGGGGAGTTAATCGAAGAAAGAGATTAGCTGAACTCCAACTAATGGTAGTGCCTCGTTAATCATTGCTGATATTGATTCATTATTGTATCGGTTCCCCACGTTCATCCAAGGATGGGCAACTCCATGAAAAGTCTCTAAATATATTATATTCTGGAAAAAGTACTTTTCATGTCTGTTGTCGAAGCCCTCACTGTGATGTCCATAGGAGGTTTGCCCGTCACAATATTCTAGTATTTTTTTTTCTTTTTCTTTTAAAGTAGGAAGTCACTAGGTCAGTTGGTTAGTCTAAGACAAGAAAACTGAGACATCTAGCTAATGAGACTGATGCAAATACGATGAAATTGAAATAAAGAACTCCGTATTTCTACTTTGAATAAGAGAATACAACAATTGAACCCAGTGTTACAAATTTTATTTTCGTTGATCGATAACCACAACGATTCAAATATATACAAGTTTTTGCAAAAAAAGAAAGAGAGAGAAATGATGCAATTAATATATATAATGACAAATAATGATTAATTAGTAAAAATTGAGTTAATCGATTTTTATGTTGATTGAAAATCAACCATTGTAATAAGGCAGTAGCTACCTTGGATCGGCTCCAAAGTAGACCACCCACCACAGTTATTGGATGCATGTACTTGAACTTAAAACAATTATGACAGAGTACATCCAATGGCTGTGGTGATTAGTCTACCTTAGAGCTGATCTAAGGTAGCCAAACCCTTGTATTAAACAATAATGATAAAGATAATCAATCATATCGATATTGTTTGTACGCTCTACAACAAAATTAACACAGCGAAAGGATAAATTAATGTAGGATAATGGGTGTATAAAGACATTTTCAATACTCTATTGATTTTGAGAAAAAGAAACAAATTAAATCCAAATTGATTCTAAGAAAACCCATGAATTTATGGAATTAAATCTCATTGATTCCATAGAATACCAAGAGATAAAAAGAATAAAACTCAAATTTACAGTTTATTAAGATTATAAAACATACTTATTTATATTAACTATAACTTATGCTATACAAAACCTATCTCGTTCCTAGACTTGAAATACAATCTAGACGAGATTAAATAGTAAAATGAAAACTATTTGAAATAGTATTTGAATTAAAAAAGATAATCCTAAAATTAATAAACTCTACTTCATCCAAGAATTCTTATCATCCTACCTAAAGCTGACGAAACAAACTTTATCAACTCACAACTCGCTTAATTAATTTCAAATATTGTAAATCCCTTTTTCTTTTTTTGGTCTCTTTCTAGTATCACCCAACACGAAAGAGCCATTCCTTGGAACATTGTCAAGGAAATACCCCATTATTTTTATGTACACAATTTTTTACCATAAAAAAATAAATAGACACCATGAATTGTATATAATTGATGTTGCATTATTTTTTAATAATAACTAATATTATATTATTTGTTAATAATATAATTGCATAAATTAATCATGAATTGAATATAATTAATGTTATCCCAATTATTTTTATTATTTTTTAATAACACTTTATGAACATTGTCTATTTAAATTTCTTTTATGAACATTGTCTATTTATATTTCTTTTATGAACATTGTCTATATAAATTTCTATTTTTTTAATAAGAAGAAATTTGTTTTTCATGTTATTTTCGAAAATTTAAATATATGTACACAATACTCCACAAAGAGTAAGTTTTATTCAAACATGACATATTGCTCGTGATAATTGTGTTCTCTCTATAGTCTATATCATAAATTCATTTTAATTTCGCGGTTGTTATTATAAAAAAGGCAAAAAAAAAAAGAAAAAGAAAAAGTATAGCATTTCAATATGATGAACTTGCCATTCTAACAGGTGAAGATACCGTCTCTACAAGCATGCTAAAAGTTCGCTGATCATTTTGACTATGAACCATAAATGTATTGTATTGTGACAATAATACTGAAAAGTAAGGAGCACAATAATGAAATTATTGGCCAATATGTTCTCTCTCTCTCTCTCTCTCTATCTTCCCTTTTTAATATGTATTCATTCTAAGGCGCTGCTGGAAGTTTTGCATTTTTGGGTGTATAATTATTTTTGGACCAAGTCTTTTTACCCTAGAGTCTAGTCTTTTTGTACCTACACAAGATATGGAGTAAAGCTTAGGCAAGATCAACAAGAATACAAGTAGATCATACGCTTGATAAATTTTTTTATAAGATATAATCATTTGATGACGTAGACCAATGACTATTCAACAGCTTTCTTTTCATTTATATAATTTTTACAGCTAAAAAAAATTGAAATGTTGGCTAAATTAATTTATCTCTGAATTCTGAAATATTGGATAGGGTTTAATAAATAGTGCCTTACGCGTGATCATGGTTGCAGTTAATTGCTGAATTAATCTTACATTTCATCATATGATTATGGAGTCACATTAGTGATTAGACTGCACCTTTTTCATTACTAATGAACCAATCTCGCCTCGGGAGGGCTGGGGTGTTCCTGTTAATATCAGTTTACCCAAGTACATGCGCAAGAACACGCGGCAGACAGGCATTTTCCTGACAAATATTTGTTAACTATCACCGTCTCTCAGAGTCATGATTGCAGGACACCTAAAATATAAAGCACGTGACAATTTTGTATTTGCTTGTTACCCAAAGAGAAGACTTGCTAACCTCACCACCCCTGCCACGTCACCCAACACGAACTAGCATCCCTGATAAATCAGTTCTGACGTCCCATTTCCAACTGGAATTCATGGTGTGACTGCACAATCTTCTTGTTTGTTTGAACAAAATCTAATGAAGAGACAGTGCGGTGGGTTAATGAGAATGTGTAATTGAATACAATTATGACTTTTTTTTTTTTTAAAGATGACTTTAATTATATTACGTGATCAAGTAACATACACGATTCTTTCACAGCCGTTATATAAAAATTTAATAATTGTGAAAATAACATAATTTATTACTTTATATTTTTACAACCATTGAATTTTTATGTAACGACTGTAGAAGAATCATGTATCTTACATGATTATGTAAGATAACAATCTCTATAATATATATATACATATATATATATTAAAAGATCATGTTTTCACTTAACTCACCAAATTTAGAAAGCTTCAAACACAGAAAAATAAAATCTCTGAAAAAATGTGTACGTAGTCGAAATCTTCGAGCTTATTTATGTCCAGATTAATAGAACAAATATAAAACATTTAATATATGGCTTAATCAATCATCCGGGTTACACTTTTGAATCTTATTTTTTTATGTAGATTTCACCCGTTTAATTTGAAATTTGAACAGAACCCATATGCCTGCCTAGCTACACAACGATCTGAATAGCCATCTATGCCTATATGTGCGGGCACCCAAATCAAGGCTTCCTACTGGAGGATAAAAAAATTGAAACAAGTTGATAGCCTCGTCTTGATAAACCCTAATCATCAAGAATAATATCATATATTGGAAATGAATCTTAAGCTTTAAATTTATGGTACAATGGCGCCCAATTTTCTGCTGAAAGACCTAAAATTTTTGTTGCACCCCAAGCTTTATGTTGCTTAAGCACAAGTTAATTTTTCTATACCGTGCATAATAGACCATAAGTTTGGGAAAATATATATCAAAAATATACCTCGTTGGACAGCTCAAGATGATATCACGTCAACTCTTATATGATAACACAATTGGTATGTAGTTGTATAATTAACCAACTTCATCTCACACCCGTCATTTATATACGGGCATTTGTTAACACAACTATTGCTTCCACTAGTGGCATTCATTTTACAGCGTAACTAATCGGTCCACTCGTCTTACAACTTATCTAAAATAAACACGAACAAAAGAGATTGGAAACTCAATTATAAGAGTCCGTACGTCTGGTAAAATAATTTGATAGTCATAATTAATTTTAATAATCATCAAATTGCATGAAATGGAATTAGTGGTCATAATTACTGTAAATTATCATCAAAACAAATTGCTTTGCTTCATTCAAAACTATGATCTGAAATCATATATTTTGCTCCAATAGTCTTACGTCCACTAACATAACAAATAATTACTGCTTTTCTTGATTGGCATTTGCAGACTTGAGGGTATATTGAAGGGCCTCCCTTGAATAATTAGCAAGAAGCACGTTTTTCAATTTTGTTTTCTCAGATGTATAGCCTATTCCCACCCCCATTAATTGTCGTCTGAATAAATTAAATAACATTAAATGAATAAATAATAATAATAATAATAATAATAATAATTACTGGATTAAATTTTTAAATTGGTCCAGGACCAGGATTGCTGACTGTTGACTTCAGAGGTAAACTGTTTCTGCACAGAAACACATGCACACTGTCATCATTTACTGTTTGTTGCTCAAGGCGTGATGACTAATAATTACACTTTCAATGTCATTTTCCGTGGTTGTGGCTCTTTTTGGCCTGGTTTGCTGATTGCTAAGTTGGGAAATGGGAATGAAAAATGAAATAAATAAAAAAAATAAGATTAATTAATAGCAACAGAGATTATGATTGTATTTTGGTTTGTATGTCTTCCTCAGAACAATAATACCAGTTATAGCAATAATAATAAGATTAAGAAATGACAACAAATAAGGGGCTAAGGGAGTGGAATTTGGCATCATTAACATCACATTCTACTTTATCTAACCAAATTTTACAATAATGTGGCACAATCTGGAGCAGCAAGCAGAAAGCAGAGAAATTTACTTGCACTTTTACCTGTCGAGGGACCTATGGCTATGTGTGGTTAAAAACAGGAATTTGCATAAAATACTGATGTGAGTTGTATTGATCTGTTAAAAATTTTGTGCCATATGTATATTTATGATAATGCTGGAATAAGATTTAATAATTTATATTTTGTTGTTCAATAACTGTGAATCACAATCTCGTAAAAGATCAAGTCTTAATTAGTTACTATAGATTAAAATTAGAGGACTCATGAAATGATCAAATCAAGAATGACACTAATTCTACCACATTTGCTGCAGATCCTTAACTATAAGCCAAACGATTTATCTCAGTGTAAGAAAATGCATGCATGCAGCCGAGCACTATTTGGTGATTGACATTAACGTTTAACATGAGGATGATTTGTCGAAACGCAGTCACAGAAGAGGGAACATGAGCTAAAATGGTGTCTTTATTGTCTCCCAAAAAATCCAAGGTGTGGGATTTGATTCAAATTGCTGCAGCCTGTACCTTGGTCATAATGAATTATCTGGTGGGGTGACACTTATTAATTCACTGAAACCCTGGAGTCAACTGAAATGCTATTCTAATAATTATAGATAAAACAGCGGGACCTATACCTTTCCATTGATGCTATAGTTTTAAGGGTAGTTAATGTGGTTTATATCATGAAGCTCTTAAAAGAATATCAACTCACACACATCTAATCAATCAGAACCATCAAGATTACAAGTTTTGTCATATATGTGTGAAAGGTAATAAGGATCATTTTCTTATAATTGAAGCAAAAAAAAAAAAAAAAATCTTTTGATCGGGTGGTGCTTAGTTATTGGCAAAAGAGCAAGCACATGATAATTTCTTTTTTATTCACACAATAATTAGCACTGGAGAGCGACAGTATTCATTCGTAGAGAATAAGGCAAGTGCTTTACTAGCCTCCAACTATATTTGTTCTTAGGAGTATCAATTTATAAACAAATTTAATTTAAAAAGAAAAAAGAAAAATCTGTGAGGTGGTCCAAGAAGGCATAGAAATAGACGAATATTCTGTTTTCTTAATCAGAAAGGACAGGTTGCCATGTCTCTTGCTTTGGAAAAAGGGCACTGGAAATATCGGTTTGTGCCGATATGAAAAACTAATGAACTAGCTTGAGAATTGGAGAGGTAATGTGGGTAAAGAGCTGGCTAGCTGTCATTTCTTTTGAAGATACATGACCACATACAATAAAATAAAATAAAATAAATTGTTAATGTCCCACAAATATATATATATCGATATCTATATATATATATATATATATTATTTTGAAAATACCACAATGAAGTTACAGTAGATATATATGCAGAAGCAATCCTCATTGAGATCATTACGCAACATACACAAGATATGGTCATGAATGCCAAATTCTTATATAAGGTGCTGTGCCTGCCCATTACTCTTTTCACTTTTAGACCTGCTTGCGGCAACCCGGCCCAAAATTTAAAGAAGAATATTATCTCTCAAGAAGAAGAAAAGAAAGAAAAGGTACATAGTTGCTTGTATATGGGAAGCTAAGACTTCCAAATGACGATAGGAGTCATAAAATCTTGATTGAGTTTATAATAATATAGAAACAGATAAATGAAAGGTCGAAAGTACAATTAGACACAGATTTTATTTTGTTTTAGCTTTTATAAATGCATGTCCATATTTAACATCTTTATTTTGTTAACAGATCCAGTGATCCACCAACTTTTGATCAAATAAGTTCCGGTCGCCAAAAAAAGGTAGCATTTTTAAGGTCCAATATTCAGTGCTCTCTTAATCATTTAAAGGTGAAAAAACTTGCTCAATTAATACTGAAGATATAAGCCATAGCAGTTACAAATTAATGGTTAGTTTAATAACTTTTCTTATCTAACTGACAACTTAGTTATAAAGGTTTTAGTTTAATTAATTTCATCTAGAACAACGAAAGAAGAATAATATCATAGTATTAGGTAAGGTCATTTGAAACGCCATGAGAGACTTGGGAGTGCTTCGGATGATCATAACCGTGCCAATGAGACCATAAATGAATCATGAATGTGTAATTAACACACCAAATAATAACGTTTATGATGTTTCAAGATCGTTCAACAATAACTAATGCTTCAGACCATCTTTGAAAATAATAATAATAATAAAAACTTTATAGTAATGACGCATCTATGACCTTCGTTTATATGATTGAACCTTTCAATTTAACTTGAAAACGTATCAGTTATTGGCAATGTAAAATTGCGTGAGTATTTCGAAACACAAATCCAGGCGGCAACGAAATTATGTGAAATAATAATATTGCATGGTCTCTTCTATTACTTGGAAGAATCAGGCCCAGTATTTCTAGCCCAGACGAGGCCCATAGCGACTCAGAACTGTCCGGATTGGACCAACAAAAATCTCAAGATCCAACCTTCTGGGCATTAGCAATTTGGCGTCAGTTATTATCTACTGGCTCCGTTTCCTTTTCAATAAATAAATAAATAAACAAAGTGTTATGAATTTATTAAAATAAAAGGGAATATTCACAACATATATTTTTTAGTCTCCCTACTATCTCTCACTAGCAACTCTTAACTTCTCTATTACTCTCACTATCTCCCACTAGCAACCCTTAACTTTTCTATAACTCCCACTATTTCGCAAAAAATTATGATTCATAATATTTTTATTAATTTCATGTAATGATTATTTAACTATAAAGGAGAGCTTTTGTGCACACTTAGAATGAATAAAATCACTCTATAATATATTGCTCTCTCATTTTATTCTTTATTTTGTGTTGTTGTTTAATAGCTTTTCTAATACAGAGAGTTTTTTATTAGTTTGTTTAACACTACCGTTTAGGCCACATTAATAAAATACTTAATAAATTTTAGTTACTATAGTTTGGAGGTTTGTGTAATTTTAATCTACAGTTACTTGGTAAAAATTTTATATGATTTTTTATTTTGTCAAATTATTAATTTTTATTTCATAACAAGGGCTTGCATTTCACACAATTATGGCTTGTAATTTGCAAACCACAACCACAACACTGAAGAAAGTCTTAGAATTAATAAATTTATCTATCAATTTCTATGTGATTGCAATCAAATATATTCTACTTTTAATATAGCAAACACTTGACGGTTTATAATATGGAACAATTAATATATTATTATTATTAAAAATTTCTTGTCATAAATTATCCTTCACACATAATCTATAAACTTTGAATATCATGAATTTACATTTTAGGGTAAATGCTTATTAGTCCCTATATCTTGAAGTTAGTGTTCATTTAGCTCTTATATTTTTAAAACTTACCTTAAAATATCATTGTAGTTGAATTATTGACATCCATGCATTACTTTGTTTCTTTTGGCTTACTTTTACATATTACCTCTCACAATAATGTTTCTTTTGTTTTTGGACATTAATAAAAAATTAAATTACCAATTTAGCCTAATAAATAAAATTGAAAAAAATAATATATATTAATTTTTATAGAACACTCTGTTGAGGAGTTAATATATTAATTTTTTATTAATGTCCAAAAAAAATTGGTTATTTATTTTTTATAATATTAACATTTTTTTGGACATACATGAGCTTTCACAAAAATTAATATATATTTCTTATTTTTATTTTATTTTTACGGTTAAATTGATAATTTAATTTTTTTTATTAATGACCCAAAAAAATATTATTGTAAGAGTGTATTATTGTAAAAGCAAGTAAAAAAAATAAAAATAACTGCAAGAGTGTCAATAGTTCAACGACAAAAATATTTTTAGATATTTTTAAAAATATAGAGATTAATCGGATACTAATCTTATAATATAAGAACTAAACAATTTTTTACACTTGCTTTTTAATTTATCAATTATAATGCTAGTGGTCAATTTTACGGTGACATAGGGATCTCATAAATCAAAATGGTAGTTGTATCTAATGTGGTTGGATCAATCAGATTTGAGTTCAAATATTTTTTAACATGTAATTAAAATCATTATTTGTCGAAAGTTTTTCAATGGACATCACATTACAAACATTAATAAATTTTGTGTAGGGTTGACTAATCTTGCTGCATCTCTTTGTTAAGTTTGAAATTTTTTGAACTTTGCTGCGAGTGACATGCATCAGATAAAATAAAAAGGAATATTCTCGAAATCTGTATAATTTGACTGCATAAATCAAATTATATATATAACATGCAAGTGACAAAAGGACATTAGAGCTGAAGGTCATTAATTTATAAACTGTTGAGGGCAAGAGGGATTGAGACGCACATAAGTTTTTTTGTACAAAGATGTTTTCAAATATAATTATATCCTACCTAATAAATTTAATTATGTGAATTGTATTTCAGAAATTTTGCTTAAAAATGTAAAATAACCTATTAAATAATATTACCACGATTTGTCCAAGGGCGACATGAAAGTGGCTTTCAACTTCTTTGTTTGATTAGCAATCCAAATTTAATTCATAAGAATGTTTAGCACACTAAAAAGTTATATCTAAGCATTGCCAACTCCTTTAACTCCTAAATAATAATAATAATAATAATAATAATAATAATAATAATAATAATAATAATAATAATAATAATAATAATAATAAAATCCATCCAAATGCATATAAATTTGGCGATTTTTTTAAATACGCTTTGTCAAAACAAATTCTCATATATATATATATATAGTGTTAAGAAGAGACGTAAACAATTGCTGAATTTTATAGCCACTGCACTGATTCTGCAAGGTCACCAGCTTGGTTTGAATCCACATGAAGTCCAGTGGCGTAGAGATTTGGCTATCTCCATGAGTCTTTTGTTTTGTTTTCTTCTTCTTTGTTGAGACTTGAGATTTATATGTTCCCTCCCTCTATATGATCGAAATTCTATGCTGGCTTCTTGGAAATTTCAAAAAAAAAAAAGTCAGAAAATTAACACAGATCTCATCTCTATATCAAGAAAATATTAATGGTCATTAGAACTTGAACTGGCAACAGAGATAATTAGAAAGTTGAAATTGTACCAACAAAGTACGTACTTAGGAAGACCAGTCATCAATGGCAGCCCACCTTGTACCATTCTAAGCATTAAATAAATTATTTATTCGCTTTTAAAAAAATGTAATTATATTTAAATAGATAATGACACATTGATTATTAAACAAACGTTGGGCAGCTCCTACCACCAATTGCATCAAAGAGGAACGTTTGTTACGTTTCCTCGTCTCATCCACTCACTGAAGGGTCGCAATTTCTTGTCTTTTTCCCTCCCCCCCACCAAAAAAAAAAAGCCCCATAAACTAGCAATTTGAGAAAATGAGAACAAGAAATAATTTGGCAGCCTATGCGCCCAAAGCACCAAAAAAAAAAAAAAAAATCAAAACGAGAAAAACATTTTCTTCATTGAAGGGACAAGTGTGTGGTGTGGATCAAATCAAAAGTGACATTTATATGTTTATCCTCGAACTTTGGTTTGCTTTAGGTTATCTTTTGAGTTCCAACATTCAACTACGATTAAACGTGCAATGTTCCATAGATCAATTTGATCAAATCCTCATGGTTTGATTCTTGACTTTCTCAGCTTTACAGCAATTTTGCTACCGAAACAAGACGACCATCTTTAATATTTATTTAACAGATGCTGTATCTATCATTAATTTATTTAAAAGTACCTACTCCAAAACGGAACTGACCTTTCCATGCACAACTCAAATTTTCCATATATTTTCAACCGTCAAAGTCCGTAACATTGCATGGTACTAACCTTACAGTACAATTCAACCTTGACCGTACATCTCAGATGTGCACGTGGCAGAGCTCTATGATTTTTGAATTACGGAAAAAAAAGCTGGTCAATGTCGGAACCAAATAAAAATCTTTTTTTTTTAAAATACATTATTTTGAATTTCACCAAAAATTAATTCTGACTTCATACAGCCGCGAAGCATCAAAACCGTCCGCCTGGTTGACCTTGGACCTTCTGCTATTTTAATTTTCACCGACCTTCTAATTATTATCTCTTTGATTACAAAACCGAAAAAATATATATATATATATTCCCATATATACAAAAGATTTAACACGACACTCTCACTCCTTAAAAAAGATTAAGAGTTTAAGTTCCGGTCTCGTATGAAGTCACTACTTTAGTCAATATTTTATTTTTTACTGACCGATCCAGTACGAGCAAAAATTAATCTGAATTATGGTGCGAATTTAAAAATACCTTCTATAATTAAGACCCACTTAAAACTATCTCGTGGTTCAACAAAAAAAATTTAACAAACATATTCCAATAAACTAAATATGCCAATTTGTCCAGCTCCAGCAATCTCACATGGACTTCATAAATTTATCACATTTTTATTGTTTAAGAATAAAAGTACCAAACATTATTACCACGTATACCAAAGTTCCATCAGTCCCAGAAAAGAAATTTAAATTATAAAATTTTTGGTTCAATTTTTTTTTCCTTTAAATTCTTGGTCCCACGTTACTAAGTGCGCACCGCGGGCCGACCATATCTTCTTGCATCTCCCCTCCCCTCTCAATGTCCGTTACCATACACTCTGCGTTATATGTATACATTTGGCTGCTTTGGTTTGACTCACCAAACATGATGAACAAAAGGAACCCAAGTCTCATTCTGGAGTAGTCGCAACCATCGCCTATTCCCTCCATCCAACACTGGTTCTGGTTCTATACGTAAAAACGCTCCACTTAAATTTGTAGCAGTCTGTTTGCTTTATTTCTCTTATTAAATAATATTATACAGTTAAAAAATGAAAAGGTTTGGAGGCTTCAAGCTAGGGCGCAGGATAGTGAAGGTGTTCAAGTGGATAATCCGACCCAGAAGAAGAAGACCGCGTTGCAGGTATGTCCCCGGAGGCTCTGTCTCCCAGAGTACTAGAAGCAGCTGCAAGGCCATATCAAAGTTTTTATCGATGGCAAGCTGCATACGGCGTGGAGCTAAACAGCTTTGTTTTCCGAGTTCTAATCCGGGTTTTATCCAGTTGGGTCAAGCAAAACCCGCGGAGGTACCCAAGGGGCACTTGGCTGTGTACGTGGGGGAGTCGGATGACGAAGCCAGGAGAGTGTTTGTGCCTGTTATTTACTTTAATCACCCCTTGTTTGGAGAGTTGCTGAAGCAAGCGGAGGGGGTATACGGGTTCAACCATCAGGGTGGGATCACGATACCTTGTCGGATTTCGGAGTTTGAGAAAGTGAAGACGAGAATCGACGCATGGGATCATTGCCGGGGTCGTAAACACCACCGTCTACATTTGTGATATGATGACATACAAACGTGCAGCAAAAACGCAGAATTTTAGATGATATTATTGATATTCCGCCATTTTTTGTAAATAAAAATGCTGAATATATAATTTTCTTCTCCGCAGATACCTTCTAGAGATTATTTTCCCAGATCCCATATGCTATTTTTCCATTAACAATCTAAGATTTATTTAAAAGTAGAGCAACTAGTAAAGCGGTATTGCATATTATTTGGTGTCTGCTAAATGTGTTGAGGAGCAGGGTAAGGCTGTTGATCATGTTAAAATTAACTACTGATCAAATTCAAGCAAGAGCTAGAGATTTTCTTTTTGTTCTATTATAATTTTAATTAATAATTTAATGTCAACTTAATATCACCACTTTAAGTGAAGTTTATACCCCAGTCTCTTGTACCATCCTAAAAGATTTTACCTGTTAATCTGATTAGCACCCACACCCACAAAAGCTACACTTCTTAGACATCAGTCTATTATTTATCATAATTAAACAAGTATCCATATATATGCGATTCAAGAAAATTAAAAAAAAAAATATCCATGTGAATGACGACAAATGAGATAAGCACAAAACCAAAAAGACTGCTTCAAAATTGAGCGCTGCTAGCTAGTTGGTGATTAGTGATTAGCGAATGTCCATCTAACAAGTTTTGACCCGAAAAGTAATAAATTCAATAAGACGCAAGTGTTATTGGTCGAGCAGTTTTGCAAAGAGAACGACAGGAACCCAGAATTGAAACTCGGGAACTAATTTTCAATTGCAATAGGTCTGAGATTATAGGGGCAAGATCAACTGAACCTAGTCCACAGTTTAGCTGGTTCTTATCCATATCTGAGGAAGACGACGATTTGCTAGTCGATAAAGTGACAGGCAATTGGTATGTATGTGCTAGTGATATAAAAGTTGTTTAGCATCAGATGCTTTTCGTTGTCACTTTGAGGACTAATTCTATATATCATTAGCAGGTGAGATTAGACGTACAAAGTATATGTAGCTGAAAAGTAAATAAACTAATTTGATAACAACAATTAATATAATTATCTACAGTTTAACCGTAGACGCTTAATAATGGATTTAATATAGACGCTTAATTTCCGTTTAACCGTAGCCCTCTTCATGAGATTTAGCAATCAATCCATATCATAATATTTGATTGCTTCCAAGTTTAGCAAGAATACAAATCGAACATGGGCCAACCTCTTGCCGATTGAAGCATCATTTCTGATTGACAACTTTCAGAGGGAGGTTATTGCATTGCACTAAATAAATTATAGTTTTTTTAATTAAAAAAATGATCATTTTGGTTATCTGCCTAATTTGTTGAACTCATCTCAACTTGATTGAATTCTCTAATAATAAGTTTGAATATGTATATAGAGTACTTTTTTAGTCTGGGTTCTTAAAATGCGGGAAAAATTTTAAAAAAATTTGAAATTGTGGAGTTTTAGAGATTTAAACGTCTATATATATATGTGTGTATAAAAATGCACTTGTTATTGGAAATTAAAACAATTAAAAATATCACTAATGCCTTGCTAAGTAACTTTTGTAGATAAAGGGAGAGAGATAGTAAAGGGTTACGTCCACTTCACGTAGCCAATCAACATAATTGGCAATTTCAATGAGCTCAATAATCCTATTCTATATGTTAATCTGAAATGGAAACACCATAGTGACGTATCGACGACTTGTGCTGATCTTGTTTTATATATGAATTATATGAATTTGTCATTGAAACAGACATTAATTTTAATTAACTGATTGGGAAAAAAAAAAGCTTTTACAAGAATCATGGTATAACCATCTATTCAAGGAGGAATTCTGGAATACCCATTCAAGCCATGCATAAACCTGCAACAATTCGTCAGTCATTTTATTAAAAATGATGGTCTGATCATAGGAGAAAAGATTGGATATTAATCCAATGTTTCACACTAGGATGACTCGCAATTGATCCAACACATCACAAGAATATGAAACAAGTTAGAAGGAAGATTGTTCGATAGCTTCCAAAACTGATCATTGAAATAATTTCTTTATTTTTTTTCTGCCTATATAGATTAACAAGTTAAGCAATATTTACCGTTCAAATTAATATGTAGTGAAATATAACAAAAACATGCATAAGAGTATAACATGTTTCTTGGGATTTCTTGCATTTCTTTCCAAATATCCAAGGTTAGTTAAGGTTAGACAAAAAATTGGGGAGCATAATTTAAGCAGCCTAGAATTGTCGTAAAGCAAGTACAAGTGGCCGGCTTTCTTTTTCAGGGCTTGCGAATTGCGAACCCACAATGGAGACGGCACAAGCAAGCTGTTGAATTTCTGCGTGCTGAGAACAACTTGCCCAAATAGCAAATCTCGGGTCCCATGCAAAAGAAATTATTTTATGCAAGAGTCGGCCACACAAGTCATATCCGGAGACTAGAAAGAGTTACTTTTATTGAATTGTTCTGGTTGAATTAAGTTTGGGTGCAAAATATGGTCCCTTATTCCCATGCTGCCAGAATATAAGTGGACCAAGCCACTAAAAGAGGTGATGAAGCTGTAACGTGGCCCTAGCAAGACAATCTCCCTGTATCTTCCTGTTCTCGTTGTTGTTCAATTTTTTTGTCCAATTTTCATCCTCCTCAAAACAGTCACTCCTTGTGATTACCTTATTTTACCTTATTTTTGAGGTTAAGGGTTGAAGTCACCACATATAATTGTGAAAGTAATTTTTTTTTAAAAGAATTAGAGTAGGTCTCCTTATTGTTCTATAAGATAGATCCTAATTTACAAGTAAGCCTCTCTTATCATTTTTAATAACACATTTCCAGACTAGATTTCAAATCAATTATAGTGATTGGGGAAAAAAAAAAAAGAAATTACCAAGACAGTGTCGCTGATCTCGGAGATGCAAATAATGGTCGCGAGTTCAAATAATGGTATGAACTATAGAATAGAATTAGACACATAAAAATGACATCGGAATGCACCTTAGTGTTACGGAATGAGTCCTTGGCTTCCAAAGTTAGCCTCTTTCGGCTTGAAACTTTGGGCAGTTCGCGACATCAGCTCAGGTATTCATAAGAATGGTCATCTTATACGTGGGCCACTTGTATTCACTAATTCTAAGCACCAGTAGAATCCTACACCTATTCTTATACTCCCACATTTTAAAGCATCTGCTCCTGCCCTCATAATTTTCCCGATTTGGCCCTTCCGAGACCGAAATGCGCACTCCCATAACGTGGGCCTACATTTGGACACAAGACCGGTAAGACCAGATTGAATATCTTGGGCTCTAACGACCCATTCTGGGACCAGCTTCATTCATGGATCTCGAGTCCGGTTAGTGAGCAACTTCTTCCGTATTGCAGTTGAACAATGCAAGTTTTCTATTATTTCTCCAGTTGACTAAGAAAAACTAACCCAACTACACAACAAGGGTGGGAAATACAATAGGAATAGGGTCTTTTAAAGCCAGTTCTACGACTCCTCCGCCTCCACAGTCCACACTAAATGTCCTTTACATTTAGACAGCACCAGGGAAGAAAGCGCAACTATTAAATACAGGAACCAACTGTAATAAGCTTCTGCTTAAATGTTATCAGATCAATATCAAGCGCTATAACCTCTAATTGCCGGATGCCATTGTCTCAGTTCATTGCCACTGCACGCAGCCTCAGAAGTTTCTTCCATCAAGGCTTGGGACACACCAAGGTTGCAGATATTGGCAAATGCCCTCATGTGTTTCATGCCATATTGAGTGAGTGACCCACAGTGAGTCTCGAAAACACGAACCTGCAAATATAAAATTCAAGCATATATCACAAGAGGGAAAAGGATCATAAAATGATATGAGTTTGTTTTAACAAAAAAAGAAAACGTTACCATTGGTTTCAGGCATTGCCAATCATCAACAAGAGGCAGGCCACGTGCTCTAACGGAATTAAGAATTCTAGAACCCTTATCTGGTCCAAATAAAATTACTCCAATCATATCAATACTTGCATCCAAGTGTTTTCTATGCCTCATTGTCTCCGTAAACAGCTTAAGCATTTCTGATTTCTTTTCTGATCCCTCTGCTGCATTTTTGTACTGTAAAACAAAGCAATCAAATTTGTATGTCATCCAGACATCGACCTGCTGCTATTAACTCCAAATGGAACAGGAAACCTGAAGTGCTGCTTAATATGAGCTTTGAGATTAACCAAATAAATTAAAGAGGGAAAGGCTCACCATATGCCACATGAAGAGAAGATCTGCGTCTCTCTGGTTGACAACTCCCATTTGATCAGGCAGAAGCTTGTTCGGAGGAAAGTTGACGCTGGCAGGATCGAAACCTTGATACAAGTATAGCTCCTCCGATTTGATGCTTGTGTTCCCATATTCCATTACATGAGATCCAGAATTGTAAGTGTCAAAATTGGAAGTCCGTTCCTTCACCTGCATGAACATAAGTAAAGCTTGTAATTATTCTTGTATTTAACAGAAATTGCAGCTGACGATGTTGATAGTCTAAATATTGTTGATCTTACAACTTGATACTGTTGATTTATGGTCTCTCTCTTCAAATTATGAGTCTCACTGCAGGAAATTTATAAATACATATTCAGTTTGGAAGCTTCATCAATATAGAATCAAATGATAGTTTACAGCCTAAAAGTTTTCTTGTTCTTTCGAGGAGCAATATGGAATACCTGTCCTCCATCCAAGCAACACTGTACAAATCCCCCAAGCAAGTGATATACTCTGGAGGTGGAGAAGGATCCATTCCAGGGCAATAAGTCCCAAAGCTGTTCTCTTGTGCATTTGATGCAGTAGTGACATATATATCTAGATCTTTGGGCATTACACCTTCAAAAATGCTACCACTTTCACAGGCCTCCACATATATAACCTGTGTGGCAGCATAAAACTCTGTAAATAATCACAATTTGTATCTTATAACACACAAGTTCTGAAGCCACTGATCACTTTACCATCTCTTTATAGCTCTTCGCAGCGTGCTTCTTCTTCAAGACATCAATGAATTCCATGGCATACACATAAGGCATATTTGGCATCCCTACAATCCCAAATGGAAAATTAACTAGCTAGAAAAGCGCTTATATTCTTCACAGGTCACTTGTTAACGCTAATCCCAAAATAGGGGAATGAAAACCAAATTTTGAGATTGTAGCTACCATGAAACCATGTTAAAAGCTAATATCACGCCATTTACTGTAGTGTAAAATAACACGATATAAGACTACATAAAGTACTAAGTACAGAAGAAAAAAGAAAAAAAAAACATACCAAGAACTCCGGGGCCTCCATGATCAGAGTAGAATATAAAGATCCTGTCATTGGCCTTGCTATTCACGACCTTGCCACTTCCACCTTTTACAGCTTTCTTGTCACCAAGAAGTACTGCATACAGATTCTGAGCAGTCACATGCTCGCCAGTATAATCCTGCAGTGATTATCCCCATTGATAACACAATTTGGCCAGTGAACTATAATATCAATTAATGTGAACAACGATGAAACTTCAACTAAGGAAAATTTCTGCCTCATCAGCTTCATTAACACATTGTGGAACTCCGGACGTTTAGATTGAAAGACAATAACATATAAGTGGAAAATAACACAGTTGTCTTGAATGATAACAAATATTGTAGAGCAACTTCTCCCGAAGAAAACTAAAAACCAATGATCTGCACTGCAATCCACATGATATCAGGTCTCAGACGTACCGCCAAATGCTTTTTTGATTAACCAATTAAGATGTTTTTATTAGTTCTTATTCACTTAAAAGAGTAATGGAGGGCAAAAACAACTTTACTTTCTAAAATTTAACATGATTATTAAGAACTAATCTACAGAAACTAACTACTGAAATGTTCAATGCAAAGCATTGTCAAGGACAGCACAAAAATTAGTTCCCAAAAGGATATCCTAGTTGGTTAGATGTCTTGCAGTGAATCATAGAGATCTAGGGACTATAAGACATCTGGGTATCAAACTTTCCATGTACCAACTCCTAGAAGACTGTCACACCAACCTCAAAGAAAATTTGTTTAGAAGTATGTGTTGTACATGTGAAAGAGTGAAATAGAATGTGCCTTACGTGCAAAGTGGAATTAAAAAAGTAATAACAATAAAAAGAGGAAGTTAGTTTCTTTAGTTCCTTTGTTTGCTCAAAAGGTGATGTAGCCCAAAGCCAGGCTGCCACGTTATTAACTTTCCGGATTCTTCCGCCCCCGGATTTTAGAAAATGAACCACTGTGATTCAGCAACTCAAAGGACCAAAGAGATCATTAAAGTGGAATAGTTTTTACGTTTGATATTAAATTGTTTTAGGAGCTTTCACATTATTGTAATTTCAGCTAGGGATACAGTTAATGATTAGACATCAAGAAAAACAGTTAAAAATGACGATGCGCCAATGAAAATATAACACACCATTTGGTTGCCATCACTATCAAAGAGGAACATTATTGAATGTTGACAAAATGAAACCAACTCATTACACCAAAGTCAAGATTAGCATACTAAGGACTTTGTCGAGATTAAACAAAGAGATAATTATAGGATTAGATATTAAATTAGTAGTTGCTTTCCTAATTACATAGGAAGGAATATTTTATTTAAAATTAATGAAAACGATTTGGTAAATACCTTCGGCACACCGTCGTAAAGATTTTCGCCTTGTGGATGGTTGATGATCACACCAGGCCTGGGATTAAGCTCATGCATGGCTATGTCATCGTACATGAACACCACTATGTGCTCTTCTTTCAACCCACCTTTCCTCAGCAACTGATATGCATGGCACACATCGGCCTGCAACCATTTCATCAAACGAGTTTAATTGCCATAATAAAATGCAAATGCTAGCTAATTAAGTTAATTAACGGTTCACAAAAAATACCGTAAAAATAGAACTACACACACATACCTGATGCCTGTAATTTGCATAACCAGATGATCCAGCTACAAGAACCGCCCATCTAGTGCCAACAGACTCACCACCTTCCTCCGCCGGCGGTTCTTGCTTCTCAGAAGGCAACAGGATTGCTGAGTCCCTTTGGTTGAACCAGCCAGCTTGAACTCCTCCTGTAAAAAGAACCAGTACTAGTACTAGCAAAAAGAATACACAGCGATGATGGGCAGTGGCCATAGAGAGTGCTTGGAAAAAATTGAGAAAATTAGTGATGAAGAAGCAATCAAGAAACAGCACAAAAAGAGAGAGAGTGAGATGGTAAGAATGGAGAAAGTCGTATTTAAAAAGCATAAAGCGGTGGAAGACTGGAAGGTGCCATGCAAAAGAAGGGATTGACACGCTTTAACCGCTGACCAAAAATGGGTCCCCCACTCCCCAAGTACTACGTTGCCACTTGCCAACATACGTTTGTTTTAGTTCGGGAATTTGGAGTTTCTCTGTTTGCTTCATTCTTTTTTTCTGGAACCTATGCACTTTTCCAGTACCTCGAGCCATCGTTTTTTTTATTTATGATTCATTCACTTTTTATTATCATTTTTTTTAATGTTTTGTATCTTCAACAATAAAATTGAAAAAAAAAATTAAAAATAGTGTGCTTGTCCAATTCTTGTTCATCATCCTCTAATGAAATCTCCCGCTAATGACATGTTGTTATAATTATCAATTACTGTGCTTAAGGGGAACGAAAACAATGGCCCAAATTCATCAGTACAGACACAATCCCTGGAGGCATTTTTGAATGCCTAGATTCGATTGTTCAGCCACTGAAAACTAAAACAATGATGCGTTGAACAAGAAATACGAATATCTTGAAAAAAAATAACTAAATAAATAAATAGGAACTACAGGGCCGCTCATCTTATATCAAGAAATGGAACTAGATCTGAATTTTTTTTTTTAAAGCAAAATTTTCAAGAGCAGACTTGTTATATATATAATGGTGGTCAATTCGGACAATGAAAATGATTAGTAAACAGGTTATTCCTCCAGCCAGAGCCAGTGATAACAAGAATGGTGAATACGCAGCCTAAATGATTCTTGACCATAAAGTTTCAAGACCATGCTGCGTTTTTATCAAGACAAAAACATAACAAAATCACAATTAGCATAAATGTCACCGCTCAGAAGATGGTATGTGTTCCTCAATGAAGATATTGAAACAAAGACACACTCTTAACGCTTTGGTTTATATCCCAGGGTTCCTACCCAAAGGTAAATGCCCACTCAATCTGTAAAAAGGATTAGATATTTTTCAGTACTTCCCCCTCCAGGAATACCACTTCAATTTCATATGGTACCATAATGGAGAAACACCCAGCACCCCTCGTGCTAACCTTGGATCAAAAACATCAAATTGCACCCGATTCAGGGAATCTAAAAGAACTTGAGCAGGCACAGACTCAAGAAGAACTGGATGGGCCTCAATTGGCACCGTCCCGGATAGTTCACGAGCCTTCAGCAAATGGACATTTGCTACTGATGCCATCTCAAAAACAGCATCACATAAACCCTCACGAGAATCCAAGTGGATTTCCGACCGACCCCCCTGCTTAACAAGCAAACCATGGTTGGCTGCCACTTCAGCTGGTATATAAGAAGAGTGGCGGTTGCGGCTGGCATGATACGGTAATGACTTAAGTAGCAAAAGAAGGCCACTTGCCTTGCCAATATGAGATGCTGCGTGATCAGCTGCAGTGGACTTTATACCACCAGCTTGAAGTGTCGTGTACAGAAGAGTTGATACAGTATCCTCTGCGTATTTCTCCAAATCTTCAATCTTTTCTGGGATATCACTAATCTCTCTGTTTGCATCATTAATTCGAGCTTCCACAGACCTTTTCAGCCATCCCCTGCTTATTTTATTCTCAGATACAACAGATGCAAGAGCTTGAGCTACTGGGTGCTCAATTTGCTTCCGACCATAGATTTTGTCTATTGCTTCTTTCCACCAGACTAGGCGCATGAGACCAATCCGGGGATC
The DNA here is from genome assembly GCA_030444775.1 of Atalantia buxifolia. Taxonomy (NCBI): domain Eukaryota; kingdom Viridiplantae; phylum Streptophyta; class Magnoliopsida; order Sapindales; family Rutaceae; genus Atalantia; species Atalantia buxifolia. The sequence goes on along the minus strand of CM059835.1, from coordinate 47,452,354 downwards.
AGAAGCAACATCCATGGCTTTGGAAGTTTCAACATTAAAGGCACGGAGGGCAAAGGCAGTTTTCCGTAATTCAGGGGGGAGTTCGAGAAGGCAGAGGTAGTGATGGTAATCATAATTTCGCACTTGCTGTACACAGTGGGAGAAAGCTGCTCGTAAGCTACTTGAAGCACCACTCATCAAATCCTTATTGTGATTTTTCCTGCAAATACATAATTTATTAAAGAAGAAATTAAATAACAATGTAAACAATAAGGTATGCAGAAAATTGTATAGAGAAGGAAGTTTCCACTGTATAACATAAGCCCACTGGTCTAAAAGCATTTTCCATTCGTAACTATGTTAATGAAAATTGTATAGAGAAGGAAGATTCTACCATATAAAGATAATGCAGAAATATTTTCCCTTCTTTCTTATTAGAAACAAAAATCTCTTAGGTAAGAAACATCAAAGATACGAGCAAAAATGGGAAAGCATATTCTAAATCCATTAATGTCCTACATAAAATTTTAAAGTCAAAAGAACAAAACATTCTCATGTATTAAAAAGAAGAACGTCATTTACACATACCACCTTTTAAAGCAGAATGAACTCAAGTGTTCAATCAAATCACACGTTATTTCCACTTCTCATCCCTTCCCTACTGAGAGATGAAATCATTGACAAATGGACTGACTAGATGCAGTAATATTATACTTGGGAGTTGGGAGTTTCCAGAAACATCATATTTTCAGATAAGAACATCATATTCTGAAACTGCAGAATGTAATAAATCTCCAAAGAACATGACAATAACCTGGGCAACTGATTCAACAGAGATTTTTTCTGACTGACTAGATGCAGTAATATTAAACTTGGGAGTTTCCAGAAAAATCATATTTTCAGATAAGAACGTTACAATCTGAAACTGCAGAATGTGATAAAACTCCAGAGAACATGACAATAACATGGGCAACTGATTCAACTGAGATTTTTTCATCCTAACACCTAGTCCCATTATGAGTTCAAATGGCTTGTCATTTAGCATCAGCAAAAGTCACCATTCCCCCCATGGTTTGGTCTTCACATTCAACACTTGAAGACCCGACCAGACAGACCTGGAACCTACCTCCAAAAAGGGAGACAGAACCAACAGCAATAAATAGATGACCAAAACAATATCCATCCACACTGTTTCTCGAAATTTCTAAATTTAAATGAACCTCAGCTTATATTAATTTTGTTCTCAAGCACACTCCCTTTCACAGTTTAATTTTAATGACTTTTCTAAAATTAGAAACTGAGCTTTGAATGTTCAAGTTTCTAGAGGAAATGATTTCACCATTGGGATTGTCCATATTCATACAGAAACTAATGATTCTATAAAACATGTTTGATAACTTAACCGTGATTTCCAATTAGTTGATTGATAGCGTTGACAGATATGACTGTGATCTAAGTTAAAATATATAGTTTGCAAAATTTTGCTAATCAATTCCCGCAACTAATGTTTAGACCATTAAGCTGAAGGGTAAAAAAGATGCATTGTTGTAGAGCTTATCGAAGGTAGGTAAGATTCAAAACACTTCATCATCGATGCAACCCCCACGCATCTTACATATTATAAAATCTGCCAAAAATTACAATGAAAACCTATAATCAGACACATAACTACAGCCCGAGATGAACTCCTTATAGTTTCTACAAATGCCACCAATCAACATGTTCCAGCTACCACAGATATTTACAGCATTAGTCCATTATTCGGATAACAATAATACAGCTTCAACGTATAAGATTCCAGCTAAGCTATTGTTATCAACTCAAAAAAGGATCGACCTGACTGGCATTGGTTCAAAAGCAACGCAGCTGCAAAGAATGGTCGTGCGATTAAAATGCTTCACTGGGAATTATCAAAATGAGTATGGGAAATTTTGTAGAGTCGCATTTATTAGGGAATGGAATCAAATAAGGTTAAGGATTCTTCTTTGCGGAATTTCATCAAACAGGGGTCGTGCGTGTCTATGAAATAAATAATTAACAAACAGAAAAAAATCAGAAATGCAATAAAAGCAATGACTAGAAGCAAAGAAATCACGTCAACACATTGGGTTTGAACATAATTTACAGAAATGGAAGCTCACGGACCGAGTTTGTTGCAGCTGGTAGCTCAAGGTCGATAGTCATTAACGCACGCGGGGCCTCATTCTATAAAAATAAATCCATGTGCGAACATTCTGTAAAGCGGACTCCCTAGTCCTTTCACTTTGATTCGCCTCCTGAAGAACGACACCGTTCCTATGATCCCTAAGCCCAACGTTCTACTAGGCCCATTAACGCCGATAAGCGCGGGTTTTTGCTTTGAGTAGCGTTTTGACACCTTCTAAATTCCTTATAAAAACCCTTCTCAAATGAAATTACTTAAATAATCAATATAATTTTTCTGAATGAAAATATATTAAACACTTAAATAAATTATTCTTTTAACAATTTCTTACACGCAACTCATTTTATAATTTATATAAAAAAACCCATTTTATAATTTATATTTGTATCTTATATTTTAATTCAATTTTTTTTTAACTTTAAGAATTAAAACTTATGGAGATAGAGATTCTGTAATTAGAAAAAAAAATTTAAATTTTAGGATTTGTCTGTATTCATGAATAAAAAATTAAAAGAAATATTCTTTGTATGGTGAAATTTAATGACAAGATGATTGTTTTCATTTATGGGTTAGTATTCCATAGATTAAGAGGAGGATATTTTATAGAATAAAATTCAAGAGTGGTGTCAAAAGAAAATTTTAGGGGTGTGAAAAGCTCTACTCTTTTGGTTTTTGGATCATTGCCCGTTGCCTTGTTTATTTTTAGAGTGAAGCATCTTTCACCATAACTTTGAAGTAAGCGTTTACTTTTCAGATTGGAGTGGGAATCTTTAGATTAGGAGTGTGGAGTGTGGAGTATGAAGTGGGAGTGGAAGTAGAGTGTTTACTTTGACTAAATGAAAGTAAGGATTGTCAATCAGAATCCCAATTATTTGTTTACTTTATCTTGGATTAGGAGTAAATTGTTTTAAATAACAGTTTTATCCTTATATAAAGAATTTATATTTTTTTTATTAAAAATGAATAAAAAATATATTTGTACAATAACCTATGTATTTTATTATTAATTTTAATTATATAAAATAATAATAATTATTAATATTTTTAATGATGTAAAATAAAAATTTATGAATTTTATTTTTATTTTTTAAAACTAAAAATTATTGGTAATATTTATCTATATAAACAAAAGACAATTTAAAATGTTGGATTATATTATTACATTGTGCCATTGTCAAGGAAATTATTTTTCACAACTTTGATTTCTCCATCCTGTTGATTTTTTATTTATTTTTTTTTTCAATTTTTATGTGCATAAACAACTTGTTCTAAATATGAACATATCAAGGCATAGGGCAGCCATTAGTTTTGATGCCTGGAGTTATAGTCCATTTTGCCAATAGGCAATACTCGGTGGAATCAAGTCCCTACCACTATGGTCCAAAAATATCATTGGACTACAGCATAAAGTAAATCAATATAGCCATGAAAACAAAATTAAATATAGTTCATTAGTTCGATATAATTTCCAAGGCCAAAATATATTACATAGCACCTCAAGTCCAAGGTTCCAAAATAATATTATATAAGAACACATCTTTAAAGTTCCAAAATGGTGTGTTCATTTGACAAAATACAATCCAAATTTCTAAAGTAATAGAAGGACTGCATCTCACGAACCACGACCAATCTTTCGAAGGATATACCCATTTTTCAGCTCATTGGGCAAGTTGAAGACACACGCAGCATATCATGTTTGGTTGCCAAAACATCAATCGCATCTAATATTTCTTGCTCGCCTAAGCCTTCAATCTTACATACTTCACCATACAACTTAGCTTGTAAATCAGATAATTCTTTGTCAGCAGTAGAAAGTACGCTAATCAACTCATCTAGCTTGGGTACCATGGCTGAAATGGACTCTGCCATTGCCCCTATATTTAAAGACATATGTTCAAATGTCTTGTCCTTGGTTCTTCTTTTCTTTTTGGGATGGCTGTAATTACTTGGAACACTTTCATTTTCATTGCCAGGTGCATGTGGTTGTGGAGTGTGTGACATATTATCAACAATATTTTCCATAAAAGTCTCATGAATGGAATCATTTCCCAAGCTGAAATTGAAATTGTCTTCATGACGTACCTCTTCTTCGTCATCATCAGCATTGCCGGCATTTACTCCATTAACTCTATCATGTCCAAAGATCTCACTCAATATGTAATAATGGGGAAATGGTTTGAGAAATAACCCACTTGCATCATTTCTTTTCTGTTGGGGGAATAAAAAAACAAGGATTTAGAAAAATAAAATCAAATAAATCAGATAATAATAGAAAGAAAAATTACTCTAGTCCTAGTAAAGATTGAAGATTAAATTTTATAAGGTTGTATAATAAATCAGTGCCCTTAAATCTTAAACCAACATAAACGGCAAATATTTAACAAAGAAACAAGATCAACACAACAAAAGAATAAAGCTCAAAAATAATAATGGAACAAAGAAGCATGAACAACACAGCAACATAAACAGTATAGTAAATGATTGATTAATCTTAAACAATCAGTGCCCTTTAATCTTAAACCAACATAAACAGCAAATATTTAACAAAGAAACAAGATCAACACAGTAAAAGAATAAAGCCCATAAATAATAATGGAACAAAGAAACAAGAACAGCACAACAACATAAACAGCCCAGAAATGGAGTAAAAAACATAGCATGAACATCCAAAATAGCCCAGATGAAATAAACTAGATAGATAAAGGACATTATAAACTACAAAACCAATTATGATCTACTCCCTAACTATCAATATAAAGAATAAAGTTAGGTACTTTACCTTCACATACTCGTCGTAAACACTTTTATCACATACGATCATCGACTTCTCTAAATCCCAACCAAACCCACTTAGAGATAACATGTCTGCCAAAGCATTATGTTTCAACTTGAAATACTTCACTCTAGATTCAATGTGAGGAGATGCTTTCAACCCATATCCTGGAATTTCCAGCTCCAACATACTTTCAAGTTGATTCAAGTACCCAGTTTTGAACCCACAATCGACCCGCCATATTGGATTTTGACTCAATTCATACAATGAATCAACCAACGCATCATCTTGGGCTGCTGTCCCGTAATGCTTCGACATCCTACGACCTCTTTGACTCACTTTATTTACAATAAAATAAATTTGCTATAAAAAAATATAAGGTCAACTATACTCAATTGTATAATTAAATTCAACATATAAAATGAAAATAAATGGCCAAAATAATTCATCATAAAAAATAATAATTACATAAAGCAGCAAATATAAAATAATACATTATCAATTAAAACAATCACATTGTCATTCAATGAACACACCAAACAAATACATTGTCAAATACCATTACAAGTGATTAAACAAACTACAATGACAATAAACAAAAAGTTTTCATGCATTCCCCATGTTCCATATCTCTTGAGCTAAATTATCTCTCTAAGCAGACCACTCATTTGAACGCTCAACTGACTCAATAAATTGTGCTTCATCAATATTGTCCCCTATATCATCATTTATTTATTCTTCCATAACATCGATAGACATTTCATTTCTTATGAAATTATGCAACATACAATAAACGGATATTATACGACGTTATGTTATAATATCATAAAATGCGGGACTTCTGAGTATAGCCCATCTCTTCTTTAATATCCCAAAACATCGCTCAATCATATTTCGAGCACTAGAGTGTTTCATATTAAAAAACTCTTTTGGTGTATGAGGTTGGTGTCCATCACGAAAGTCGCTCAAATGATAACGTTCCCCTCTATATGGTGAAAGAAAACCCATCCCATTGGTATAGCCAGCATCAACCAAGTAATAGTAACCTATGAAAAGAATAAGATACCGTTGTATAAAAAAAATAATTCGCCAAGTAATATACTCTTGCAAGGTAAAGAAAAATTTGGTTAAATTTATTACCATGAGGGACTTTTAACCCATTTCTTCTAGTTCAGGCATTTTTTAGCACGCGCATATCATAAGTTGAACCTTTCCATTCCAGTAAGACATATATAAATTGCATATCTTGTGAACAAACTCCCAAAACATTTGTTGCAATCTCATTTTTCCTAGTTCTATATCTTGGTTTATCTTCCTCCAAAACATGGACTTTTATATAAGTGCCATCTAAAGCTCCTAAGCAATTCTACAATAAACCATTAAAAAAAATTAATGAGTGCATGTACAAAGTGTATTAGAGAAGACACGAATTAAACAAAATATTATACTTAACGTAAACCATTTCCATTTTAGGTCCATTGAGTTGTCCGTAATTAGCTTAGGTTTCTTCCAAAACTCCTTTTGACATCTAATCATTGCCCTTAAACACTCATGAAAACATTTACTAATTGTTCTTCCGGATCTCTTAAAGTTAAAACCAACAACTCGATTTTCGACGTGATGTGCTAAAATTGACAAAAACATTGCAACCATTTCCTCTGGAGACACCCTTTTACTTCTAACCAAACTCCCTTTCTCACAAAAAAGCTTACATAATTTGAAAAATGCTTGTCTATCCATTCTTAATTAAGACAAACATTTTATATCACTTTCAAACACTAAGCCATGCAAATGGGATAGTTGTTGGTAAACTCTATATGCTGAATTTAGACTTTCCAACCTTTGTTCACAAGATAAGTAAACATAGGAATACATAGTAGCACACACAGCCATAATCATTTGCAACAGGACAACTAATTCTTGTATAATTACCAAGATTTTCTGTTTTCTTGCTAACAACCGAGCCATCCTATAGCTTAACAGAAAAAAGAAAACTAGATAAATAAAATTATAGCGAAGGAAAATATAATTTTATTCCTTGATGATGGAACCTCAAATAAATGGGCTGGAAAATATATTAACTAATCCATTAGTTACATAAAATAAGCCAAAACCGGCAAGAGGAAATGATTATGCTAAGTTTTATTGATCAAATCGAACAGCAGCAAAAACAATCTCTTTCATTCTCTTTCAATTAGTTTTCTGTTAAAACATAGACAAAAGTAGCCAATGCTTGGATGCCGGAGGTCAAATTTTTGCTGCTATACATTAAACCAAGAATTTATTTATCTTCCATCTACTTTAAACTTACCACCCTAATACTTTGACCTACAACATACAGCCCCCCCTTAGGCTTAGCTTCTTGTCATAAAAGTTTCTCTCTTTTCAGTTAATTTTCTTGGTCCAACATCTAATCTTTCAATTTCATAAGCATTAGCATTTCTAGCTGTGGTTAACTTTTATTTAAAGATTGGTTGTACCATGTTGCAACATTTGTCCATCAAGTAATATCATAATCATACAGTTTTCTTTTTCATTAGAATGAAGTTTTATCATATCAATTGAATCAAAATTGATGAGCACCTAAGTGAAGCAAAACTTTTCTTTTTCATTTTGTCAACATTAATTTATATGCTGAAAAATGTAGTATTTCATGTTCCAAATTATAATCTTGCATTAACAAAAACTAGAGAAACAAAAAATTCCCTATACGTACCAAAATAATAGTAAGTCTAACAGTTTTTCAACTTGTCATTGATCAAGTGTTTTCTCAACAGTCACAGCAAGAGAAAATGATATTTTAAATAAAAAAACAAGGATTAAGTAGACTATGTGATTATCATGACTTATCTTTCTCAGCATCATAAGTCAAACATGTGCATTAAAGAGTCAATATCTAATCATTATCTCCAAATAAAAATTGCAAAAAGTTTACAGTTGTTGAGTTCCCTGTGTTGGTAACTACTGCAAAAAGTTTAAGGCCTAATAAAAACTCCAACTACGGGAAAAGAAAACTTCCTCTCTTATTTTCACTTATTGACAAATAAAATAATCAAATTGGTTCGATCAAACAATTTAATAAGCAACACAGGTAACACAGAGATAAATTATTGTGATTTAAAATCCCACCTCATTAAACTCAATTTGTCAACCAAAACCGATTCGATCAAACAAGCTCTTAAGCAAATCTAAGCCAACCAATTGAAATCATCATACCTAATTCACCGTATGAGCATTTTTAATACACAAATAACAAATAACACCACCAAAAGTTAATCAATGTTATTGATTAATGACAGATCGTTGCATGTATGACTTAACAAAAACTAGATCAGCGGCATGAATGTTATTAGTATTTAATTTTCAAAAAAAAAGATTAGAAAACATTAGCTTGGATGATTTGAAATCGACCAAAGAGAATTTAGCAGCGTGGGTAGTGATTCCGAAGAGTCGTGAGTGAGGCTAGTTCATGTATTCTCTTTTTGCCAACACCGGTGACCTCTTCCACGCGAAGAAATTGAGCAATGATTTTGGGATTTCACGAGTTAGATTTTGGGATTTCACTGGTTAGGGTTCGTGAACTTAGAATTTGATACCATTAGGCCCTTTTTGTATATGGTACGATTGTAATTTTTTATATTGGTTAAGGGCACTTTTGCCATTCAAAGGAGTGGGAGTGGGACTCCCACATCTCCCCATGAGAGTGGGAATCTCAGTCCCCCTTCAAAACTTGCGAGTAAACATTGGAGTGGGAGAAATCCGCACTCCTCACTTTTCACTCCCATTCCATAAAGTAAACATAGCATAAAACTCTTAAGAAACTCTACTTTCTTCTAACTATGACTCTTTCTTCAAGGAAATAACAAGAACATAAAATTAATTAAATTTTATTTTAATTTAAAAATTATTTTAAATAAGTTAATTAAATTGTAAACATACTTTTTAATAATAAGATTATGACTACGAGGTCTTTTATTTGCTCATTATTTCAAAATTGCTTTGATTATATCAACAAATTAAGTATATCATGTATTAAGATTAAAAATTAATTAACGGTTCATAATTTAAGAAAACAGTTTAGTTAATTAAATTTATATTTGTCTTTTTATGTAATTTCAAATAACAACAGAACTATGCAAATTATTAAAAAAAGTGCGGCGTTATAATTTTACTATTATTTAAAATAAATAAATAAAATTATAAACATACTTTTAATAATAAGATTACGATTATTGGGTCTTTTATTTGCTCATTGTTTCAAAATTGCTTTGATTTTATCCACAAATTAAGTATATCATAAAATAAGATTAAAATTTAATTAAGGGTTCATAATTTATAAAAAAAAATTATTCAATTAAATTTATATTTATCTTTTTATGTAATTTCAAATAATAATAGAACAATGTCAATGATTAAAAAAATGGGGCGCTATACGGATATCAAATGGGTGTAAAAAGCATTGCAAAAATAGGATGTTGTATTTACCCGAGTCCGGCCTTGTTCCAGACCCTGTAAGTATTACAGCTGACAAAGTACAAGCCCATTAGAGACAATTAGCCATTGAATTGCTTCTTCGAAAACTAATCCCATCTCTTAAGTCAATTAACTAATTGATTTGTAAGGTGAAAGGCTCCGTTTAGTATATTTTTTAAATAAAATTTATTTAGATAGAATTTTTATTAGTAGAGCTTTTATAAATAGATTTTTTATCCAAAAAAATTTAGTTATTTAGTTGTCAATAAGAGCTTTATTAAAAATTATAAAATTACTTTAATAGATAAATTTTTTAAAGTTATACTTTAAAAAAGTGAAATAAGATTATTAAATAAATAAAAGTTATTTTATAAATTTTAACATTAAAAAAAACTTTTTGATCTCTATTCTCAAAAAGCCAACATTTGATCTTTTGCTAATAAAGGTAAAATAGCTTATTTAATTTTTAAAAATTATACTAAAAAAATAAAATTTTAATAAGAGTTTATAAGATAAGATAAATACTTATGGCCACTAAATAAGTCATACTAAACAAATACGAAAATTAGTTTATCAATTTGTCATGCTTATAACATAAGTAGCAGAAGACAAAAGAAAAAAAAGGAGAGACTTGTAAGACTCTTTTTTTTCTTTTTTTGTAAGCATAACTTTCATGTAAATTGATTAAAACATAAAAAATTAATTGAAATTTTTTTGCGAAACCTAAATTGGCAATATAAAATGCATATTGGGTAATAGAGTAAATGACATCTCTTCACTTTACGAGCCTCCTCGTATATGTTGTCTGAATAAATTTTATATTTAGTGGGTAGTTTTCAATTGAATTTCAATTAGAGTAGTGTTGTGCATCCCAAATTATTTATCCCAAAAAATTATCCCTAATGATGTTGTATTCATCAATTAGATAGTGAGGGTAATACAATTACCTCACTTACATCTTATAAAAAATTACTAACCAATCAATTAATGACCTATCATTTGGTAGGGGTGTTCAGAATCCAATTTGATCCGCTCAATCCATCTGATCCGTGAAAATCCGATCCGTATAAATTCGATCCGTGGATCCGTGGATTGGATATGGATTTACTTCTGTAAATTCATAAAAATCCGTGAATCCGCCAAAATATATATATATATATATATAGTTAAAAAAAATTATTATAAATTTAATTAAAGAATATTATAAAGTGACATTACATAATTACATAAGCACTATAACATATCTTAGCCATTACCCAATAATAATAAAAAATAAAAAATAATTAAATAATCAAATATACAAATATAACTTGTAAAAATTGTAAAACAAATTAAAAACAAAGTCACACGCACTAGCAAAATCAAAGTAATATAATGTCAAGTTACCAACAATTTGCAAAGTCACCCAAAAACAAAATAATATAACGTCAAGTCACCAAAATTTGCAAACAAAAAATCTTAAGCTTCCCCGCCGTCACACGTACTAGCAACTGGGGTTGGTAATAGGACGGGATGGGATGAGATTTATCAATCCCAGTCCCGTCTAGTATATACAAGTGGGATGAAAAAATGTCTCATTCCCGTCCATTTATTTATTTTTGAACAAAAATATGTCTCGATCTAGTCCCAAAAGAGATGGGATCCTGTAGGATTCTATTCCAATTAGAAAAATTTTCATTCTTAATCGGCAATGAGATGAGATGAGACGGAATTTGCCAATCCCACTCCCGTCTCATATATACAAGTGGGATAAAAAAAAATTATCTCACTCCCGTCCCTAAATTTTTTTATGGGATAAAAATATGCCTCAATCTCATCCCATTGGGAAAAATTATCATCTCTATTAGCAACACCCAATATTAGTTTGATACACTCTCGACACTGATTTGAAGGACGTTGACCGCACGATTCCAGCAAGAGCAAGCCATCTTCTTCCCCGAGTCCATCGAGCCACTTCACAATCACTGGTTCCAGCCAAACAATTGCACTATCACAACCTTCAAGATCGCCACCTGTACTTCTCCCGGTTCACATCGTTGACGGCTCTGTAATCACCACTTTTCGACAAGTGCAACAACCCTAGTGAAGGATCAGACTGTGTTTGGTTTCAAAAACTTCGCCATTTTAATTAATTGTTGCTTTATTTGAACAATTAATTTCAGTATTATATTACTGTATTATTGTAACTTTAGTTGAACAATTAATCTTAATGTGTTATATATAGAAACTTTAAACGTATTATTGTAACTTTATTTGAACAATTAATTTCGATGTGCTATATTTTGAAACTTTGAATGTATTATTTTAGTTTTATTTAAACAATTCATTTGTTTAAATTTTATTCAATTTTAAATTTAATTAGTAGTAAAATTATTTTTATATTAGATTTTTTTTTATTTCATTAGTTCATGGATTGGGGAGAACTAAAAATTTTTAATTCGAAAACTAATGTGCAAAATAGTAGATTGGATATGGATTAAGTTAAATCTGCATTCAATCCGCAAACATATGGATTGAGTTAAATCCGCATCTGATTCGCAGATATATGAATTGGATTTAGATTGAGTTTAATCAATCCATGGATTGGATTGGATTGAAAAATTATAATCCACAAAATTGTGGATCGGATATGGATTGATGTCCAATCCGTAAAATTCGATCCGCGAACACCCCTATCATTTGGGATAAAAAATTTACAATGTCTATCATTACTCTTTCTATCTGTAAGTTAAGACATGTTTCTAAAGGACATTGAATGCATATATTTTCAAGTTAAATCTAGTTATGATAATTTAAGAAAAATCTCAACTTTGTATTATTATTATTATTATTATTATTATTATTATTATTATTATTATTATTATTATTATTATTATTATTATTATTATTATTATTATTATTATTATTATTATTATTATTATTATTATTATTATTATTATTATTATTATTATTATTATTATTATTATTATTATTATTATTATTATTATTATTATTATTATTATTATTATTATTATTATTATTATTATTATTATTATTATTATTATTATTATTATTATTATTATTATTATTATTATTATTATTATTATTATTATTATTATTATTATTATTATTATTATTATTATTATTATTATTATTATTATTATTATTATTATTATTATTATTATTATTATTATTATTATTATTATTATTATTATTATTATTATTATTATTATTATTATTATTATTATTATTATTATTATTATTATTATTATTATTATTATTATTATTATTATTATTATTATTATTATTATTATTATTATTATTATTATTATTATTATTATTATTATTATTATTATTATTATTATTATTATTATTATTATTATTATTATTATTATTATTATTATTATTATTATTATTATTATTATTATTATTATTATTATTATTATTATTATTATTATTATTATTATTATTATTATTATTATTATTATTATTATTATTATTATTATTATTATTATTATTATTATTATTATTATTATTATTATTATTATTATTATTATTATTATTATTATTATTATTATTATTATTATTATTATTATTATTATTATTATTATTATTATTATTATTATTATTATTATTATTATTATTATTATTATTATTATTATTATTATTATTATTATTATTATTATTATTATTATTATTATTATTATTATTATTATTATTATTATTATTATTATTATTATTATTATTATTATTATGTGATGAATGATTGATATATATATATATATATGTTATGTGCGTGTGTGTATATATATTAGTTATTTTTTAATGTGAATGTCTTTTCTTTTCGTACACATATGTTTTTAAATCATAAAATTTTTAATCTTTTAAAATCATATGATTTTATAATTTATTTAAAAATAATTTTCTTAACTCGCATAACTTATCCGTATTATAAAAAAAAAAATGAGGCTGCCTAGGGATGACAAAAATCCCTACGGGGACAGGTACCTTCGGGGATTTTCCCAATTCGGGGAGGGTATGAGGATAATTTCATACCCAATTTCTTATTTGGGAAGGAACGAGGAAAATTTTTTACCCAATTTCTTATTCGGGGAGGGGACGGGGATGAGATGGAATCCCTATCCCCTACTCATTTCCTCATTTTAATTTTTTTAAAATTACTAGTAAATAAATTATAAAATTTAAATTATAAAATGATAAATATTGGTAAAAATAACAAATATCAAAATATTTATATTATTAAACTTTAGGCCTAATTAAATAATTAAAGTTCTAAATTTTTATTTAGGACGTTAAAAAGACCGGATAGATTCTATTAGCCCAAAAATTTTATTTTAATTTTAATATTCATTAAATATTTTAAACTTAAATCTATTTTTTATTTATTTTTAGATGTTATAATTGCCCACAGCGAATCACAATTTTAATATATAATCTAATCTAATTTAATTTAATATTTGCTTTTGATTTACTCCGACTTAACTATTGTGCTGTAAAGAGAATAGTCCACATTTATAAAGTGCCCACGCCACCATTGAAAAAGTTAATTTTGAATCTAAATTCGATTTTATTTGTAACAATTTTGTATTAGACTATTAATTTGTTCATGATAGTTTGTAAAAAAAGTTTGTATCCCTTGCATGCTGCGTTACTTACTAATTTAATGTATGTGACTTTTGTAATGGATATTAATGTAACATATATTTTAAACTTTATTTTTATTTAAATTTTTTATTTTAATATGATTAACTCAAAATCGAAAACAAAAAAAAAATATTAGTTATTCGAGGATCGGAGACTTTCGGGAATTCCCTGTTATTATTCGGGGAGGAGATGAGAATTTTCTCATGTAATTCTAACGAAAATAAAGAAAAAACGAGAACATACGTAAAATATCGAAAATGAGTACAAGGAGATTGATCCTCCCCTCCCCTCCCCAACCCAACCCAACCCATTACCATCCCTAAGGCTGCCCAATTTTACATACGTAAGCTGTTGGATGCATCGGTAATTTTAAGAATAAACTCGAAAAAGCGGCGTTTATAGGAGTAGGTTCAACCAAATCCCCGTAACCAAACAACCCACTTTCGATTCGAGCACGCACGAACACGATGGCACGAGCGAAACGACTTCACTTAACGGAACCTTCCAGAATCCATCTCCCCAGAACTCTCTCGCCCCTCCCACTCTTCTTTTATATTTGAAACTCATCGTTTTCTTAGCTACAAAGGAGAAGTTCAAAGGGCAGTACTTTACTCTTACTGCAACCACAACCACAACCACAAGCCAATCATTCTTCTCATTCTTCAATTAATTCCTTGCTGAGATGGCAGACGAAGCCAAAGCGAAAGGAAATGCTGCGTTTTCGTCCGGGGATTACGAAGCCGCGGTGCGCCACTTCACGGAGGCCATCTCTTTATCTCCGGATAATCACGTGCTGTATTCCAATCGATCCGCCGCTCACGCTTCTCTCCACAACTACGCCGACGCCTTAGCCGACGCCAAGAAGACCGTCGAGCTCAAGCCGGACTGGTCCAAAGGCTACAGCCGACTTGGCGCTGCTTACCTCGGATTACAGGACTATATCGAAGCTGTTAACTCTTACAAGAAAGGACTTGATATCGATCCTAACAATGAAGCGCTCAAATCCGGCTTGGCCGATGCTAAAGCGGCGGCCTCCGCTTCGTTCAGATCTCGTTCCCCGCCGGCCGATAATCCATTTGGTTCTGCTTTTGCCGGACCTGAGATGTGGGCAAAATTAACGGCGGATCCGACTACGAGAAGTTATCTCGACCAAGATGATTTTCGTAATATGATGAAGGATATTCAGAGAAATCCTAACAACTTAAACTTATACTTGAAGGACCAGCGTGTGATGCAGGCTTTGGGGGTTTTATTAAACGTGAAGTTTAAGGGGCCGACTGGTGGTGATGACGTGGAAATGCAGGACGAAGATGCCCCAAAAAGACCGGAGACGTCTAAGGAGGAGACGAGGAAGCCGGAGCCTGAGCCCGAGCCTGAGCCAATGGAGTTGACGGAGGAGGAGAAGGAAGCTAAGGAAAGAAAAGAAAAGGCATTGAAGGAGAAAGAGGCAGGAAACGCTGCTTATAAGAAGAAGGAATTTGAGAAAGCAATTGAACATTACTCCAGTGCACTGGAGCTCGATGATGAGGATATTTCTTACCTGACTAATCGTGCGGCGGTTTATCTCGAAATGGGCAAGGTAACGACTGCTTCTGCTTCGCTTGTTTTGCTTTTCTATGTTTCTTCATTTGTGTATGTAACTGAATATATTATAGTTTATAGACCAATGCATACCAGTAGCCATATTAATTGGCATATGATACTGTAAAATCTAGGATATGGTCAGAATTTAACTTGTTTTATGAAATGTTGATTTGTTTATATTTCTGCATATGAGAGTAACAAGGACAGTTAGGAGGAATATGCTTTAAGTGAGAGGCGGCTATAGTCTAAAATTTGATGGCGGTGAAGATTTTGTTTGTTTGGGGATTTGGGAAACATCCATGCAGGACTTCATGAAATTTTAGTGCCACTCTGTACACTTTGCTGATGGTAATATATCTTCCTGTTGTTTCATATTGAACAAATTAATTAGGGTTAGGTGGTAGTTTTTAATGGTATCAATCATTATATTGGTTTCTGGATAAGAGATGTAGTTAATAATTTTGTTCAACTGCATCATTTAAGTTTTTAATATGAGAAATAGTGTAAATTTCACCAGCCTCTACTAATTCAGTTGGTTTTGAACAGTTTGGAACATTTGAAGCCTTTGGAACAGAAAGCATAACAGCTTCTGCTGTTTTTAGTAGTTGATCTCAGCCTTATTGCTCTAAAATTATTTTTATGATCCCGCTTAGTAAAGGTTTTTAATGTAGTTAGTCTTTATTCAAGTTTACTTAACTGGAAAATCATGTCCCTTTTTTTCTTATATAATTCTGTTTATAAATCATCATAATCCTATTATTAGAATCATTCTTTTTTAGTGTGAGGAATGCATCAAGGATTGTGACAAGGCTGTCGAAAGGGGAAGAGAGCTTAGATCTGACTTTAAGATGATAGCAAGAGCTTTAACTAGGAAGGGAACCGCTCTGGTGAAAATGGCAAAATGTTCAAAGGACTATGAACCTGCTATTGAGACTTTCCAGAAAGCTCTAACTGAGCATCGCAACCCAGACACGTTGAAAAAACTTAATGAGGCGGAGAAAGCTAAGAAGGAACTAGAGCAACAAGAGATTTTTGACCCGAAGATAGCTGATGAGGAGCGTGAGAAAGGTATAGTTTCCATTTGGCTTTTTGTTTGGTTGCTCGTGTGCCTTCTGTTCTTTAGTTAAAGTTTTTTAACAGTTTTATCTCATGAGAACATGATTTCTCACACAGACAGACACACACACGAGTGCCCGTGCACATTCTTACATTCATGCATCAGCAAACAGTGAGACAGTAAATTTAAGCTTCATCCCTGTCATAAGTTGTCTTCAAGTTACTGTGCATCTTGATATTAGATAATGTGGTGCTTGATTTCTGTTCTTGGCATCTTCAACATTAACATATCTGATATTAATGAATTTAACTTGGATTAGCTATGTCCTTCCTAAACAGATGCAGTTGACTTGTTTCTTGTGGGATTTACTATTCTTTCAAAGTGGGACTATGGTGTTGCTGTCACTCAAAACAGGGGTTTACCATTCTTTAATAGATGCCTATTAATGGATTGAACTTGGATTTGTCATGGTTTCCATATTTTGCCAATTAGTTATACTTTGTTATATTTCTTGTTGGCCTCAAACCTGACGTCACTGGTGATTTGCAGGAAATGAATTTTTTAAGCAGCAGAAGTATCCAGAGGCTGTACAACATTATACAGAATCATTGAGAAGGAATCCCAAAGATCCAAGGGTATGAAGTCTCATCCTTTTTGTCTGTAGTTTAGGTGCATGCTAAACTCTATGTCAAGCATATATGATGGCCAATTGCTGAAAAAAAGTGCTGGTCTTTGATTTCCAGACATACAGTAACAGAGCTGCCTGCTATACAAAATTGGGGGCCATGCCTGAGGGATTGAAGGATGCAGAGAAGTGCATTGAGCTTGATCCAACCTTCTCTAAGGGTTATAACAGAAAAGGAGCCATTCAGTTTTTCATGAAGGAATATGACAAAGCTCTAGAAACATACCAGGAGGGGCTAAAGCATGACCCACAAAACCAGGAACTTCTTGATGGCGTCAGAAGGTACAATAAATGAATACTGCTTTGAGATTTCGTTACTTGAATGTGCACATTCTAAGCTTGTATCGTTGTCATCTTTTAATTGTTTGGTGAAAATTTGTTGCAGATGTGTGCAGCAAATTAACAAGGCCGGTCGTGGTGAATTAAGCCCAGAGGAATTGAAGGAGAGACAAGTGAGCCTCTTTTAAATATCTTGATGAGAATGAAAGAATTTTTCCACAATATTGGGGCATGATTTAATTCTGTTTCTATCATGCAGGCTAAGGCAATGCAGGACCCCGAAATTCAGAACATGCTCTCTGACCCAGTCATGAGACAGGTAAGAAGAAATGAGTTAGAATCCCTCAGTAGGTATTTAAAGTTCTGGTATTTACTTAAGCTTCTGCATAAGCAATTTGGCTAAATGAACTTTGTGGACAGGTGTTGGTTGACTTCCAGGAAAATCCTAAAGCTGCTCAAGATCACATGAAGAACCCACTGGTGATGAATAAGATTCAGAAGCTGATCAATGCAGGGATTGTCCAGATGAGATAAATTTGGAATAACTTTACAACAGACAAGGACATTTTTTAGCTTAATCTTCAGTGAATTAAATTTTCTGTGTGAATTTGAGTGGAGTAATTGTTAAAACGGTTTTCCGTTGGAAATTTGGAAGTTGTTTATTTCGTAATCTTTTATGGGGATATCACTTACCTGCCTATGATCTGTTCCCGGTATTTCACAGGTTTGAAATTTACAATTTGAGTATGTAACAATAGCAATCACATAAGCATGGCTGGCAGATACAAAATTGAAAAAGGCCTAACTGCGTGATCGCGGTTCTTACGCCTGAATATGTGTCAAGTCTTTTGTTATATGTTCGGTTGCGGGGAATGCTATGAACATTTTATGCATTTGATTCATTCGATTTGCCTTGCAATGACAAAAATTGATCATTAATCGTCGAAGTACGGGTGCACTGTGCTCATCAACGAGTCATTTTTTGTTGGTGCGGTAAAGTGGTTTGCGCCTTTAGGGTTGGATTGGATAATAACATACCACACAGGCCGGACTTGAAAATGCCAGCTATTTTTCTTTTCCCCGAAAAATGAAATGTTATCGATGCATTTCTTTAACAGCCTAATGATGTAAAATGGTGATCAAGATGTCGCATGAAAATGGCTACGGTGCTATTATGAATGACGCCAAAGTCAAGTAAAAGCAAATAGCTTCCAATCAAGTTTTGGGGTTTTTAAAGCATCCGTCTTCCAGCAGCTATAAACCCAGCAACAACAGAAGGCCTTACGACCATCAAGTGAACTACCAATCAAAAACAGAATATAGCAAGACCCGATTTTGAATCACATGTGAATAATTAATAAATCGTGTATTTAATGATAGGTTCAATAATACTTGTATTATCGATCAAATGCTTACTAGTGTAGTCCGAAAAGAAAATCAATCATATTATTAAATTGCAGTCTCCATATGCCAATAAGGTAAGATATGTCATATCTTCTGGTTTAAGATTACCACCCTTTCTCCGTATAACTTGTGGAAAAGATCAAATCTTTCTCAAATCCTACGTCACAAACACAATGATACAAGATGTTGTTCGGCGATGATGAGATTGACGTCCACAACTTTCTAAGTTTTTTTCAGCTCACCTATAAAATTAGTACAAAAAGAAACCTTGATTTATATCAAGTTAATGAAAAAAAATATAGTGATTACTGTTTCCTCGAGAAAAATCCAATCAAGCAGCAACTTCTTGTTCTTTCGCTGCAAGTTGGTTCTGGATGTGTTGAGGGACAACATCGAATTTAGCTAACTGCATAATGTATGATGCACGGCCTTTTGTCATCCCTCGGAGTGTACTAACATATTGGAACATTTCTGCCAGTGGAACCAGCGCATCAACCACCTGCAATAATACCAAAATATCCCGTGAATCGAAAATTTAGACTGCAGTGGGAAAAACTAAGGAAAGAACAAGAATCGAAGACAGTTAGGAATTAAGCAGATGGATGTATATACGGACAGAGAGCTGAGAAAGAAATTCGCTGTACCTTCAAACCACCAGGCTTGTCACCAAAGCTGTTGATCTGACCTCTCCTCGAGTTAAGATCACCAATCACATCTCCCAAGTGTTCTTCAGGTGTGACAACTTCGACTTTCATTATAGGTTCTAGCATTTTAGGGCCAGCCTTTCTCATGCCCTCCCTGAAAGCTCCCCTGGCCGCAAGTTGAAATGCCAAGACACTAGAATCAACATCATGGTAGGAACCATCAACTAGTACAGCACGTACATCAACAACAGGGAAGCCTGCAAGCACACCATTGCTCATGCATTCTTCTAGTCCTTTCATCACCCCAGGAATATATTCTTTTGGCACTGCACCTCCCTTGATCTCACTCTTGAACTCATATCCACTTCCTGCCTCCATAGGCTCAAATCGCACAGTGATATCAGCAAACTGTCCTTGTCCGCCTGACTGTTTCTTGTGTACGTACTTCACTTCAGAGACTTTAGAAATGCTTTCACGATAGTTGACTTGGGGTGCACCGACATTAGCTGCTACCTATTAGCACCAAAGGATCACCAGTTAAGACAAAGAAAAAGACTATGCATCCAAAACATATTTTTCTTTGCAATTTGCAGGAAATAAGAATAGCATCAGTCAAACAATTTTATTGCATCTTCTAGTTCTCTTCTGCTAACGGACATAAAACTATATCACTGTGCATACTGATATTCACAACAACTAATATGCGTATAAGTATTGTATGTAAAAGTATATACCTATACACTAATATCGACCATATATTCCAAGAAAAAAGTACCATGAAGAAGGTTTAAACCCAATAAAGTGAAGTAAAAAAATTACCTAACATTAACATGATACTCAGATGTATGGAGGGGCCAATATATACCTTAAATTCCCTCTTTAGGCGATCGACGATAATCTCAAGATGCAATTCTCCCATACCCTCAATCACTGTCTGGTTGATCTCTTCATCTCGTGAGAAGTGGAATGAAGGGTCTTCTTGAGCAAGTTTGATCAGGCCATTCGCCATTTTGTCAATATCAGCTTTAGTCTTGGGCTCAATTGCAACCTTAATCACAGGATCGGGGAAGTCCATTCGTTCAAGCAGAATTGGATGTTCTGCATCACAAAGTGTTTCACCAGTAATGGTGTCTTTAAGACCTGCAAGAGCAATGATGTCACCTGCCAAGGCAACCTTTACATCCTCCCTACTGTTGGCATGCATTTCCAAAAGTCTACCAATTCTCTCCTTCTTTCCTTTGTTTGCGTTCAGCACGTAAGATCCTGCAGAAAGCTTCCCAGCATACACTCTCACAAATGTGAGGGAACCAACAAACGGGTCACTCATAATCTTGAAAGCTAGTCCAGCAAATGGTTCATCATCACTGGCTGCCCTCTCAAGTGTTGCTTCAGGATTTTCAGGATCGGTTCCCTTCATTGCTGGCAAGTCAAGTGGTGAAGGCAAATAGTCAACAACAGCATCAAGTAATGGTTGAACCCCCTTATTTTTGAAAGCTGAACCACATAACACAGGCACAAAACTGCCAGCAATGGTTCCTTTCCGGATTAATTTTTTGATGGTTTCTTCATCTGGCTCATTTCCTTCCAGATAGCTTTCCATAGCTTCATCATCCAATTCAACAATGGTTTCTATCATCTGTGATCGGTATTCTTGAGCCATTTTCTGAAGATCAGCTGGTACATCCTCGTAAGCAAACTTTGCACCCAACTCCTCTCCTGACCATATTATAGCTTTCATCTTCACAAGATCAACAACTCCCTTAAAGTTATCTTCTGCACCAACAGGTAATTGAACTACAAGTGGTTTAGCTCCCAAGTTTGTAACTATCATGTCTCTTGTGCGGAAAAAGTTTGCTCCCAAACGATCCATCTTGTTGACAAAGCAGATTCTGGGAACTCCATACTTGTCAGCTTGCCTCCATACAGTTTCAGATTGAGGCTCCACACCAGCAACACTGTCAAACAAGCAGATAGCACCATCCAGAACCCTGAGAGCACGCTCCACTTCAAGTGTGAAATCAACATGGCCAGGGGTATCAATGATGTTAATCCGATGTTTGTTCCAATATGTAGTAGTTGCAGCAGAAGTAATGGTAATCCCTCTCTCTTGCTCTTGTTCCATCCAGTCCATTGTAGCTGTTCCCTCATGTACCTCCCCAATTTTATAGTTTCTTCCTGTATAGAATAGGACTCGTTCAGTTGTAGTAGTCTTCCCTGCATCTATGTGAGCCATAATACCAATATTCCGATAATCTTTCAAGGGGACCACTCGTTTTGACTCTGCAAAAAAGATAAATGAAATCCACTTCTGCTGTTAGCCAAAACCCAGAAATCAAAACAACCATCAAAATAAAAACTCATCCTCTTACAAGCAAACATTAAAGTAAGAATCCAAAAATAACATTGTTGCAGAAGAATAAAGATCAAATTTTTCAATACCATAATGGCGCCTTTGCTTTTCCATGATAGATATGGCCATATAATATCAACAAAAGAATCCAGTACTCCAAAGTAAGATGAATGTGTTCAAATATTCATTGCAAATTTGCAATAATTTCCCAGTTTCACAAAACGTAATTCTGAATACCACCTTCTACTTCTCCAATTTTTATATCGTTTAAACTGTAACATTATTATTTTTTAGACCAATGAATATATTACAGCCAAATTTTCCAAAATAAATCAAAAAACTCGTCTTCAATACCATTACGATAGTGTACCCAAAAAAAAAAAAAAAAGAAGAAGAAATTTTGCGCTGAAACTTGAAGAATTAAATAAAGGGTATACCGAAATTAATCCAAAGAAAGGAAATTGATCTAACGAAGCAATAATTAACACCGACTTAAGGGAAAGACAGGAACCTTCAGCGGCCATAGCAAAAACAGAGAATTGTCTTCTGCTTCTGCGAGAAAGCTTGGAACTAGAACGGGGGCTGAAGACACGCACGCTTCCCAAGAAATGGGAAGCTCGAGAAGGAAGGAGACCCAGAGAGCGAGGGACAGTCACAGGCCCAGGCACAGGCACAGGCCTCCTTTGAGAGCCATTCATATTGAAGTTGCATACTGCCGATGAACATGAAGCCGTTATCATTCTCTCTGCTGCCATGTTTTGTTTTTCAGTTTAACACCAGTGGACTCAACTGTGAACTGTCAAGTGACGGAGTCTCACTGGCCACTCGCCAGGGATAAAAGATAAAGTAAGCGGTTGTAATTCAGTTCTGGTTTTGGTTCTCTTCTCTTCTCTTCTCCCTTTAAACTCTTGACGCTTGAGCGAAGCCTATCTTTTGTTGTTTTCTTCGAGTGGCCTGTGCGCTTGGAAAATTAAGAGCAATTTATATGAAACATTTATTTTTTATTTTCATATTTTCGAGAATTAATTTCTGATTTATTTTCTGATATTGAAAAGATTATTATTATTTTTAAATTAATTTTTAAAACATAATAAAAAATAAAGGTATATCCTTTAAAAATTAATATTCAATTAACAAAAAAAAAATCTACTCGTTTTGCATCTTTCTAATAAGACAATTTTTTTTTCTCTTACTTTATCATAATAATCTTCAGCAAATTACATATTTGCACAAGTACACAGCCTCCTCCCGTATAATGTTTCGAAACTTTGAATTGAAAATTGCTTTCAAGGAATGAATTGAAGATAATAATAATAAGGGTTTATGGCATTAATAATGTGAAAAACAGCCAAAGTGCAAAGAGGAAAATGGGATATAAGGCCTGAAAACCTGCCACATCATCAGAATTCATTCGTCCTCATATTTACTTGAGAGAGCTGGCACGGTGACATGTACAGGAGATGAAACTGAATGGACGTGTCTCTGCTAGTGAGTGTGAGCCTATCCAAGCATGAAGCTTGGATTTCATGCACACGATTCACGAACTGAAATTTCCGGGGATGAGGCCAGTCGGTCCGGACATCACTTGAAAAATCAGAGTTTTATGGAAAAAAAAATATCATGAGATATATATTATTTTAAATAATTATATTTATTTGATTCATTTAATACATATATTTAAAATTTATATTTTTATATCTAATTTTATTAAAATAAATTTAAAAATTATGAAATTATAAAATTATAAAATAAATTAAAAAAATATACATATATAATATTATAAAATTTAAAATTTAAATTTAAATTTAAAAAATCCAGGTCCAGTACCGCACTTTTTAAGCTCGCCGTATCATCCACTGCAAATACAGTCTTGAAATCAATTGTTCGGTTCCTAAAAAATGAAGGCCTGCAAAATCCATTGATATAACAATATTTAGACTTTGGGCTTCCAATACCTTTACAAAATAAAGCTTTATTTTGGGTCTACACCGATATTTTGAGGCGCAATGCTTTCTACACCCCTTTATATCCTTACATTGCCCACTTTTGTAATTATAATTTTATTATTACCATAAGTTATTGGAGGGTGAGGTTATTTAAATTCATTAAATTTTTTACTGGACCCTTTTTTTGAATTAAAATTTTATTATGAGAATATAATTTTACAAGTTACTTATATGACCTTATTCTCTTTCCCTCCATCTTCTTCCTTTATCAAAATTTATCATGATATATGAAGTAAATATTGTATTTAACAAACAAAATTGTTCAAAAATTTAGCAAATTTAGTCCTATTGTAATCCAAACAAAATGAAAGGATCAACGCCCATCATGTAAAAATAAAAAATAAAATTTTTTGTACCATTTGGATCTATTAGAATTTTTTTCTATTAAATCTCATAAGCACAAATTCTAAGTGATAATAATGGGTAAAGAATGATAATGCTATAGCCAAAACTAAGAGAAAGATAAAGATGATTTAGTAAAAAAGATTTAAAAAAGAAAAATTAAAAGAGAAAAACTAGTTTAGATTTTAACCATTATAAAATCAGAGAGAGGAAGTAGTTAACCAAGGGTAATTTTATAATTTTTGAGGATTAATGAATTAAATTAATAAGTTATAATTTGATAATTATTTTAATAAAAAAAGTGGGTGTCAAAATAAGGTTGGTGGGTTCAAATAGTCCCGCCCATTACATAAAAGAACAAATATGAATTTAATTAAATTAAAATATCTTTACAAAGCATGGACCCTAAAGATTTTTTTAATCCTAATATATGATATAATAAATTTTTTAATAAAATCAAAATAATTTTGAAAAGATGAAGAAATAAATTATCTAATGACAATATTTTTATTATGAAAAAATATGTGTACAAAATTTGTTCCAAATCACAGTTAAATTTAATTAAATTTTATTATAATTTTAAGTTTTTCTAATTTTGCAAAAAAAACAGATATTAATAGTAAAAAGTGAAGTTTCTTAAGAGTTCAAAAAGGGTGCTAGAAGTTTTAGTGTTGTACTCCTATTTCGATGCTTCATTGGAAGGCCAATAGCCCGGCATCCTTTCTCTTCCCTATTTTCTTGGAGTGCTCGAGCCAATGAATGGTATGTTAGGATTTGTGAATTATATATACCATCTCAAATACGATGAGTTTATAATTATTAATATTAGTTTCTATAAACAAACTAACTTGCTTAAACTTAATCTTAATTTAAACTTACGGAAGAATAACATTTTGACACATTATGGAAATGATATTATATTTCATTTTAGCATACATTCTTAAAATTCAAGAAAGAAAAGCTCTCAACGAAAGAAAATGTCAAATTAACTGCAAAAATAATCTCAAAAGTGAATTCAAATAATAGCTAGCTTAATCATAATCTTTTTCAAGCATGAAAAATAATATAAAATCCTAATTAAACTAAAATTATGAATGTAACTCGAATAAACATATTATAATAAGTTAAATCATAATAAAAGTACTAAATACTAAAATCATATCATAATTTTTAATATATTCTATCCCATGTGCTTCTACATCACTCTTGGGTTCCTTGAATTTTAGTTCTTTGATCACTCAAGTTCAAATTTTAAAAAAGTAGGGGCAAAAAGAATTGATTTGGGTCAACCCACTTCTATATATATATATAACACGCAATTCTTAAAAATCTATTTGTGCTGTACATGGAGTACTCAAGCCCTTCACCTAAAAAAATAATGCAAGCTCTTTATTATTATTTTACATTTTTTAAATGTGTCACTTGCTATTCACTTTAGTAATTTAAAAAAAAAATTCAGAACTGAAATTATAAACTCGGTGCACTAGTTTATAAATGGCCATGAAATTATTGGAGCGTTGGTCCTCAAAGCGGAGGCCTAAATTGATCGAAACAAACCCATCGCCCATGAACCCCACTTATGCGTCGAAGTCTAACCACGAAATGTGCCCAAAAGAGAGCGCACTTTATAATGGTCAGGCCACAAGCCTCTTACTCAAAAAGACTAGCGGGCCAACTCCAACCCAGATAGCACGTCATAATGCCAGAAACACACTAGCAATAATGGAATGCAAACAGCTTTCCGGCTTTCCCCTTCGCAGAATTGAAATTATACAAGCCTAAAAGGACCCAGCGTCCCAGAACTAGATGAATTAGATAGGAAGGCATGTGACTATCTTACGCAAGAGTTGCAGAATACCTCTTTTTCGGCTTCCATTGTGATAAGTAGGGTCCTGGGATATATGAATTATAAGAGTTGCACTTTCCAAAATGGGAACAGAATTGCACGTGGGTTCTTCGCATTGATGTGATCAAGCTGATTATGTAGTGGATTTCTTAGTAAATATTTGGTGCATTAATCTCAAGTCAGGTGGCTGAAATCAAATGCAGCCCTATGTCTAATACTAAATAAAGACGAAATTAAGCTCTCATTGTGACAAATATGTAGCAGAATGTCGCAAACCGGCCTATACAATTGTTCCAGCATTTGATACTGAATTTTGCACCAAGGAAAGGCTTCGCAGAGATCATTTGCTACCCTCGACATCTTATTATGGCCAAATTTCTTCCATTTAGTTTAATAACCATCAAGTTTACTCAATGTTTTCACATTATAGACCGTTATGAACAAACTGTCGATGAAACAAAACATAGCACTTCATTTGCATCTTTAGTTTATTAGTAGACAATACAGAATCACATATATGCATTAATGCATCCAAGCCCCCACATGCATCCATTTCAATAACTAATGAGCTGGCGCAAACAAAAGAGGGATTAGTTACCAATTGCAAGCTAAAGGCAGTCCTAAAATGACATAACACTGTTGAGATGTAATTAGTAATCTAGTAAATTGAGCAAGAAGTTTGAAGGGTTATTTGATTTGTTTTCAACGTGAAGTAAATGGAAGAATTTATGTTTGCAATGTGGCTTTGGAAATGTAAAGCATGACTAATGTAATCTCTAGAGTTGTCTATAATGCATATAAATATAGAACTCTGGTTGTATGAAAAGTAAGAACAAAAAAAAATGAATTAAGCAATAAAGTTTCAGTATTTTCCAGCAAAATACTCTGTTCTTAAATAAAAAATTTCTGCACTTCGGAGGCAGAGTACATTGCAGCAACTGAATCAGCTTGTGAAGCTGTTTGGCTTAGAAGAATTCTCAAGGATTTGCAGTTCGATCAAGAAGCTGCAGCAACAATTTATTGCGACAACATGTCAGCCATTGCTCTAACAAAGAACCCTGTCTTTCATGCTAAATCTAAGCACATTGAGCTGCGTTATTACTACATCCGTGACTTAGTAAGCAAAGGAGAAGTTAACATGGAGTTTATCAGCACTAATGAGCAGCCAGCAGATTTTCTGACCAAAGCAATCATCATTGAGAAGTTTGAAAAATTCAAGAAGCAATTGAAGATTACTAATTAAGAGGGGGTGTTGAGATGTAATTAGTAATCTAGTAAATTGAGTAAGAAGTTTGAAGGATTATTTGATTTGTTTTCAACGTGAAGTAAATGGTAGAATTTATGTGTGGAATGTGGCTTTGGAAATGTAAACCATGATTAATGTAATCTCTAAAGTTGTCTATAACACTTATAAATATAGAACTCTGGTTGTATGAAAAGTAAGAACAAAAAAAATGAATTAAGCAATGAAGTTTCAGTATTTTCTAGCGAAATACTCTCTTCTTAAATAAAAATTTTTCTACACTTCCGCTTGCACCCAACAAATACATCTCCAGAATGAACAATGGCTAAATGCATAGCTAAAATCTCACTTAGGTGAGGTAATTGAAGCATAACTGTTAACCAGAGCTAAACCATTGCTGGTCAAATGTGCAGCGTTTGAAATCTGGCTCCTTACAGTAGCCTTAACATTCCCATTCATGGATTTCCTGGAAAAGCCATCCATGCAAGTATCCTCATTCGTCAATGCAGCACTCACCCATGTTTGCACATTATTCATTTCCAGGGCAAAATTACTGCGCTTATTACGTCCCATTTCACTGATTGAATTTTGGAGTTCATCAACTGCGTCCCTCAACTGATCAACGCAATCGTGCAAGGCTGCAGCTTCTCTAGGATTTAAGCCCTGGCTTTTGGACAGTTTGGTCATTGTTGTTGAAGTAGCAAGCACAGTTTTAAGCGCCACGGAGAGGGCTGTGCTGGCTAATAATTTGGGGCTCGCCTGGATTTTGGTTGCATATCTGGAAAGAGTGGTGATGCACAAGTCAGGGTAAAGTGTGACACGGCATGAGGTTTTAATGAACTGGGTGTTTTTTTCACTTTGAACTGGCCTAGCTGCTGAGCAGTAAGTGTTCATGTAAGTAGCAAATTGAATGAAGATGAGAACAGTTAGTGCATGGGAAAAGGGTGAGCCTTTCATGTTTGCTCTGTGTGTGTGTGTGTGGTAGTTGGAGAGTGATAAATACACTAAGTGCAGGGAGAGATCTTCGAATAATATAGAAAAAGCTCGTGGTACTGTGGTTGCCGCAAAATAATATAATCTTTTGAAAGAAAGGGTAATGAACTTTTTCTTTTCTCTCACTTTAAATAAGAAACAGTTTGATCTAAAAGTTTAAATGTAAATAAAAGTTTAATAATAATATGTATAGGGTTGCACACTTCCACTTAATGTTGCCTTAGCTCTTTTAATAACCCTCTTATGATTAAAAAAAAACTTAATAATAGTATTTAATAAAAATTTTAATAAAAATTTTAATAATTTTTTTTATGTGAAATATGAATTAAGACAAAAGCTCCTAAATGGGCTGAAAGACAAAAGTTTAAAAAAAATAATTAAAAGAGTTTACATGTAAGAGTAATTAAATTTAAAAGTCAAACTCCGATATCATGTAAAAAAGTCCATTTAACTTAAAAAGTTAAAATTTATAAGCGAAGACTCAACAATAATAATTAAGACAAGTATAAAGACTCTACTCTTTAACAAAGTTCAGCCTTAGAAAATTTATTGGAATGGCTACATTTGCCTTACATAGACACCTAAATTATTGGAGCCAAAGAGCCACTCCAGGTCCGGGAAGTGGTTTTTACAGAGCATAAAGTTAAAGAAAAGCCTGTAGCCAATAACATGTGCGCAGAAAATGGCACATATTATCAAAGTGGGATACTGGATTGGATCAAAATGGCACATCTTAAGAAAAGAACCTATCGTGAACGCCAGCAGCCTTCGACTACTGACAACAGTGTTCTGTCTAATAATTTCTGCATGTTTTTTTATTATTATTATATGAGATTATTGTTTAAATTATAACTCATATTATACGAGATTATAACTAATATTTACAAATCAGATTATTATTGGTATCGACTTACATCAATATTTATGAAGTTCTACTCAGATTTAACCCTCACTAATATTTGAGGGATATCTACTTCATTCACTATTGAATGAGTGAAAATATTATTTTCACTCAATTATAAAATACAATTAAGAAAATAAATACCCATACTGTGTTTGTCGGGATTTGAACTGCTGCTCTAACCACTTCCCAAAAGGCCCAGTGGCTCTGCGAACTTATTACTTCAAATGAAGGGAGATAGGGCTGCAGTTTGCTCAACAAAGACTGCTACTAAACTACTAAAGTAGGCCTCGAATTTTCCACCGCTAGCACTCTTTGGCTTCCAATCATGATTGTGATGATTGTGATATGCGGGGTCTCAGGAACGTGTTTTGAGTTCATTTCTGTGAATAAATAATTCTGAATACTTTTTGGCTACGCTGATTTTTGAAACTAATAGCTATTAAACAAAAATGAAATATTTGGGGCGTCAAATGCATGATTAATGTCACTACCAAGCACTTTAGAATGTAATACTCCAAAAAAAAAAATAATAATAATAAAGAAAAAGGCCGAAGGGCAACATTTACCAGCGGGCCAATTGTTAGTCACATAGATCTTCTGTATATAGTGTTGTTGTCGACCATACCCCACCCAAAAAAAAAAAAACTGACAGCACACTATATCTCCACAAACTTAAGGGCAAATAATTAAGAACAACCCAAACTAGATACAAATCCATTTCATGGTTGATGCAAATATTGCAAATCCAACTCAAAATCAATTTCCTTAAGAAAAGAATTATCAGCCCAGAAGCAAAATGATTCAAACCAATAATTTGCAGACAAGAGCTAACTACATAGCGACTGCATACATATCTATTGAATTGCTAGCTACGAAACTAATTAAGCTGAAGTCTCACTTAATTAAAGTCAAAATAAATGTTTCTGAGGTTGCTGCACAGTTGTTTGATAATATACCACAATGAAGACATTGGCGGGAACTCATGAATCCTTTGAATTAAGCAAGCCATCTGATGTTCGAATATCAGTCGTTGGATGGCTAGAAGCATCAAAGGTCAGGATTGGATGTTACTCAAGCTGAAGAAGTAAGATATCACAGCCTGTTAGAGACAAGACTGAGCAACTGAAGACAATAAGACAAACTGCAGTGTCAGGTTGTTATAACAACCTTTGTAATGTTTTGTGATGTAATTGATAGCCGTTGATGCTAGGTTTTGATGAAACTAAAACATGAGAACCTAGTTCTATATAAAGCATTATAATGCAATGAATTGTGCAGCTGGAAAAATAAAAATCATTTCTCTATTTTCAGTACTTGTGCATTGTGTGAAAACTACTAGCCTTTTTATCTTGGTATCAGAGCCTTGAAAATCCAGAAATGGATAATCAAGCAACAAATGAACCAATCCCAGAAGCTGTGATCAACAACACACCACCAGCTCAAACACAAAGTCCTTTACCCACCTCACACACAAACATGCATGTACCCATAAGTTTTTCTTTCACAGCTCCTGTGAAACTTGATAGAGGCAATTACATTATATGGAAAGCTCAGGTCTTGCCTGCTATACATGGCAATGGCCTGGACAGCTTTATTGATGGATCATCTGTATGTCCAGAAAAATTTCTAGTAGATGCTGATGCAGAAAACAATTTCATAGCATCTGCAAACCCAGCATATGCACTCTGGCGTAGACAAGACCAACTTCTCTTAAGTTGGCTTCTTTCTACAATATCAGAGAATATTATCACTGCTGTGACACATTGCACAACTTCACAAGAACTGTGGTCTGTGCTGGAAAGACTTTATGCCTCCCAATCAATAGCCAGATCCATAGTTCTCAAGATGCAATTGCATGGTGCAAGAAAAGACACACAAACTATCACTGAGTTTTGCACAAAAGTAAGAAACTTGGCAAATGAGTTGCAAATGGCAGGAAAGCCAGTTTCAGAAGAAGATCTCTGCTCTCATGTGCTTACTGGCCTTGGCCAATCTTTTGAGTCTGTTGTTGTTAACCTCACTTCAAGACTTCATGAACTGACCTTTGATGAAATGTATTCTGTGTTATTGAACCATGAAGCCAGATTGGAGCAGAATGCAACTCAAGACAACAATTTTGAAGCAAATGTGGCCTCAAGGCAAGGAAAGAACAACTGGACCCAAAAGAGGAATGAGAGACCAAGGAACCAACCACCAAATCAGTACCTTGGTTCACAAAATCAGTACTTTGGACCTCCCAACAATGGTGTTTGATTAGTGTTAAAAATTGTATAATTATCAAGCGATAATAATGTTATTTTATGTTTAATTTATAATTTATATTTGTGTTTATGTAATATATTAGAAATTATTAATTATGTTTTAAATATATCTAATTTTGTGTATTTTTGTGTATTTATTAGGAAAAATATTAATTTCACGTAAATCGAGGCTCCAAACAGTTAAACCGAGGTGAAATTTGGATTAGGAGGTCAGAAAACTTTAAGATCAGTCAAGATCGGCTAAAAATCGGGCTTGTGTAAAAGAATTGACTTTTCTGTTGTGAGCTCTTATTGGATCTTTGAAATGAGCTTACAATAGACTTGAGTGCATGGGATAGCTGGCAATTTTGACTGAATCTCAACCGTTCATGATTCAATGGCCATGATTGTGCCACGTGGCAGTAGTTGGTAAATCAAGTTGCAGGATCCGAATCTTTGTATTCGGTCGACCCGATCCACCCATTAACCCGCCAAATCTCAACCGTTCTTTGGACAAATCGGACGAGTCAAATGATGCCATGTGTGATGTTGACTTTTGAAGTTTGACCAGCCATTGGATATTGATCTAAAGGTTGTGAGGAGCACATGCATGAAGCTTATGATGGACCGCAAAGTATCTTGGATTATGAATTTATTTTTCTATAAATAGAGCCTCATTTTTATGTTTTTAATCTCTCTCTACAACTCTCTTCTTCTCAAATTCTCTCCATCTCCCTGTAATCTTGATTCTAAGGTGTGTTTTTAATATTTTGTATAATTATTTTTATAAATAAAATTAGTTTTATTTTCAATTTTAGTTGTTTTTATTACTTTCAATTATAAGTAATTTAATTTTAATATTTCCTTTTATTTCAATTATGCTTAACTAAATAATATTAGTTAGGGGAAGGTGAAACTCTTAGGAAATAAATATGATTTAATCAAATTCTATTTTTAATTTTATAAATTAAATTATTTTCTATTTAATCTTATACATATTTTATATTTTGAAATTTTGATTTATTGTAGACAAACAAATGAATTTGGCACAATAAATTCTTAAGATCTTAATATAAGGTATGGTAAAATGGTATTTTGACTTATTGTAGACAAATTAAATTTTGGCACAATAAATACTTAATCCATCATAAAATTAAAGGGAAAATAATAATAATTTATATAATTAATCTTTTGGGTAATAAATCTTTAAAAAATGGCAAAAAGAATTTATTAAGTCTTATTTATTTCTAAGAATGGATCCATAACCCTCACTAGTTCAACTTCATAGTTTCATTTAAATTAAGTTGTTTATATTTAAGTTTTAATTTCAATTTTTAGATAAAATAAAATAAACAAATTAAATCTTTTTTCTCAATGGATGGGATCGATTCCTGACTCACCGAGCTATAATACAACAAGGCACTCCTATACTTGGGAGTTTAAAATTACTTTTAAGTTGTGTCAGTGTTGGAAGACCAAACAAAGGAAAAGGAAGAGGGAGACCACATGGAGCAAAAAAGACGGTATTCAAGCCTGGAGTTTTTTGTCAAATCTGCCATAAAGAGGGCCATACAGCTGATGAGTGTTGGTACAGAAAAGAAGATGACTTTGAACCAAAGCCCCAGAACTGTCAACCAAGAGGAGCCTTTCTGGCAACAAATGAAGGAAGCAGTGAACCAGGCTGGTACTTGGACAGTGGAGCAACTAATCATGTCACAAATGACCTCAACAATCTCAGTGTAAGGTCTGAGTACAAAGGTAACTCCTTTCTCTTAGTTGGAAATGGACACAAGCTTAAAATCACACACACAGGAATTATACACTTGCCTATATATGCTGGTAACAAATATGAACACCTTGTGCTAAAAAATGTACTTGTAGTTCCACAAATAACTAAAAACCTACTGAGTATCTCTAGCCTTACAACAGACAACAAACTAACAATTGTATTTTCTGATGAAACCTGTATTGTTAAGGACAAATTGGAGAATGTTCTTCTTCAAGGAATTGATATAGGAGGGCTGTTTCAGATTGTTGGAAGTCAAGAACATGTGAGTTCGAGGAAGGAATGTGCTGCTGATAGAGTCTACAAATCAGAGTCTTTATTTGCTTCAATAAGTGAGGCTTCCGTCTCAGAAAGTGTCAATGAGTCTTTAAGTCCTAAGTCTAGTAATGAGTCAATTAATCAACTTGATCTGTTACACAGAAGGTTTGGTCATCCTTGTGAACAGACTCTTATGAAAATCATTTCAAGTTGTAAAAATTTATCTACTTTCAATAAAGGAAAATCTTTAAGTTTCTGCACTGCATGCCAATATGGTAAAAATCACAAATTGACTCTTAAAAGCTCACAAACACAGACAAAACAGCCTCTTGAACTGATCCATGCAGATCTTTGGGGTCCAGCACCTATAATTTCAGGAAAAGGTTACAAGTACTATTTAAGTATTGTTGATAATCACACGAGATACACATGGATTTACCCCTTAACCAGTAAAGCAGAAACAACACAAACCTTCATTGACTTCAAAAATCAAATAGAGAAAACATTGAATAAACAAATCAAGTGTCTACAGACTGATATGGGGGGAGAATTTAGACCATTAACTGAGTTTCTTAAGAACAATGGAATCATATTCCGACACTCTTGTCCGTATACGTCAATACAAAATGGTCAAGTTGAAAGAAAGTATAGACACATTGTAGAAACAGCACTCACCATGCTAGCACAAGCAAACATGCCCTTAAAACTGTGGTGGAACGCCTTTGAAACTGCTATATATCTTATCAATAGAATGCCTACGCAGGCCATAGGTCATATCAGTCTATACAAAAAACTCTACAACAATGAGCCTGATTATACCTTTCTAAAACCTTTTGGGTGTGCTTGCTTTCCACATTTAAGACCCTATAATCAACATAAACTTCAGTACCATACCACTAAATGTGTATTTATAGGGTATAGCTACAGCACAAAAGTTACAAATGTCTAAATAGCACAGGCCGAGTTTATGTAGCTAGACATGTGATTTTCAACGAGAATGAGTTTCCTTTTGTTACAGATAAGAACTTTGAGACTAACAAAAATAAAAGCAGGACAAGTAGTCAACCAAATTATCAGCAGCTTCAATTACTTCCTTGCGGCACATTCTCAACTCCACAATCAAGCAGCAATCCATATAAAACATCCAAAGAAGATGAACAAAACTCCACACAAGATACAATGCAAGCAATATCAGAAAATCAAATCAGAACACCAAACCAAGACCATATCCATACACGTCAACCAAACACAGAAACACAATTGGATGAGAGCCGATGTGAGCCAAACCTTCAGCAAGAGAGAGTCAATATAGAACCTGAGCAACCATTAGAACCATTAAGCACACACCCTATGGTAACCAGATCCAAACATGGAATCTACAAGCCTAAAATATACCTTGCACAAATGAGTTCACATGAGTTACCAACAGATATAGCAAATGCTATCAGTAATGTGAAATGGAGAAATGCTATGTTGAATGAATACAAAGCTTTACTGGAAAACAACACTTGGGAATTGGTAAAAGTTCAAGAGGGTACGAAGGTCATTGGAAACAAATGGGTCTACAAAGTAAAGCACAATCCAGATGGAACAGTAGCGAGACACAAGGCGAGATTAGTGGCCAAAGGTTATAACCAAACAGCAGGGGTTGATTACACAGAAACCTTCAGTCCAGTGGCCAAGTCATCCACAATCAAAGTACTTTTGAGTTCGGTTGTCAACTATGGTTGGGACATCAAACAAGTAGATGTCAACAATGCCTTTTTGAATGGAGAACTAAATGAAACAGTGTTCATGGAGCAACCAGAAGGATTCAAAGTGAAAGGAAAGGAAAATTATGTATGTAGACTAAAGAAAGCACTCTATGGACTGAAACAAGCTCCAAGGGCTTGGTATGAAAAGCTCAAAGCTGCCCTACTCAACTGGGGATACAAGAACTCAGTCTCGGATACCTCACTCTTTCATTGGAGGGATAATAGAGAAGTCATATACGTACTTGTATATGTAGATGACATACTCATAACTGGTAGCAGCCAAGATCTTGTTAAAGACCTGATTAAAAAGCTTAATGAGAGTTTCGCGTTGAAGGAGCTAGGCTCATTAAGTTACTTTCTTGGAATTGAAATAAAAAGGGACCGTGCAGGGATGCACATTTGCCAAAGCAAGTATGTGCAAGAACTTCTAGAGAAAACAAACATGAAAGGGTGCAGAGAAAGCATAACTCCATTAAGTTCAAGTGTGAAATACACTTTGGAGACTGAAGAAGAAGAGTGAGGACAACCTTTTGAAGACAAAACTCTACGAAGTGTCATTGGAGCTTTAAAGATGCAACCATCACCCCAAAGACATTGCTTACAGTGTCAATAAACTGAGCCAATTCATGCAAGAACCAAAAGTGATACACTGGCAAGGCTGCAAAAGGATCTTGAGATACCTTCAAGGCACCCTAACTCATGGTCTGTATTTCACATCTGGAAACAAAATGGAAATCTCAGCCTTTACAGATGCCGATTGGGGAGCTGATAGAGATGACAGAAAGTCTACAGGTGGTTACTG
The DNA here is from genome assembly GCA_030444775.1 of Atalantia buxifolia. Classification (NCBI taxonomy): domain Eukaryota; kingdom Viridiplantae; phylum Streptophyta; class Magnoliopsida; order Sapindales; family Rutaceae; genus Atalantia; species Atalantia buxifolia. Next base: position 47,416,144 of record CM059835.1, on the reverse strand, counting down.
CATGTTCTTGGCAGGAAATCTAGTCTCGTGGAGTTCAAAGAAGCAGAAGGTAGTATCAACCTCCAGCACAGAAGCAGAATATAGAGCGTTGTCGAGTGGAGCAGCTGAATTGACTTGGTTACAATCCCTACTTGCAGAAATGAACATCAAGTTAGAGAAGAAGCCAATAATATGGTGTGACAATAAGAGTGCAATAGCTCTTGCTGAAAATCCAGTCTTTCATGAAAGAACCAAACACATTGAAATAAATGTTCACTTCGTGAGGAATAAAATCAGCAACGGAGAGTTTGAGTTGAAGTATGTGGAAAGCAAGAACCAAGTTGCAGATATAATGACCAAGGCACTACCTAATCGAAGTTTCGAATACTTAAGAAGCAAGCTCAATGTCTTAGCAGACGGCTGAGCTTGAGAGGGGGAGTCAAAATAAATGTTTCTGAGGTTGCTGCACAGTTGTTTGATAATATACCACAATGAAGACATTGGCGGGAACTCATGAATCCTTTGAATTAAGCAAGCCATCTGATGTTCGAATATCAGTCGTTGGATGGCTAGAAGCATCAAAGGTCAGGATTGGATGTTACTCAAGCTGAAGAAGCAAGATATCACAGCCTGTTAGAGACAAGACTGAGCAACTGAAGACAATAAGACAAACTGCAGTGTCAGGTTGTTATAACAACATTTGTAATGTTTTGTGATGTAATTGATAGCCGTTGATGCTAGGTTTTGATGAAACTAAAACATGAGAATCTAGTTCTATATAAAGCATTATAATGCAATGAATTGTGCAGCTGGAAAAATAAAAATCATTTCTCTATTTTCAGTACTTGTGCATTGTGTGAAAACTACTAGCCTTTTTATCTTAAGGCAACATGGTATGGTTGGCAGTGGCAGCATATCTGTTGATAAGAGCCAAGGCATTACTTGCAACATGTTCAAACTTCACAATACGGGTCCTCACAGTTAGCTTAATATTCCCATTAAAGCCATTTGAACAGGTAGCTCTTTCATCAAGGCAGCACTCCCTCACATGTTTGCACATCACTCATTCTGAGCTCAAAACTTTTCCCTCCAGCAGAATCCATTTTCAGCTCATCCAACCAGTCGCTCAACTGTTCGACGCCAATCACGCATGGCTGCTGCGACTCTGGGACTCAATCCACGGCTCTTGGACAGTTTTTTCATTGGGGCTATAGTAGACTGAGTGGTTTTAGGTGAAACGGACGGGCTGTGATGGCTAAAAGCCTGCGGCTAGATTGGATTTTAGTTGAGTAAATTATAAGCGAGGTGAAGCACAAGTCGGGGTATGTGATTGCACCACATGAAATTTTGATGAATTGAACGTCTGTTTATTTGGGCATTGGCTTACCAGCTGAGCAATACGAGTTGACGTAAGCTGCAACTTGAACAAGTATGATCAAAGTTGCTAGGCTAGGCCATTGAAAATGTATGAATTTGTTATGGTTGGCAGTGGCATCTCTCCCTTGCTTTAACTTAATTAAGCCCTCTCTTTGTTTTTTTTTTAATTTTATTTTAATAATGACGTGACAAACTGATTATGGTCTCAATTTATGGAAATTCAGATAAAGTTTGGGTTCATCAACAAAAGCAATACATTTAAAATATCTTCACACAACCATTCAATTTATTAGTGTATTATATTTACATTACACATGTCGTTCTCAAATAGTAACGCTTTTATGGTGCGTTTACTTGTCAGTAATCGGAATGGGCTGAAATCGGAATGGACTGGAATACGAATGAGTGGAATCGGAATGAGGAATGGGAATTAGAATAAGTTGTTTACTTAAACTATAAGAATTGGAATTAGAATGAATTAGAAATCCATTGATGTGTTTACTTTTTCAAAGAATCAGAATCAGAATTAATTAAGTTGTTTTAAATTACTAAAATACCCTTAGTTGTAAAAAATAATAATAATAATAATAATAATAATAATAATAATCTCAAATAATAATAATAATTTTCCTTTGGTATTAATGATAATAATAATAAATTTAATAATAACATTATAAATAAATAAATAATAATAATTAATGATAATAATGAAATTAAATAACAACTACTACAACAAAAAAAAATTATTGTTAATAAAAGTAATAATAATAATAATAATAATAATAATAATAATAATTTTTTCCTCTTTTATTTTTTTATTATTATTTTATCTCTCTTTGTTTTTTTTTTCCTTTCCTCTTCTTTTTCTTCTTTTTCTTTCTTTCTCCCTCTTCTGCAATTTCTTCGTTACTTCACTCCGTCAATTTCATCTTCTTCATCAACAACATCATCATCACAATTATTTTCTTCTTCCTCCTGTCAATTTTGTTTCTGCAATTTTTTTCTCTCTCTTCTTCATCAACAATCTTTTTTCTTTCTCTCTCTTCTGTAATTTTCTTCTTCATCACCAACATCATCATCAGCACCCCTTTGACTTGAAATCGGATTCATCAACATCAACAAAATAATCCATTTCCAAAATAATAATAATAATAATCATCATCAAATTAATCCATTTCCCAGATAATCATCATCAACAAAAATAATCCACTTCCCAAACCAAAAAAAAAAAATAGCAACAACAATCAAAATCTCAATTGTCATCGTCATCAACAACAACGGCAACAACCATCATCATAGTTAGCAGTAGCAGCAGCATCAGATCAAAACAGAACCGTCGCCATTAAAGACGAAATCGGAGACGAAATGAGATGGGGGCGAAATCGAGACGGTGACGAAATCGACGCAGCCCAACGAAGACGAAACCGACGACGAGCATCTGTCCACAGCCGACGAGCCAGGACGACAAAGATGGTGATGGAAGTAGCTCCAATGGCATGAGATTGGGAGGGACGGGTGAGAGAGTTTAGGTTTTAGGAATTTTTTTTTATTTTTTGCCTTTTATATTTTGTATCCAAAATGAGGGTATTGCTGGAATAATTAAAAATTAATGTGGGTATAATGGGAAATGCCGGGAATGGGAGTCTAATTTCTAAGCCCCCCCTTGGGAATCAGACTCCCATAGCTGATTCCCAATTTATGTGGGGTCCGTAAAATTGAAACCGATTCCGTTCTTTATTTTAGTAAGTAAACGTGAGAATAATTCCGATTCCGGATTCCCATTCCTGAATCCGACAAGTAAACATAGCATTAATTTACTGTTGAAAATGTCATGTGACCGGTTTCATCCACATCCTTTTGGATGATACCATCGATCCATTATAGGGGTTACGAAAGAAAAGAGATACTTCATGTTCCTGCAGTTTTGAGCGTAGGATATGTATAAAAGTAATTGCTGTTTTCAATAAATTAATTTACTCCTGAGGATTAAAAATGTACGAACTAATGGTTAGAAAAATACAACCCGATCCTGCCACGTGCCAAGACTTGATTGTATATGATGATGGCGGGTTGGACAATAAAAACGTGCCGACATAAAGATTGATATACAAATATGTTCCGATTATGAAGCTGGGTTACCATTCTCCACCTGGATGGAATACAGAAAATAATCACCATCTCTTCCAAGTTCCAGCAAAAAGACGTAGCAAGCGTCAAGAAGTCGCTGTGATAAAATAAATGCTATTACGACCACCGCAATTGCAATGCGGTTAGGTGGTCATTGTCCGTCAGTGGAGCGATAAAACTTAGATTTAATTAATCTGTAGTATTAAGTGTCTAAGGTCTCATTTAGAATTTAAGTTGTAGTTATTATACAAAAAAAATTATGATTATTAAATAAAAGTTAATAATATATAGTAAATATAAATTTTAAATAATAATTTTGATAAAACTATTAAAATTATAATAGATTTTTCGTTATATAAGTAAAAAATTATATCAATTTAGCTTACTAGATACAACAGTTAGTGTTTACCAAACACTTTAGTGCTGTAACTTTTAAGTTACAACTGCCAAACCTTAATCCTAAACGCATCCTAACTGAGGCTCATCCATTGAATAATGATACAAAGTTATAAATTCTTGTACAAATTTATTTTACATAAACTAATAGAGGTTAAATTTATTAGTTGAATGAAAATATAAAATAATAAAAATAAATAATATAGACTAAAAACTATTTGGTCTAACTAATTGAATTATGCCACATCGAGTTGTATAAAAAAGTTTGTAGTTCTATCTTTACTTTTCATTGGAATTGTTGATTTATTGAGCAGACCAAACAAAACTTATTTGGGGGATCAAAAACTCTCAGAGATCTCATGTTATTATTTAGAAATTCTCATCCATGCCCTTCAAGCATTTTTTACGGGAATGAGGAGGAGATTGAGACATATACAAAATATTAGGGTTGATGACGAGAATGTTGATCTCCTCCCTATTGTCATCCCTAGGGATGGCAACCAAACCCGGATCCGGTCCGAACTAGGATTGAATCCTGAAAATTCGGTTCGGGTTCAACCTGGACCAGAATAATTTTTATGCGGTATTCGGATCAATTTTTCAGAACCTTCATATTTTCGGTCAGGATTCGAGTTTAGGTGAACCCGCAAATCCGGAGCCCATATCCGGATATTATTTATTTTAATATTAATTTTTTGAAAAATTATTAAATATAAATTAAAAAATTAAAAAAATAAATTTAAAACCTTATATCTAGCCGCTGCCACTGTACTTACCACCACTGCAAATACAACTAACCACTTTACAAATTTCCAAACCACCTATCTCCACCATTGTCCTTCTCTATTTCAAAAAACAAAAAAAAAAAAAAAAACAAAAAATAAGAGAAACAAAAAAAAAATTCACTTCTGATTCATCAAAATCACCACCGCAACACACCAAACCAACGTCATCTTCTAGTCGATTTTGCCTACAAACCACTAAGGCTCTGTTCAAGTCACAGCCACCGACGCATTCTTCGTATCTCCAGCCACCATATTCCATCAACTCTGGTCCCATTACCAGTCTCCAGTCACCAAATCAAGTAAGTTCTTTGTGGGTTTTTTAAAAAAGAAAGAAAGAAAGAAAGAAGTTAGCAGAAGAGGACGAACTGAATGAGGAAAAGAAAAAGCTTAGTGAAGAATTAAGAAGCCGTGAAGTGAGAGGAGGGAGAAGTGAGTTAAAAAAAAAAATCGTGAGTGCATGTATTTTATTTTAATAAATATTTTTTGTTTATTATTTTAAAACTTTGAATTTTAGATTCTATATTGTGTTGTATTTGTTTTGGGGTAAAATTTCTTATCTGACAGATTGCGTAGTGCACAAGAATCACGCTTTTAACCATTGGATCAAAATTTATCTGATTAACCATCTTTAACCTGGATCCAACGGTTAAAAGCGGCGATTTGCATGCAAATGCAACGCAATTGCAGAAGAGGTTTGGCCTTGTTTTAGAACTGGATAAGTTATATGTTTTGTATTTGAAATTTTGTTGAACTAAACTAAAGCAATCTGGAAGCAATTTGGTTCTGGTTTGTGTTTTTTTTTTTTTTTTCCTTTTTCCAGCAAGTCAACAACTTAAGTAAAACAATTCGGGTTCAAAACCCGGAATCCAAAAACCTGCATTTTTTCCAGGTTAAACCCGGACCGGACCCGGATTGAAAAAATCTAGTTTAATGTGGGTTCGATAATGAGAATTTTATATCCGAATCTAGATCTGGAATAGCCAAATCCGGATCCGAATCCAGAAATTACCATCCCTAGTCATCCCCATGTCCAGCCTACCTCTATCTATATATACAAAACATTTAATGTGAATAATTCTAAGGATAGGACAATTTGAACCCATAAAAATTCTTTCAACACTCACTTTTTTTTAATTAAAATAATTATAAGTTATATCTTATTGTTTTAATTCATTAATTCTCATAAATTACAAATTTACCCTTGATCAAATATTTCTCTCTCTACTATAACAATGTTCAAAACATAAAATAGTTTCACCCTATTTCAATTTTTTTTTACTCTTTCTTAGTAAATCAACTTATCTTTTTCTTAGTTTTCTCTACAACATGATCAGTTTTTACCTATTATTACTATTTAGAGGTTGTACTTCGAAGATTTGAGAAAAAAAAATTCTAATAAATTTAAAGTGATGTAGAAACATTTGTTTTTTTTTTTTTGCCATGATGGGTATTGATCTTTCATTTGGTCTAGATTACAATAGTGCTGAATTTGTTAATTTTTGAATAATTTTATCTGTTAAATCTTATTGTGTAAATTTTATTGTACTCGCAAATGCACGAATCTATTATAGAATAGATTAATGGTGTCGAGTATCGATCCCACAAAGAGGTGGATTTTAATTCTGTGTAAAGTTAATTTTCTAAATGGGTGGTTGAATTTGTAGTGAAAGTGATTTAGATTATCTTAAAATTTAAATTAAAATGGCGAGAATAAATTAAAGTAGAGACTATTATAATTGAATCGCTTGGATATTTAGATCCGTATCAATATACTCCATGGGTTTAATATTCCTTATTAATGCCAATTAAATCATGAGGGGGGTTTCCACTCCTCATGAACCACACTCTAATCAATATGGTGTTAAGGGGTTATCGTGTCAAATAGTAATAACCTTGTACTCGAGAGCCGGTTAAACTAGTGCGGTACTAGACAAGATTAGTACTATTTATCAACGAAAAGTCAAAACAACCACATAAATCAGAGGGGAAGAAAAAGTAAATTTACCAAATAAATCCCATGGAACATGTTGAGACATCACCTTCAACTCAAACTTGAAAGAAAATTAGCTATTCATAATTGAATTAGGGGTAAAATAAAAATTTATTAAAATACGTAGAAAATACAAGATGGAGAATGAATTACAAAAAATGGAGTTAAAAAATGAGTTCAAGGGTGTCGAATTAGGGGGTGAAACCCCTTTTTTATAGATACAATGAGTAAATCATGGCCATCGAATTAAAACAATTTAGACGCTCAGGATTGCGCCACGTGGCAAGATCTGATTGGATAGAACACATCATCAGGGCTTTCATTCCGTGTAATGCATGTATCATACGCACGATTTTTGGACGCTTAGGATTGCGCCATGTGAACAATGCCGTTTTTTATGCTCCTCCTAAGGTTTTCGACTATTCTGAGTCCAAATTTCATATCTGTTTGTTGTCCGATCTCTCATTCATTGTGAAATGAACATGATGCCACTAAAATACATAAAATGCTTAATTAAAAATCAAACACACATAATTGAATTACAAGGGACTTAAATATATAAAAGTGAGGGTGTTAGTGAGACTTACAATGTAAAATGACGATTTTCTTCTTTATAAATATACACTTTCTATTACTTAACAAATGTAATATTTACTTCATATATAATGATGAATTTTGATAAGGGAAGGAGATGGAGGGAGAGAGAATGAGGTCAAATATGTAATTGATCAAATTATATTTTCAGAATGAAAATTTTAATTAAAAAAAGAGTTCAGTGAGAAATTTAGTGGATTCAAACAGTCCTACTCTAACTTTAATTTTATTTAATTTGACATTGAAAGAAAGTTAATAAATTGAGTTGGACTATTAGCACTCCTTCATTAATCTTATAAAATCTCTGTTATATTATAATTACATTTAGGGACAAATATAAATAGAATTAAGCTATTTATATTTTCTTGTACTCTTCAATTTTATTTTACTTGCACAATATAAATAAATTTTATTATCATTAAAATAATCTGAATTTAAGAAGTAATCCTCTAAGCTAAAAGAAAATTATTGTAATAAACATATAACTTAATTAAGATACAATATAGTGGAAAAAATAAATAAAATAAAATTTTATCCTACTGCAAATAATTTTTTAAGAATTTTCAAATTAATTGCTAACCAAAAAATTTATAGGTAGGATAAAATTGTATTAGACCCGTAAAATATTTATTATTTTCTAAGTATAATGTTTTTCTTTTTTTTTCTTTAAAAATTAATTAATAAAGAAAGTTTGAAGAGAGAAATACAAATAGTAAGGCTAAAAGTGTGAGAAAATATTAAAAACTGAAAAATTCATAAATAAAAAGAGTGTTCATTTAGAAAAAAAGATATTTTTGGTATTAAATGAAATATAATTAAAAAAAGGTTTCAATAGGATTTTAGAGGGGTGCTGATAGTCCGACTCTAATAAATAGCATATTTAGGGCCAATTTGTAATACAATAACTTTTAAAATAATTGTTATTAGTTGTGCTATAGAAATAATTAATTATAAAGAGAATCAGTTAAACGTTTGAAAAATTTATTTTTAAAAGGGCTTTAAGTTTTAAAAGAAATTATATGTGTTTCGTAAATTCAATTGTTAAACTGTGGTAAGAATACAAGTGATTAAAATAGATATGATATTAAGTAAATTTTACTTAGACATTTATAAGCATGCATATACAATATTTTGTTGTGTATATATAATACTTAATAACTGAAATAAATATTATTATTTATTAATTTTAATTTTTTTTATTTTGCTATGTAATATATAATTGGTAATAATAACAATCTCTTTAAATTTAATTATTTTATTTCCTAAGTAAATGATGATAATTTTAGATTTTTATAATACATGTGAGGATATATATTTAATTGTATTAAGTATAAAATTAAATATCAAAATCAAATTTTGAAAACTATTCTTTCTTGTTTTTCAAAATCTGTTGTAGGATGAGATAATTTTACTAAAAGTAATTTTTTTAAAATTTAACAACCATCAAAATTAATTTTTACCTTTTTAAAATCATTTTTGAGCCTCTAAAAAATAATCTCAAATGAGCCTTCAATACTATTGTTGAATGACACAAAATCAATACGATTGAAATGCGAAAATAATCTAAATTAAAATGAATGCTTGAGTAGGTTAAGATCACATTTGGTCAATTTGTTTCAGCTTTCCAATTTGTTATACATGTTATCACATAACCTTACTTTACTTGCATGCAAAATTAAACTCTTGATGTTTTATCCTTCAGAATAGAAAAATATAAACATGACATAACATCATTAAATTTCTACTACAATAGAGAAATTCTAGACTTTCTCTAAGTACGAAACTAAAAGTAAATAAAAGTATCAAGAAGAAAATTCCTTCTACCTTATTCTATAATATGTATATGATACAAGTGGGCAATGCAGAAGGAAGAACCCCATTAGATTAAAAGATCATTCAGTAACATATTTGCTACGAAGTGGCCTAACACTTAACAGCGGCATTTTTTTAATTCAATTTTTATTGAATTATAAGCTTTGATTTATTCTATCTTTCTCAATAATTCATTTTCATATTCCTAAGAAACAAACTCTGTGAGTCAAATATATAAGTTGATTTGGTTTTGGTCAGGGCGGAACAAGTCAATCTTGGCGGGAGGGGACAAAGAATTTTTTCAAGCTTATAGAATAAGTATTTTATTAATATACGTTTATTTTAATAAATAATATTAAGTATTAATTTTTTTATTTTATAGAGGCCATGGCCCACGCCAATCCCTTAATAGATCCGCCCCTGGTTTTGGCCAAGGCATAGTTGTTGATAAGAGCCAAAGAATTACTTGTTAAATGAGCAAATTTGATGATGCGTTTCCGGAGATTATACTTCACCTTTGCATTAATTCAAGATCGTGCCAGCAAATGCATCCAAGCATGTGTTCTTTTCCTCCAATCCCGTGTTTATCCAAGATTGAATATATCACCCATTTGAAATTAACCCGACATCTTAATCTCGCACGATCCCATTCCAACATAAATTTTTGTACTGAATCATTAATGTCCGGCATTGTTGAAGGCGAAACTTCGAGTTTGGAATTTTGAATACACAGGGTGATATCGCCCTTACAAAATTAAATATGGGGAAATTAAGCCTTCATGGGCCCGAACCCATACCCTCAACATGGTTGAGATACACGGGTTATCGCCGGACAACTAGGCCTAGGGACCAGAGAGTCGAATATTGATTAGTGCTTAACATGCATTTATAACTGGCTTGAATTTATAAGAAAGAAAGCTAAGAGGAAGAAGCCTGTAATTGGTAATAGGTTATTTCAAAGCTTTAATTCCTCAATTGTTTTATTCTTAAATAAATCTTTTTAACACAGCTGCTAGAAATGAATAATGCCATAGATTCAAGATTTGCATGCGGAATGTCTTCGTCACCAAGGTTTTTTTTTTTGGCATTAACCAATCACCAAATCAAATTCCATTTCCTTAATACGCAAGTAATATTTTACAATCTTTGTCAAAGTACTGAGAGAGAATTATATATATCTTTACTGCTTCTGGCTGCTGATCCTTCCCGTTTGTCCATACAAAAAATCCCAAATATTATTCGTTTTGTCTCATTAAACACTGAAGCAAGTCTTATTCGCTACATATCACCAACTCGAAATGTATGGTAATAATCAGTTATCAGGCTACAAGGTCGCCCCACAATGATGCAAACTTGAATGTCACCCATGCCTATAAAAATGGTGCCACTTGGAACATTCAGTTTCAAGCAGATTAACCTCTAAGTACAGCGATTTTAAGACTGTCTATTTCACCCCTAATTTCGTTTGATGTTGCTATTCCACACATATTTAGAGATGACCAATGGGCCGTGTCGTGTCGGTCTGACCCATTAAAATAAGACTTATACATGCTCGTGCCCGTGCCGTCCCTTGTCATTATGTGTTTCATGCCATGTTATACCATGCCTAAATATTTTTACTTAGGCTTGGCCTGGCACACATGCCGTGCCGTGCCTAATGAAAAAAGCCTAATAATTTTTTTTTTAAAATTTTTTAAGAGCACATGCTAAATTGTTGATTTACTTTTTTCAAATCTATGTACTTTTCTTAAGTATATACCTTTATTCAAATTTAATAGAATTGAAAATTTAAAACTCAAGTTCATATTTAATAATAAAAAATAATAATAGAAAGAAAATATAATATTAATTACTAAGTTTGACCTTATAGTATTATAATTTTTTAATACTTAACAACAACAATAATAATAAATATTTCTTAAGGGTTAACTTAATTGTTAACTTGAACTTACATAGAGTCATAAATTATAGTTTACAATAATATTAATGGATATTTATAAAATCATAATATTTATAATTTTATTCATTAAAATCATGGTATCAATTATTTATTTAATAAATTATAAATATAAATTAATTATAATATTTTTAACTAAGAATTAAATGAATTTAAAAATTTTAATTTTAAGTTATTTGTAAAATCATAAAATTTAAAATTTAATTTCATTAAAAAATAAAATAAACTTATTGTGAATTTTTTTATCATATCGTGCTTAACCCATCTCTAATCATGTGGTACTTTTAAAACCCGTGTACTTAAAATTTTAAGCTCGACATGACCCACGTGCAACTTGGCCCGCCATCTCTACAGGCAGGTAATGTTCGTGACCGCATTATTGAGCTTCTGGGTTTGCTACGTTGCAGTTGCGGACCAAGCGAGCAACTACCTTATAATTTGCCCGATAAAATTTGTGTGCTGACGCCTTCACAGTGCTGGCTGATTGCCCATCAAAATATTAACCTAACGTGTCTCCTTGAAATTTTAGACTCGTTTCTCAACTTGGACTGCAATAATAATCTGATCGCAATAGCAACGTGGCGTTACATGAAAGCACGATAAATTCATTTCTGCTCCTTTTTCTTTCATTTACCTCTAATTGAGGCATAACGCAAGGGGAGACGTCAAAAGCAGGCAGAACCATATATGATTATAAATATCTATGATCGTATATCGTAAATTAAATGTCAAATCCGAAGTTAAATTAACAAGTATGTAACAGCACCTACACATTTGCATTCAAGCCGAATATAATCACCGATTGCGTACAATCATATATATTGACATGATAGATATTTAGATATACACGCACCTCTATCGCTTGAAGCATCCCACACACGCTCCCAGTTTTTCTGTGTGCAAAAGAGAATATTTTACATCTTGCTTCTGTAACAGACATAGAAAATTACAGTTACTGTATATCACACACATATCAGCTTGCAATCCACGCTAGCCCTATGGCAATTTTATCCTATACACATGTAAATATATCTCAAAGAAATAGTTTAATTAAAACCGACCGACACTCTTGAGTCTGACGCAAATTAAAGATAGGAAAAATAGACAGGACAAGATTATATGAAGTGGCATAAAAGAACGTTTCTAATTAGTGATTTAGAATGGCTTTGATCCGATCCCTTCAGGGAGATGGACGGTTACTGGCAGAGGCGTAACTGTTTATGAGAGCCAAGGCGTTGCTTGTCAAATGTGCAACTTTAAGGATATGCCTCCTGATCATCGTCTTCGTATATCCGTTCAAGGGCCGACCTTGAAGCCCATCCATGCAAGTATCTTCATCCGTTAACGCTGCGCTTACCCATGTTTGGACATCACCCATTGTGAGCCAAAAATTCGAGTTCCTGATGTGACCCAGTTCGTCCATAGAATCTTGGAGCTCATCTATTGAGTCACCGATCACCTCAATGCAATCTGCCACTGCCCCTGCGGTCTCCCTCGGGATCATGCCGGGGATTCTCGACATCTTGACCATCATTCTCGAAGTTGATTTTGTGGCTTTAAGGGTTATGTTGAGAGCTGTGTTGGATAATGTTTTGGGGTTGCTTTTGATTTTGGCTGCATAGACTGCGAGTGAGCGGTAGCACAACCTGCGATAGATTGTGCCACTACATGATGTTTTTATGTACTCTATGCTTGAATTATCTGATGGGTTTGAGGCTAAGTTGGTGGAGAATTGAAGGAGAATTATGGGCAGGGCTACTAGTGCATGCCTAAAAAATGAACCTTCCATTCTCTCTCTCTCTCGCTCTCTCTCTCTCTAGAAATTGGCAGAGAAAGAAAAAGATTCGTATAGTGAGTTTTGTAGAGTAAGAGTGGCTTTATAGAAAGAGAGAGGCAGTCAATTAGCTGCGCCAATTGTGGAGTAAAAGAAGCCTGATTTCAGGTACTGATTGGATTGGTAAATATAATTATAATGATAATCCGATGGATGATTCTGATAAGTGCAATTTTAGAATATATCATAGGGAATGTTATCAATGAATGTATATATAATATTTGTAATTAAATTTAATATAATCATTTTATAAATAATATAATTAATTAATATATATAATATATATAATTAAATTTAATATAATCATTTTTTATATAAAAAAAATTAGTGTAAAACTATAATGCACTTACAAGAGAATATAATTATTACACTTGTTATTGTTCTGTGCGGAGTGATTTAGAATCCCCGGGAACCGCTAATTATTCTGTCTCGTATAATCATTAATTGGGTGTAAAATTAAGGACCACAGAAGCTGCCCCTCACTCTATCACGAGGTAACAGAACCTTAATTATCACTGGTGGAAAAATTCCAGGGTACAAAAGGAATAATGCTCTTTGACGAATTGGTAGCTCAAGTAATAATGCTCTTGGTTTCGCCAAGTTCTTCACAAATTTCCTTAAATGTTGTTTTTTTTCTTTTGGGCCCTGGATGGTAATATCGTGTAAGTTTAATAATAAAAACAGTTAATAAATTAGAACTTGGAAAATGGAGATTGCTTGTTCTCATTCAGTATGATATCGTCTCTTTAATTTGGAATTGGGATAGTATATATATAATTTTCAAATAATTTTGTTTTTAGATCCTCTCAAAAAGCCACATATTGTTTGAGAAATGACATTCATGGTCCAATAACCGGAGATTATTATGACACTCTAATCCTAGGGTTTTACAATTTACCCTTGTTACCAGAGTGCTTAATAGGTCTACGGTCAATAGGTTTGTACTTGATACCATTTTTGCAATTCCACTCTCAGTGGAATTTTTTTTTTTTTAAGTCGTGCGTTTGAACTACACAAATGTTAATCCAAAATATATATATATATATATATATATATAATAAGTAAATAAAAATATATAATAAATAAATGATGATATGATATGTATATATATTTCAAAAAATTATTATGTAAATGATAGTTATATTAAATTTAATTATACATAAATTTATTATTATCTCTTATGTATTTTAAAATTTTTATTGTTGTGGACTTTTCTAGGATCTATTGTGTTTTACTCGATCGACAAATTTGGAGCAAAATACAGAAGCCAGTGCTTCCAAAGTAGTGAAGGAACCATTTTTCGTTTAAATGAATGATATTTGAACACATCAAAGAAGGCTGCAACCATATCCAATAGACGCTGTGGCCGCATCTCACATGAGCCGAAAAGAGAATTCTGGTTTTCTGCAAGGATTATGTGCTCAAATTGAACGATTCACAAAAACAAGAAAAATAAAGGTGATAATAAAATTTAAGAATTGAGCATATCAACTGTGTATGGCCTTCATAACCACGTGACATACGACAAATATTACATCAACGTCTGATTGCTATGTTTGATTAAACAAAACGCAAAATGATTGTGCACGTAATAAATATGGGTTTGGACTCGCCAGCTGCAGCTGGGAGGTTTTATCTAAGGATGAACTGAGCAGAAAGGCAAGTACTAGTTTTTAGATAAGGTTATGATTACGTTGGAGTTGATAGAGCACGAATCTGAGCTATACATGTATGGTTGAAATTTATACTCTATTATTGATGAATTTTAATATAATTGAATTCGTTAGAACATGAATCTGAGCTATACATATAAAATAATAAATAATAAAAATTTTATTATAATTTATTATTTATTATTTTATATGTATGATTGAAATTCGTATTTTACTATTGATGAATTCTAATATAACCAAATCTTTTAGATAATTAAACTATAAATATTTTATTTAAAGCGACATGTCAATAAAAAAACAAGTTTTAAAAAACTTTCTAAATAAATTTTCTTATACATATATAAGATAGTAAAACAAGCCTACTAAAAATAAAAATAATGACGAGGATTGGAATGAATCCGGCATTATTATTTTATTTTTGTCGCATTTTACACAGGTATCGAGCGAGGTGGCCCATTGATAGCTCCCCGTGATCAGATTTCCTTTTTCTCAGAAATTTCATATTTGATAGCTACTCCATCTTGGTCGAATAATTAATAAAGAAAATTAGAGACGATTTTTGCTGAGACTAGAGCTGAGTTCGCCAGCTTTGGAGGAGAGATCGAACACGGTAACTTTTAACAGTAGAGGTTCAAGTTTGGGGCTCTGGGCTTGTCCACGTGGGAAGCCAATCTCGCACATAAAGAGAGAAGAGAGTTTTAATATTTTAGCTGCCGCATAAATTTGACCCCAAGTTGCTTTCACGCGAATAAAGAGATTGATTTTTGATTTGGGATTCTTCTGTAATGAAAGGCGATCATCAAGGTGAGGCTTCCCACCGATGCGTTTAAGCTTTTTTTTTTAATGTCTCAACTTTCAAACCTACATGTTTACACTTTAATGTTGTCAACTTTTGCTTTTTTTTTTTTTTATCAAAAAATTTTTAGTTGAGAGTTCTTACATTTGTAATATTAAGAGAAAGGATTTGACTCCATAAATATATTATGAATATTAATTTCAATTATTCTTTAATTATTAAACAATTGAGTAAAAATAGTCACTTCTTCACAAAATATAAGTAGAGATAGTCAATTTTTCACGAAATATGAGTAGAGTGAATATCCCTTGAAAATTAGAAATGATTTAAAAATTTTAAACGGTAGATATTTCTCAAATATTAGAGAGAATATAAAGAATCTGGACAATACTTCAGAAGAGTACATGTCACGGTATAAGTTCTACTTATATAGTCTATTTATAAATATTAATTATAATATTCTAATTGTATAATTTATTTGTAAATATTAATTATAATATTTGATTTAATATCTATAACAGTTCTGTATATATAGTATTTAAAAAAAAAATTGTTTTTTTTCTTTTTTTCAACATTTTTTAATCTTTTGGCACGGCTAGAAAGAAGTTAAATGGAGAAGCAAAGAGGGCCCATCTCATTAATCTTTTTTCTCAGCATGTGTATATCCTAATCCCGCCACTTACTCCCATGTGCCGTGCGTGCCTGTCTATTATTTTAACCTTTATCGGCAGTTGTACCCGGCATTCTTAGCCATTGCTTTGTCGCTACTTGAAACGTTTTAGCTTTCACGCAAAATTATATAATACTTTGAATGAACGTCGAACAACTCCACCGTAAAATAATAATATTTAAATACTCTCGAAGTTATTATAAATATCAAATTATTTTATTTTTATTCAAAAATTAATAATTTTCACTGACCTCCCCTTAATATGCCCACACTACACTCTAAACTCACCCCGAACCCCCTTAACTCACACTACACTTAGGTGGTGTTTGTTTTTTTATCTGCAATCTGAATAGACTTAAATTAATCTGAATTTTAAATAGATCTGAATGTCTGAATATGAATAATATGTTTATTTTTTTGTCTGAATCTCAGAAAATAAGTATTAAGTTGTTTGTTTTACATTTGTATCCTTAATAAATTTGAATGTCAAATAAATAATATATTAAATACCATAGTATTTTAACATTTATAAGTAAAACTATATTCAAGTGAATATATAATAATTTTGGAATTTTAATATATGAAATACCATAAATTTCAAATTTTATCGTATATAACATAAGAAAGAAAAAACTAATAAGATGCTTGAAACAGTTGATTTGCCATTTTATCTCGAAATTGTCGCATGTAATTTTGATTTTCAATACTTGAGGAGTTGATATTAGTTGTGTGGTTTTGATTGTCATGACCACTTTCTAGCTCAACTTCATCATTTTCATATTGAGCAAATAATGCATCATCCACTGATATTTTTTTAAGAAAATTATGAATCGCTATGCATGAAAAATAAACTATAAAGCAGGAATATTTTTGACATTAAAAAGTAATTGACTTAATTGAGATTTCTCTATTTAATAAAAAGCTAAAAAAATTAGCTTATTTTATTAAGTCAAAATTATCTAAAAAGTTCCATTAAGTTATAAAAATAAACACATCTAATTAACTTAATTAATTAATTAAGTCACTTTAAATCATTAAGTTAAAAAACAAACGCCACCTTAGATAAAAATCTACCTAATTGGCATTAATTGGTGTCATGTGACGTGTGAGCAGCTAGCTGCTTGTTAGCCTCTCGTTAACACGTGTATTATTATTATTATTATTTAAAAGATTTTTTAGAACATTAGTAATTAGGCATTAAGTGTAAATAAATCTTAAAGACTTAAACCAAATAGAAACATGGATGTCAATGATAATAACTGATGCTCAAATCAAAGGATCAACGAAATTAATACAAAAATAAACTTGTATTTTCATAATTATCTTATTAAAATATAGTTATAAAATTCTCTCCTAAAATGCATTAAGCCAAACAATTAAATATTCCATTTATTTGTAATTTTTTCCATTACAGTTGTTTGGCTATGCTTTGAGCATTGGTGGACATTGTGGAGGATTACTTTTGAGATTAGTATCCCCCCCCCCCAATTTGCGTTTGGTAATTTCATCGAGATGTTTCATTTTTTAAAAAAAAAATCTAACGGTTGAAAAAATTTGGCAACTAAAGGATATGTCAATCGATTGCCCACAATCCATTCAACATAATGCTTTAAAGAAATATCATTTTTTTTATTAAATAATAAACATTCAATTGCTTGTTGATGTTATTTAGGAAATTAATGAAGAGTAGGAACTATTAATGGAAATGATTTTTATGATTGGTCATGATGAACTAATTAATGCTAATAATAAAATAAATTGTTAGTGTGTGTATATAATCTTCCTCTCGTGAGTGCTCTTTTTTTTTTTTTTTTTTAAATACACTAGTAAGTGCATGTGTGGTATGATTTATTTAATGCCTATAAGCATTTATTTCATTTCCATAAGCTCTTATCACAATTTTTGTTATTATTGGGTTGTTTTTCTAATATAGCTTTTTAAGCTTAAATAAGCTATTTTGTCTCTATTAATAAAAGCTCTAATTTTAGACTTTTAA
Source organism: Atalantia buxifolia (assembly GCA_030444775.1). NCBI lineage: Eukaryota > Viridiplantae > Streptophyta > Magnoliopsida > Sapindales > Rutaceae > Atalantia > Atalantia buxifolia. The sequence continues at coordinate 47,398,158 of CM059835.1, read as the reverse complement.
GAGTAAAAATTGAAAAGCTATTTTTATATGTTAAAATATCTAAAATATCATCTACTTATTTAACAATCTTATTTTATTATTTTCATTACATAACTTTAAAAAGTTTGCCTATTAAAGTATTTTCATAAATTTTTAACAAGAGCTCTATTAATAAAATTTCTACTTAAACCAACAAAGTGTTGGCTCCACTGGCAATGGAGTCCCCTTAAGTGGCTTGACTGGGTTTCTTTCCAGGCCGAAAGTCGCAGGAAGTCGCCTCGCTTTGTTGGGAGAACCCACGCCTCTCGGTTCGAGCGGGACTTAGGCCAGGTTGTGCAGACGGCTTAAAGGTGTCTCCCACAGTTGGGGCCCTACCCAGGATACCTCGTGGATAAGACCAAAAAAAATAAAATAAAATAAAATTTCTACTTAAACAAGCTTTACTTGAAAAGTTGTATCAAACGAAGCCTAAACCATTTAGTTTAACAGAGTGAATGTTCAATTAATTATAAATTCATATGGTTTGATAACATATCCATATAAAAAAAAAAAAGAATACTCACACGTGCGTATGTATGTTTGTGTGTGTGCGCATTTGGATGGCAGAACTCAGCATTTTGTCATGAACAAAGAGAGACGTGATATTGATTTTTTAAATTAGGTTACAAAATTGACCTTGGTGATAGCGGTCAAAGCAAAGTTCAGTTAAGTCCAAGGGAGGTCAATATGAATTTGGCCATAAAAACTGTTTCAAGTGTGAGTTAGACATAATTGAGGAGAGGATAGTGAAAATTACCCTTCAAAAGATAAAAGAAAAATGAGAATGAGTTGATAATTTTTTTTTCCTTAACAAAATTACAAAATGAGAGATGAGTTGAGTTTATAATACTTTACTAATATTTTAAAGATTGTCATTTCATGACAAATAATTCCAAATTAATCCTTATTCTAGTACCAATAATAATAATAATAATAATAATAATAATGAGTTGCCACTTGCCATGATAACGATTTATTTTTATTTTTGTTTTTTGTTTTTATTTTCATTTTTGTAATGAACCAAAAGTCGAGGTTTCATAAATAGATTTCTCTCAGAATTTGTCATCTGTGAACAAGCTATTTCTTGTTGTTGCTTCGCCGATTCTAAGGCTTTGATGTAAAAAATTGCCTGAATTAATTATTGCTTTAGGAGATTAAAGATGGGTGCAATGTGACGTGGCAAATCAAAGATAATGAGATTTGGTCGATTGTTTGGTCTGCGGGCAGGTAAAGTAGTCAGTAGTCAAAGTTTTGTCAAAAGGAAGTTGTAATAATAACGATGTCGATAACGAACGGTACATGCTTTTTATTCAAATTTATTTTGTTAATTATGCCCACAGATTCCGGCCGGACCGTCTTTTGGTTCTCTCATGACCCTAAGTTAGGTATTTGTCGTTGAAATAGACATCAATATAATTAATTTAAGAAAATTATATAAATTTTAGTACAAGGCTAATGCCTAATTGTGATTGTCGATTGTTATCAAACGACTCATATCACAGTTTTTGCTGGTTTTATGTGTTGTGACGCAACTGATCTTTTGAAGTGGAACTTCTAGAGATTAGATTCATCCTTGTACCCCTCTGGAAAAAAAAAAAAAAGTATGATGATAGGTGCAATTGGAAAGAGCTAAATAGGTATTCAATTGATTCAATCTAAACCAATCTAATTTTTATCAATGGGTTTTTTATTCAGTGGGAGAGTCTTTACATCTACAATATCTAGAGCAAAGATTTGAACTTCCATAAAAATATTATGAGGGTTAATTTCAATCTTTCTTTAATTATTAAATAATTGAGTACAGACAGTCTTTTGCTCACGAAATATGAGTGGAATAGATATTTTTCGAATATTGAAAAGGGTTTAAAGAATCTGGACAGCGCTTCAAAGGAATACATACCACGATGAAGGCCCTAATTATATAATCTGTTTGTAAATATTAATTGTAATATTTGATGTAATATCAATAACAGTCCTGTATAACAGTATTAAAAAAAATCAATCTTTTTTTTTTGGTTGGATTGACCTTTAATCGAATTGGATTGGATTGTAAAATAAAAAATCCAATGTTATTAGATTGATTATGTATCAACGTGTTAAAATCTAATACAACCAATTAATTTTTATTTTCTTTATTTATTTTTAAAAAAGCCACTCGTTACTTTTATATTTAATTTACTAAAAGAAATAAAACCTAATTTTGTATAACTATAAATATACAATAATAATACAATGTACAAATTACAAGTTACAACTAATGTTTACATTCAAATTTCAATTTTTTTTTCAACCATGTAATAAAAAAACACATGAATTATGAAATTTTAAAGAAGTTGACTTTTTTTCTTCAATTGATAGTAGTTAGAACTCTTAAGAGCAATTAATGATTATTATTTATAAATTTTTATTCTAATTAGGTTGATCGGATGGGATTTAATTGAATTGAATTTTATTAATTTGAATTATATTGAATTTCAATCAACGATCGGATCGGATCGGATTAACTTTAAAATATAAAATTTAATATAAGATAAATTGGACTTAAATTTAACCAAATCCAATGAATTTAAATCATTAAACAACCCTAGCTCTTACCACTTACTAAAGTGGCTTTTTGTGCGTGTATATTATATATATAATATAAAAGTTTTACCGTTTTAAATAGAGTCCTCTGATCTATGTATGGCACTCCCATATCCAAACTCGATGAAAGTTCAATTTCTATGGATCACCTAAATATTTATCTATATCCGTTTATTTAAATGCTCTCTGACTCACTTCCAATTGCAAATTTATTTTATTTTATTTTAGATATATTATTTTCCCTGGACAGAGAAGGGTCTACTAGCTGACAAGAATTAGCAATCACGGGGAATTGGGTTTTCGGCAAATGAAACTCAAAACAGGTTGATGTGCTCCCTGCAATTCAAGAGGGATATTATGCTTAACACCTATTATACAGGAAACAAGACAAAGTGACACACTCTTTAGCTTCATTTATCCTACATTTACTTAGTCTCCAAAAAGCTATTTAAACAAAACTCAAGTATCTTAAAAAAAAAAAAACCAACAACAACGGCGGCAGAACACAAACTCTTATGTTTAGATACTGACTGTACCTTTTGTTGGTTGCCCGGTAAACCAAACTTTGTTATATAAGACAGCATCTAGACTAAGCACGAACCTAAGAGGTATCATATTGAGATACCATGCATATTATACAGAAGACAGTAGAGGTCGCCTTAGACGAAATCTAAGGCTTCTCGGTGACTGCTGCAGCTTGGTGCCTAGCGGCGAATCGATTAACCAAAGCAAGAGCGTTACCAGTGACATGGGCAACATTTGTGACCCTTCTCCTGATCGCAGCCTTTACACTTCCATCCATGAAACGACCATTAAAACCATCTAAGCAAGTGTTCTCATCAGTTAGTGCGGCACTAACCCAAGTCTGCACATTACTCATGTGCCACGTAAAGTCCTGGCCGACAGCTCGCCCCACATGGGCAAGCTCCCTGACGGATTGACTAAGTTGGTCTACGCCATCACCCATGTTCTCTATGCAGTCTTTCACAGCTAGGAACTCTCTCTTCTTGATTCCCCTAACTTTAGTCAGCTTCCCCACAAAAGCAGCAGCTGACCGTGCCCTGTTTAAGCTCACTGACAAGGCAGTTACAGCAAGCTGATGCTCATTTCGGATGGCATGACCATAACCTGAGAGGCACTGAACGCATAACGCTGGATATCGAGTGGCTCTACACGAATTTCTGATAAAGTTTGCGGGAGTGGAATGCCTGGGAATGGCAGAATCTGCCATTCCAGCCAAGTAAAGGTGGAAGAAGAGAGCTAGTGAGAAAAGGGAAAGTTTAGCCATATATCTTTGTGCAACAGAGAGATAGACTACTATTATTGAAATGAATTAAATGATGGGCATTGTTTATATAGAACTCAAAAGGCCGTTGCTCATCTTCTTCAAAAATTAAAAGAAAATGACATTGCGTGTCTCCTTTTCTTTAGCTCCAGGTACATTTAAATCTCTTAGTGCTCCTTTAATTTATTTATCTCACTCCAAATCGTGGCATGCAATTAAAAGCTTCGATATTTACTTTTCATTTCCTTAAATTTTTTTTAATTGATTAGTTATTGTATTACAACTAATGAACTTACATTATTACATTTAATTATATAAAATATATGTCTAAACAAATAATTCTTAGATATATAATTAGAACTTATATTATTACATTTAATTATATGAAGTATATATTTAGATAAATAACATTTATTAATAAGAGATATCTTTAAACAAATAACTCTTAGATATATAACTAAAATTTATATTATTATATTTAATTATATAAAATATATGTCTAAATAAATAATTTTTACTAAAAAGAAATATCTCTACTCTATTCACATTCTGTAAAGAAGAAAGACTTAATTGTAAGAAATTTTTTAAATCTATGAAAATTCAAACTATTATTCTCAAAGTCATAATTAATTTTAAAAATAATGATTCACCGCTAAACTAAACTCATTTTCTCAAATCTTATCTCTATGAATAAAGATATTTCTTGGCGTCCGTGTAATCCGTGTGCCTAACCTACCATCATTTAGCTCCAACACGTCACCGGCGTACCATCGTGCAAAGAAATGATTAAGTTTGGGACAGTACCAGAATAAAATTAAATGCAAGATTTGGCAAGCAAGGATAATAGTATACACTATACACCGGACAATATATGATCTAACGACAGTCTACCAATATACAAAATAAATGAATAAATATCTAACTAATTAAAGTAATTTGATCTTGTCATCTAAACGTAAACGTACATCATCTAACTGACCTATCCACAAACTGATACTTGAAATAATTTAGTAGGGATTGGAAGGTTGAAGATTTTGTAATGGGGTCCATACCTCAATATTGCATTTAATGCATGAACCTTTGGAGATAAAGATTGATGGCTCCGGCGTTAAATACACACATACCGTTGTAAGTGTTATATACAAGCAAGTCACTGTCTCGATTATCAGAATCAAAACGGCACTCATATTTTCAATTCGAAGTTGTCCACATTATATAACCAACGATGCTTTGGTCCAGTGAAAGAGTCCGTTTACTTATAATGTTAAGAACAAAGATTCGAACCTTTATAAAAATATTTATGGGGTTAGTTTTAATCTTTTCTCAATTATCATATAATTGAGTGGAGACACAGTCCCCTCGAATATTTGAGAGAGTTGAAGAATTTGAACCGCGCTTTAGGGAAGGATATGCCACGACGAAAGTCCCAGTTGTATAATCTGTTTGTAAATATTAATTGTAATACCTGATATGATATCAATAACAGTTCTGTATAACAGTATTAAAAAAAAAATTACCCACATTATATGATAGCATTCCATGTCACCAACTACTCCCATCTCATGTGCAACATGGTTCAGCACTTAGCCACCCACTGCACAATTTGCCTTACACACTTCACATCTATGTTGCGTTATTTACTTAAGCTATTTACTGAAGTTATTTACTATTTTTTTTATATATTGATATATTACCAAGTCCCGTATCAAAAGTTATGTTTAACAATATACATCCTATGTAATTACAATTATATTAATCCTAAATTATACAATCGGTATCAGCGGTAGATGTAAGTAATGAATTTTCTCATCACTCTCATATTTCTTAGTTTCAAATTAACTACTTTGGTAGACTTGTTTCATAAACCAAATAATATCATAGCTTTAGAAAATAAGTTTAAAGTAGAAAACACTAATCTATCACTTCCAAATATAGCTGATAGTATGTAAGGGTACCTATTGAGGTTTATAATAACTCAAAGAAACTTTACACAATGAGAAGTAGTGTGAAATATGTGCTACAATGAATTCTCTTTTCTAAGATCATATGTCTAAATTATTTCACAGTACAGATCTTAATTCAGTCGCTACTCAAGCGCAAAACCTGAGTTTTCAATAAGCTTGCTTATTTAAAGCGCTAAATTAAAAAACTCACATTTGACTTTAATCAGGATTCTATGATTATTGGGTATATGATGGTCGGTTTTATATTTATTATATATAATCCTCGTCTTGATCCAGTCAAGGCAACACATTTATAAATACTCAATGAGAATGTATATAATATCTAATTCTCTCTCTATTGTCTCATCTCAGCTTGCTTTTTCTAGCAACTAAGGCGATTGCTTGTGTAAGAAAACCGATCAAAACTTGATGACATAACTTTACTCTAAATATGTGTAATCACAAAATTTTTATGTGGACAAATGATAATAAGAATTTAATCATATGAAAATTTTATCATATGTCCATTACTCAAAAAATAATATCTCATCAAATACAATTTTACAATCTACATAAGCCCAATGATTAAGTATGTTTCAAGTAAACATCTCATGTTATGACTTTGGTAAATAGGTCTACTACTATAAAATTTCTTTGAGCTATTATAAACCTCAATAAGTATCCTTACATATTATCAACTATATTTTGAGGTGATAGATTAATGTTTGCTACTTTAAATTTGTTTTTTAAAGCTATGATGTTATTCGGTTTATGAAACAAGTCTACCAAAGCAGTTAATTTGAAACTAAGAACTATGAAAGTGATGGGAAGATTCATTACTTACATCTACCTTATGTTTTTCACTAGTACCGATTGTAAGAAACAAGTTTACCAAAGCAGTTAATCTGAAACTAAGAAATATGAGAGTAATGGGAAGATTCATTACTTACATCTACCTTATGTTTTTCACTGGTACCGATTGTATAATCTAGAATTGATACAATTGTGATTAAATAAAGTGTGTGTTGTCAAGCATAGCTTTTGATATGGGACTTAATATGCTTGAATTTGGTGTAATAATATGGAATTTAGGATATATGATGAATAGCTCTTTTGTATAGAATACAATTGAGATTCAAAGCAATATAACTACTGCTTATTGTTCATGGGTCACTCGTTGCATTTCTTAGTATGATAATTGAGTTTTAAGGCTTGAATATATAGTTCTGTTGCACCACAAACATCTCATCATGCGTGAGCGGGAGATGTTGGAAATATATATGTAAATAAAGACTTACCATTTTAAGGTCACCCATGAAGGAAGCATAACCAAGAATAAGTGATCATTTTGAATTAGAACTCTATAATATCTTAAATATTATATTAATCACTCCAACAATTGTTTAAAATTTAGTGATCATTGAGAAGATGACCACCACTTCTTGGAATGTTATAAATAGAATGCAAATCTATAGATAAAAGAGTTAAGAAAAAAATAAGCAAAGTGCAATTTCGAGAAAATTCATGTTAAGAGAAGTTTAGAGGTTTTTTGCAACGTGAATTGAGAGGATTTTTTGATTTTATGATCATCCCCGACCATAAATCAGTAGCATAACCTTGATTTATCGTTTTTCCTCATAAAATTCGGGTATTTATTTAAATTTGAATTTATAAGTTTTTATGTTAATTCTTGCTCGATAATCAACATTGGTATCATTCAAGTCAAGAAAAGCTTAGATGGTTTTTGCAACATGAATTGAGAGGATTTTCCAACTCTGTAATCATCCTCCAACTATAAATCAGTTATAAACCTTTATCGATTTTCCACATATAATTCAGGTATGTGTTTAAATTTAGATTTAAAAGTTTTTTATGTTGATTTTTAAGCTGGTATAAGAGCTAAATAGATTGTGTTATGATTTAAGCATGATACCTAAGCATGTTCTTTAAGAAAGCTAATTTTTTTAATCAAAAACACATATTAATGGCATGTTGCAATTTATTTAATTTTTTTAATCAAGAACACATATTAATGGCATGTTACAATTTACTTGTTTTTGATATCATACAACTAGATTAATAAACATATAAAAGTGTATACATTAATTCTTAGTTGCCATGAGGATTAATATAATCCATGTAATGAGTAAAATTAAAACCTAGGATATGAACCCCGTAAGTTTATTTTACTTATATCTTTTATGATACATAACATATGAATATAAAATTAGTATAATTTGAAAGAGCATGAAAGATCTTTTCAACGATATCTCATATGCAAAATTCTGACGTGTATTGAGAGAGAATAGACTATTTAAATTTCTGGTTAAAAATCTAAAAAATTGTTGAGGTTGAAGATGACGAACAATGATTCCATATGCAAACCCACTCTCGGGAAGGTGTGTATTAGCATTGTTCATCCGATTCAAAATCTGATACTAGATTTCGAATTAGTACGTCGAAAATAGCCGAGATACATATTCATTCGCGCCGGAAAGTTGGCGAAAATCAAAGTGTATCACACTCTCTACTAAGGAGAGTGGTTACAGTAGCAAATGTTGTAGCGGGCTGAATCGAACCACTAGGTCGAACCGAACCACTAAACCGAACTAGTTTGAAGTTGAACTAGTTTTTAACTTTTAAAGTAAAGCCCACTCGTGGCAGTGGAGAGTGTAATCCACACGTCGTCTTCACTACCAAATTTTGAGGCGCACTATGCGGCGATCATTTTAAATTTTTATTTTCTATTTTACTGTGATTTAAAAATTAATTTATAACATGATTATATATTTAATTTAAATTTTGTCAAATAAATGCTTTAAAATTAGAGAATAATATTTTATGGAAGTATTAAAAATATGAAAAAAAATATTTTTTTGCATACGATAATACATCATGAAGAGGGTTGTGCTTAAGTGGGAGCGTAACAAAATTACTCAAAATATAAAATGAGAATGATTCTGGCATGATAATACATATAAATTGCATGTGTAGGAAAATTCTTACAAAAAGGCATGAGCCTAAGGAACTTTGCACTAAAAGGGATTTTTAAGTCTCTACCATCTTCCTAGGAATTTTCCTAGTGCACTATCCACGTGAACATATGCATGATCGATGTATTCTTATGACATGTTTTATGAGTAAGAGTTCTATAATTGTTAAACTTTTGAGAGAGTAAATAATAAATAAATTAATATTTTACGCAATATACTAAAATTATATTAACTTCATGTTTAGAAATGATAATGATTAGAAGTCTCGACAACTTTTCAAATCCAATCCTTATATTAAACTTATCATATTTTGAAATATTTGTTTGCAGCAAAATAATTAAATGTGTAAATAAAATTAAGAAATTTTTTTTTATCTCCGTGTTTTTTTAAAGAAACGACAACAAATATTGTCATGGCTAAATTAAACAAAATAATTAAAATAAACGGTACCAATTATAATATTTGGTACCGTAAAGTTCAAAACCTCCTTAAATTATAAGAATCACTAGAGGTAATTATAAACGTTATGATTGAGCTACCAAAAGATAACTCTACTCAACATAAAAGAGATCTTAAAGTTTATGAAGCTTGAAAAATTATAGTGCGCGTATTTTGTTGTTGAGCACTATGGAAGATGATTTTATGTGTAAATATGAGAAATACTAAATGACTCACCAAATATGGAATGCCTTTAAATATTTTCTACCACCAAATTTAGAAGACTCACCATTAAATTTGACACTTACAAATTGCGACACAATACTTCGATGGAGCAGCATTTGAGAGAAATGTCACTTTTAATAAGAGAGTTAAAAAATGTTAATAGTATTATAACTAATGAACAAGTTCAGACAATTATTCGATCTCTTCTAAATAGTTAGGAGCATATGAAAGTTAACATAACACACAATGAGTGTCAAGACATTTAAAGATATTCAACGTCACTTGGAGTTAGAAGATGAGCGCCTAGTGGCAGCTAAATCTTCTGCTCAACTTTATATAACTGATACCAACTTGCGAAAAGCTTCATACTTTAAACACAAAAGAGGAGGTAAAATCTCCTTTTAAAATAGAAAGACATCTAATCAAAGGCAATCTAGTTTAGGTAAACACAAAAGAAGAAAACGTGCTGGTCAGAAGAAAGATATGTGCAAAGTGACATGTTATAATTGTAGCAAACTTGGCCGTTTCATTCGTGATTGCATAGAGCCGAAAAAAGTACATACTAAATCCACAAATTTACATAATATGTACGTTGCCAATGAACGTGGAGCTTATGTAGAATTTCGTCAGATTAATCAAGGCACTAAGTGGATATACATAATGAATAAATAATTTAGACAAGTGAGCTTATTGAAAAGAATGAGTTTTAGTCATCAATTATAATACTATTAGCATTTTTTAACTATTTTATTAAAAGTGACATTTCTCTCAAATGCTGCTGTATCGAATTATTAAGACAATTTATAAATGTTAAATTTAATGGTGAGTCTTCTAAGTTTGATGGTAGAAGTACCACCGTACTTATCTTTCAAGACATTCCATATTTGGTGAGCCATTTGAATTCCTCATATTCACACATGAAATCATCTTCCATAGTGCTCAACCACAAATGGGCGCACTATGATTTTTTATTTTCCATGCTTCATAAACTTAAAGATCTCTTTTATATTTAATAGAATTACCTTTTGGTAGTTTACTCATAACGTTTATAATTACCTCTAGTGAGTCTTGTAATTTAAGTAGGTTTTGAACTTTACGGTATCAAATATCATAATTAGTACCGTTTAATTTAATTCAGTCACGACACTATTTGTTGCCATTTTTTCAAAAACAAAAACACAAAACACAAAACACGGAAATAAGAAAAAAACTTTTTGATTTTATTTACACATATTTAATTATTTTGCAGCAACACAAATAGCTTAAAATATGATAAGTTCAATGTAAGAATTTGATTTGAAAAGTCATCGAGGCTTCTAATTATTATCATTTCCAAACATTAAGTTAACATAATTTTAGTATATTTTACAAAATATTAATTCATTTATTATTTATTCTCTCAAAATTTTAACAATAATAAAACTTACTATAAAACATGCCATAAAAATACATCCATCACAAATCTGTTCCCATGGATAGTGCATCAAGAAAATTTCCAAGAATATTGTGGAGACTTAAAAATCCCTCTTAATACCAAAGTTCCTTAGGCTCATGCATTTTTATCAGAATTTTCCTAAACAAATAATTTATCCATATTATTATGCTATGATTATTCTCATTTTATATTTAAAGTAATTTTGTTATGCTCCCATTGAAGCACAACCCTCTTAGTGATGTATTATCATATGCAAAAAAATTTTCATATTTTTAATACTTATATAAAGTATTATTCTCTAATTTTAAAATATTTATTTGACTAAAATTGAAATTAAATATATAAACATGTTATAAATTAATTTTTAAATCACAGTAAAATAGAGAATAAAAATTTGAAATAGTCACCACAAACGGCGCCTCAAAATTCGATCGGAAAGGTGGCGTGTGGATTATACTCTCCACCACTGCGAGTAGGCTTTTATTTAAAAGCCAAAAACTGATTCAACTTCAAACCAATTCGGTTTAGTGGTTCAGTTCGGCCCGCTACAGTATTCTTTACAGTAACCACTCTCCTTAGCGAAGAGTGTGATACACTATCTGATTTTTGCCAACTTTCCGATGTGAATTAATATGTATTTCAACTATTTTCGACGTACTGATTCGGAATCTGGTATAGAATTTTGAATCGGATGAACAATGTTAATACACACACCTTCTCGAGAGTAGGTTTGCATATGGAATCACTATTCATCTTCTTCAACCTCAACAATTTTTCAGATTTCAAACCAAAAATTTAAATGATCTATTCTGTCTCAATACCCATCGAAATTTTGCATATGACATACCGTTAGAAAAATCTTTTCATGCTCTTTCAAATGATACCAATTTCATATTCATATGTTATGTATCATAAAAGATATTAATAAAATAAACCTACGAGTTCATATCATATGCTTTAATTTTACTCATTATATGGATCATATTAATCCTCATGACAACTAGGAATTAATATATACACCTTTATATACTTATTAATCTAGTTGCATGGCATAAAAAATAAGTAAATTGTAACATGTCATTAATATGTGTTCTTGATTAAAAAAAAAACTTTTTTAAAGATCATACTTTACATGCTTAAATCAAAACACAACCTATTTAGCTCTGATACCAATGTTGATTTTCGAGCAAGAATCAACATAAAAAACTTGTAAATCCAAATTTAAATACATACCCAGATTATATGCCGAAAACTAATAAACCAAAGTTGTGCTACTGATTTATAGTCAGAGGATGATCACACAGTCAGAAAAACCTCTTAATTCATGTTGTAAGAACCCTCTAAGCTTCTCTTGACTTGAATTTTCTCTAAATTGCACCTTGCATATTCTTTGCTTAACCTTTTTTTATTTATGGATTTACACTCTATTTATAACATTCCGAGAGTAGTGATCATTTTCTCAATGATCACTAAATAAGCTTAAACAATTATTGGAGTGATCATCTTCTAAATGATCCCGTAATATCTTTCAATATAATACTTAAGATATTATAGAGTTCTAACTCAAAATGATCACTTGCTCTTAGTCATACTTCCCTTATGAGTGACCTCAAAGTGATAGAACCATATATCTAAATATACATTTTTACAACTAGACAACAATCGGGACTCTCCTTTATAATTCTAAGATGACACAACCCGAACAACAACCCTCACTTTAATATGGGAGGGAAATATATTACACCCCTAAAACGAGGAGTCAAATAAACCCCTATCAAAGAGGAGTCGAGTCCCAACAATTAAATTACTAAAATGTCTTTAGTTAATAATTATTATTATTATTATTATTATTTATTCATATATTATTATTAACTAATGAATATAATTATTACTATTAATTAATATATTATTAACAATAATTATTATAATTATAATTTTTGAATAAATAATCACAGTAATAATAATCATTATTATTAATAATAATTATTAAAGATGATGATGATGATCATAATTATTATTATTATTATTTATTCATATATTGTTATTAACTAATGAATATAATTATTACTATTAATTAATATATTAATATATTATTAACAATAATTATTATAATTATAATTTTTGAATAAATAATCACAATAATAATAATCATTATTATTATTATTATTAATTATTAAAGATGATGATGATGATGATGATAATAATAATAATAATTGTGATTATTTATTCAAAAACTATAATTATTGATAATTATTGTTATTAATCTATTGATATACTAATTAATTAATTATAAATAAGGACAAAATGAACATTTTAAACTTTGGGGAGGGCAAAATAATTAATCTTGACAATGGTTTCTAAATTATGGTGAGCCCCGCGATTCCAATTCCGATCTCCTAATCCAGTAAGTAAAGGCAACACTAATTTAACATATTAGAAGTTACCCCCTTATAAAGTGAGAAAATATAATCCCTACTCTTTTTCTTTTTGTCAATATATTCTCTACTTTAATGTCACAGTAGCCTCTTTTTCGCCGATTGAACCATGCTGATCTTTTCAGTAACCTTCAAATATCAATCCTTATAGCTTAGAAAATCATTAATTGCCTAAACATTGATTTGGAAGGCCTGTACTGAGTTTTCCTTTAGTATTTTTGACGCACAACCTTTTATTCACACCTTTGGTTTCTTACAGGCAAGCTAGTGCCATCAGGCATGCTTTGATAGGTTTTCAATTTGAACTTTATACTTCCAAAGCACTTAAGTTGAACTTATGAAAGCCACTCCACCATGCTTTGAAAGTCACTTCACGCAACTTGCATAACTTTTCTATAGCCTACAGTATTCACACCTTTGGTTTCTTACAGGCAAGCTAGTGCCATCAGGCATGCTTTGATAGGTTTTCAATTTGAACTTTATACTTCTAAAGTACTTAAGTTGAACTTATAAAAGCCACTCCACCAGGAATTAAGTTAATTTCACTTCACGCAACTTGCATAACTTTTCTATAGCCTACAGTATTTCATGTAAACTATGACTGTCAGAAATTGAGTATATAGGTTTACTACTATCTTATTAAAAAAAAAAAAAATCAATTCCAGTTAGTATTCCCATCAAGTATAAGATGGTACAATGCTATCGTAGGTAATGTTATGCAAGCATACCAAGTCTACCTAATGCTGTACCACAGATAGTCAATAGCGGTAATGCAGAAACCAAACTCATGAAAATTTATTATTTTACTCAAGAATATTATTAAACTGTCATGTATTTGAGAACAGCCGCACGAACCTTTTCCATAAAAGCTGCCGCTTGTTTCTGCAGGTCAAAAAATAAACTTTATTTAAGATCTGTGGGTTTAGTCTAAGTTTGCAGGCAGCACTTTACTAATCACTGATATTCTATCAATTGCTAAATACTATGAATAGTTGCATAGATTCTTATTCATAGTGTTAGAGAAATAAGTGACCCCAGTGCTAATTGCAAATTTTCATATGAAGGAGTTTGAAAGCTTCAAAAGTATGAAAAGACCAAGAAAACCAGTTTCAAGAGATAGGTGATTGTGAATACTGTAAAAGATATAGGTAAGATTATAAAATTTTGTCGGTCTTGTAAATTCTTAATATCAACGGGAATCCTTATCAACGGGAATCCTATGAAGTCCAAGAAAAACCACTTTCAAGATCCACTGTCAACACAAGATTATACGACATTTCTTATGGACCCCTAACTTGCGGGACAAACTGTGTTGTCCTATTCTCTCCATTCTCGATTTTTCTATGGTGCTATTTTTAATTGGGGGAGCTTTGAGACTTTTATACTGAACACTCAGCATCATGAAATGACAACATTAGAGATTTAACTAGAAGAATATAAGAGAAAATTTTCCCAGCAGCACTAACCTGGTCACTCTTTTGCGCATTTGCGATGTTTTCATCAAGAAGTGTCAGTAAGGATCTATTAATCTTGTTCTGTTCAACCAATTCCAGTAACTGCATGGCGACATAATATTCAATTCAGTTGGTAAGCACGCAATCAAACAGTATCAATTTTACAGACTAGATAGACAAATACAGTAAGGCATACAGACTAGATAGACAAATACAGTAAGGCATACAGTTGCTTTCACATCCTTCGATGTCAAGATGTTGGTTAGACTTTTCCTTGCTGTTATAAGGTCCGCTTGCATGTTATCATAGGCTTCTGTAACAGAAAATAGGAGCAGTTGGGCAGAAACATGGCAAAATTTATAATTCAGCAGCACCAAGGTTTATGGAGACAAACAAACCTGTTCCTTCCAGCAGAGCCTTCTGTAATGCTTCCAGCTCAATCAATCTGTCTTCCATATCCTACAAGTTCCAACAACTATTTCCTATATTTTTCCAATCATTCTAAGAGGATTCATCTCAAACATATAGTTAGAAGGACAAACCTGAGTTTTTGAAACAGCAAAGCGCAGTTGGCCTAGTTCAAATTTGAGGTGTGAGAAAAATTCCTGGTTCAATCTGCAAATTGAGTAGGTTACCATGGTATTATTGAAGGCAAAACTTCAAGTTAGGGATTTTGAAGTAAAAAATATCTCATTAACCAAGAGATTAAATTGTCTGTGCAACAAAGAAAACAACAGTCCAAATGAGGTGGATATTAAGGTGGTGCCAGTTGGTTTGACCGACAAGATTTCCTGGCGTACTACATGAGGTTTGGGATTTAAATTCTGCTCACATCAGTACAGGGAGGGGTTTGGTTTACATTTACGTAATATTCAAAATAAAAACGGTGGATATAAATGTAATGAATAAAAAAACTTATGCCTGTCAGATTCTTAAAGCTTACATTAAGCCCATGTTTGGTTGAAAAAGAAGAGACTGAGAGGAGAGTGGGAGAGAGAAAATGAGAGCAAAAGAGGGTGTATTTCAATTCCATTGTTTGGCTCCATTTCTTCAAACCCAACATGGCACAAGTGTTAATTTTTTCTCTTCCTTTTCTCCAACTGTCAAAGGGGGTAGTCCAAAGCCAGGAAGTAAGCTTTGTAATCTGGAACCGTGGAAATCAATGAGGACGGTGGTACAAATGGTAATCAAAGTCCCAGTCTCCCAGGGTATGCATCAGGGTATAGTGCACCGGTGAGGTAGAAAGGAAGAGTGACCAAACAGTTGGAATTCATCGTTTCTCATCATCAAACTTCAAAAAGTAGATAATCTCTACAAATACAGAAAAATCAAGGAAATTCATTTTCTATCAGCAAATGAAGGAGTTAGAGCTCCACCAAAGCTTTCACACTCTGTTCATTCTCATCAAAATATAAATTATTCTGCCTAAAGCATAGACAAATGAAGAAACAAAAAGGATTTACATATGATTATAATCGAAAGACGCATTTAACCGAATTGCACTCCTTCATCTATTAATACACTTTGGAAGAGGCAAAATGTCAATCAAGTTGCACGCGTTTCTAAAAACATTTCGTTGTTTTAATATAACGATAAATCAAACAAATGAACTAACCTTGGCCTCAGCCTTGCAATTTCAAACTCAAGCTCCTGAGCTTCAGTATCAAGGAAGTACTCTATCATCTCTTCGGCAGTATCCGGTAAAACCCGAGACTAATCCAAACCCATTACCAAATCAGACATAACAATAAGGAATGCAATGTTAACCAACTATAAATTATGGGCATCAAGATTCAAGAAACCCATGTATGTATATGTAAAATTTTACTTGGCGAAGAACTCTGCGACGCTCAGCTTCTTCACGAACATGTTGCTCAAAAGCTTCTCGTGCCTCAGCATCTTTCTCGAGACGTCTTTTAAACTCTAATCCTGCGATATGGCCCGTCTGGGGCGGCCCCAGTATGCCTTCTGGGTCCTTCAATCGAAGAACTCAGTTACTGAAATTGTATAAACGGAGCCTTCTTAAGGAAAAAAAAACAGTAAATTTTCTTTTGTTTAGTGCTTTACCCACTGAACGCAGGAGATTCTGAACCTGGTACGGGCTGGTCTCCGGGTTGTACGGACGGTGGTGATGGCAGTAGAGGCTATGCCCAGTACCAGAGAGAGAGAGGCCATTGGAGTTTACTGTTTCTGGTAATGTCTGCTTCTTATCCGTTACATGTTCGTTATCGTTTATTGATTTTCCGCAATTTAATAATAAATAAATAAAACTAAAAAGTAGTATATCATTTTATTCCATAAGTTTCTTTTTTTTCCCCCTTTGATAAGCATTTTATTGCATAAGATAAATGGAGATAATTACAGCCTCAAAATATACAGAAGCAGAGGCCCATAAAACAAATGGGCCTAAATCGGAGAACAATTGGACCGAGCCCGTAAGGCACCGCCCTCGCCTTGCAATTACTTTTTAGATTTGTCCAATTATTGGCATACTCCTAATTTCCTCCCAAAAAAAAAAAATCCTCTTTTCTTACACAACGAATGCAAAGCAATTTTGAAACCCCAATTTAATTTCCAAATTAATCCATTCTTCTCCTCCTCCTCCAAATAACCACTACACCCATTTCTTATATAAATCCACTCCTAAAATTTAAAAATGAAGATTTTACTCTATAAATCCATTCAAACACCAACTAATTGTTATTTAAATATTTTATTTTTTTAGCAAACAATCTCACTAACACGATTTAGACAGTATAATCAATTTGTTTTTCCCTCAAGCAGCTGAACATTTGTTCAAATAAAATTAACCACAAAAATTAGTAGAACTCATAACATTTTATTTTAAAAGAAATAATAATTTTATTATAATCAAATAGTACATAAAATTATGGGAAAAAATCGTACAGGCGAATAACAAAATTAAAATTTGAAAGAGCCAACCTGGTTAACACATGAGCTGAGTTATTATAATTACGTGAATCACAATAAACTTCAAAGGCACATCATCTGTCCGTGGATTGAAAAATATAAGATATATAACCCATAAAATTTTCGTACGAGAACTAACTCCACGATTTAATTAGAAGCCGCACAACAGTCAATTAAACAAGTCTAAAATCGTGAAGACTAATTTTTTTTTTTCCTTCCTCCAGTTTTTTGTGGGCAGTCAATAAACTTGGAGCTTCTAATCATAATTGAAGCTTGTCATCGAGAGCATGAGACTTGATCACAGGGTAATCCCTCTTTTTGGATGTAGATATGTTCGAATTGAATAGTGTATTCTCAAGGGTTATGGCAAAACTAATAACAATAAGGATCCGGTTGCGATACCACAACGGTACCGTATCACTGTCTTGAAAATTTTCACTAGTCCCCTTAACTAATTTTTATTTACATTTTTTTATAAATATTAAATTAATTTTTATTGAATTCATATAAAAATTTTAATTAGCACCCTTATAATATTTATTATTTACAAATATTTTGATATATTACACATGTATCAAAATATCCACTCTCTTTATCACAATACCAGCGAACCCGACCCGCATTTCGTTTCCGTTTCTGACCACTTCACTGGCTAAGGTTGGTACCGATCGGAAGCTCGTGCTATGCCAGTGATTTTTATGCCGTCCTTGTGGCAAAAGGAACCGGTTCAACCCGAACCCTCGAATTCGAACCGGATTTCGATTCCGTTTCCGGCTACTCCACCGGCTAAGGTTGGTACCGATCGAAAGCTCGTGCGATACCGGTAATCTCCATGTCATCTTTATTGCCGGAAAGTATTCGGAAAGCGGCTGATCTAAGCCGTAAAAAGCCACGGAATCACGGTTTTAATTCGCCGCGATTTTATCGGTTTTCGGCGACACCACCACTTGGGATTTGCTCCCCACAATTTCCTCTGCCTTTTTCAACCAGCCACAGGCACCAAGTGAGCTTATTTGCCATTGATCGGCAGTTGAAGAATTCACGGATTTGAAAAAAATGAACTTAATATTTATGAAGTAAAATTTAAATAAAAATAAATAAAAAGAATATCAATAATATTTTATCAGAAAAGCCGAATAATAATAACAACAACAACAACAACAAAAAATCTTTTCTTTTTTCCTATAACAGCAATTTACGTAATAGATATTTTAGTAAAATAACATTTTATCAAAATGTGGGTTCAGCGGGCATTTTAGATTTGATTACCGTCCAAGATACAAAAATCTTTTCTTTTCCCCTTTGCCAAGAAAGTTACGGGGGAGCGCCAATAGCTTCACTCTTTTACTTTTACTCCTTTTAACAGCCATAGATGATGAAATTTGCAGATACCGTGTTGGTGATGGTGATTGACTCCGCTGGCTTGGCTGGTTTGTTACGCCACGTCCATTTCTACAGTTTCTAATTTCACTTTTTCTTCTCTGTATTTCCTCTGTCCGCTGCAACAACAATTAATATCGTTTCACATGTCAATGTCGTGTTAGCGTGCGTTGCGTCAATGACTCTTCTTTGCCACTCCTATTTGTTCAGTCTTTACATATTCCCAGTGCTGACTCCGTCGTCGTCTCCCCTCGACATCACATAATTGAAACCACTAACAAACAATATTGATTAATTAATTGAGTTTGTAATTTTCTCAAGTGTGGGGTAGATTTTGTCTCTAATGGACGCAACTTACCTAAAATACAAATACACACTATAATAATTATGTGAATGCATGAATTCTGATTAATGGTGAACAAATAAAATTAAAAAACAAAAACAAAAACCATAGCACCTCAATTTCTTAGTAGGTTGTTTGCTACGCGACATGATGACGTACAATCATTTTGGTGTGAGTCACAAAAATTGAATGATTCAAATCAAACGCTCTCAGGCTTGTTTGATAATCATCATGACATCAGCCTAAAATTGGCAAATGGTGGCCCAACTTTAGGAATTATTTATTGCATATTCTTGCAGTCAAAACTGGTTTAATTCAATTATACACACACAAGTCTTGGTGTACAGCTAGAAATTGAAAATTATGATTTATGAGAGAGGTTATGTTTATTATCAAATAATTTATCTTTAATTATAAGAAACTTCAAAACTTTGACCACATAAAATTAAACCGATCGATGAAAGATCAACGTACGCTACCCACACCGCGTCGCTGAGATGACTTACCATCCCTTATTTTCCATTACATGATTACATCAAACATTTTCAGCGCCGTAAACTTTCACGGCATTTACAAAATTTGGGGAAGTTGCTTTTAGACTTTTAATGGTTTCACACGTGTAGACAAAATCACGGACGCCTTGTCGTTTTGTGAACACATTCTTGTCGTCCTTTTCCCTTGGGCTGGGAAAGAATCACTCATGCGGCGGCACCTCGCCAAATTCATTCTTTATAAATTCCAAGTATTAGGGTTCTCATTTATTATCTAACTAAAAAATAGAACCGTGTTTCATGCAGTTTTTTAAAAAAAAATTTAATATTTTTTTTTTTTACTTTACACTTGATGAAACTGATAAAAAATATGAATTAATTTTTTCAAGATGAGACAGTCTTGTAAAAAATAAAAAAAAACCTGTTAGCCAATAATACAAATAAAGAAATAACGCAAGATAAATATATATTATAAAGTGATTTTATTCATTCTAATTATGTGTGTACAAAACAAAAAGATGAGCTCTCCTTTTATAGTTACATAATCACTCCATGAAATTAATGAAAAATTATGGATCATAATTCCTTGTGAGATAGTGGGAGTTATAGGGAAGTTAAAGGTTGCTAATGGGAGATAGTGGGGAGACTAAGAGATATATGTTATGAACATCTACATTTATTTTAATAAATATATAACATTCCCCTTTAGATGTTCATTACAAAGAATATTAAAGAAAATGTTTAATGTTCAAATTCTAATATTACCTTACAACATCCCAATAAATTATTTTTTTAGGGTGCCCTGCAACCATAACCCCCATCAAACTTTGATTTTTGAAATTTTAATCTAAATTATAAACCCAACACAGTATTACTTCTATGCTTTATTTACATGACGCCATGCAATTATAACTCCATCATTGGACATTAATTTTTGAAAATTTTATTATTAATTACAGGATTTTTTTTTAGCTCTTACTTACTTCAAATCAATTGACTTGTCAAAAAACTCTGCTTGAAGATCACTCAATCAAGCCTCCAATTAATTGCTTATTTAGTTATAAGATCTTAAAAGTGAAGAGATTATATAATGATGTAAGAAATATTTGGCTAAAGTTACGAAAAAATATTAGTAGAAAGTTTGTTAAAAGTGAGGAAATTAAATGTCTACGGGAGAGCAAATCTGAAAAACTCCCAAATTTTTCTATAAATTTTTAACGTAGTTAAAAAATTAATAAATAAGGATAAAATGGTTAATTTATTCTTAAAAGATATTTCAAGTGGCTCTTGCAGTAGATGCAAGAGAGGTCATTTGATTTAGTTTTAAGCCTAACAGCATACATTTAATTTAGGGTGAGAGTGCATACATTTAGTATACATGTATGTATGTATTTGTCTTCTTACGCTCACGCTAACATTTTCACCAACTTTTGGATTGAACGAAATTCTTGGGCTTCTAGGCCTGCCCAAATTAAGCTATTCCAATTATATAATAATAAAATTTGAATAACCCAAAAGACAATTAAAAAAAGGTTGCATTATTAAATATGAGATTGTGGCATCGAAATTAGGCCCTAGTGACATTATTGAGGGAAGATGAAAGAATATCTCTTCCTATATTAATTAATTGATGTATTTTAAGTCACTAAAGTTTAATTGCTAGCATAATAAAAAAAATTAATGTTTCAAAAGACTTATAATTAATTATTATTAATAGTTATATATTGTTGGATTTAAAGACACTAAACAAAAGGGTGCATAATTAAATATGAGATTATGACATTAAAATTAGGCCCTAGTGACATTGTTGAGGGAAGATAAAAGAATATTTCTTCCTATGTTAATTAATTGATGTATTTTAAGTCACTAAAGTTTAATTGCTAGCATAATAAAAGAAATGAATGTTTCAAAAGACTTATAATTAATTATTATTAATGGTTATATATTATTGGATTTAAATAGGAAGAGGAAGAGATATGTACAAAGAATTAGACCCTAGTGGCATTATTGAGGGAAGATGAAAAAATCTCTCTTCCTATGTTAATTAATTGATGTATTTTAAGCCACTAAAGTTTAATTACTAGCATAATAAAATTTAAAGAACAATCAAATTAATTATAAGAAGATGAAAAACTAAATTCAAAAGAAAAATTCTCTATTTATTAGATAATAGAAAATATATAAAGATGAGAAATGGTGATGCCACATCACCTCCCCAAGTCCTAACTTTATATATATATATATATATAGATATTTGAGTCTCAAGAGCATTAATTTAAAATTTTAATAAAATTATTTATTAACACAATTTTATTGTTCAATGAATGACTGTCGCGTAATACTAGTTTTGATATTAGTTGAGGAGCAGCATTATTAGTATTCATAAAATTCTCAAATTAGTGTCTATCAAAGGAATAGAATATTAGAGAAGGAAATTTTTAAACTTGAATTGCGGAATTATTCTTGTTGGTCGTGATAGAGACTAGTATTATTGTTGAACTTGAACATTTCCAATTGGAACAATCAAAATTAGAAAATTCTGGGTTTAATATTAAAAACATTTCTCTATGGATATTATTATTATATTAAAATTTTCAAAAAATTATTGTTTTAATATTGCAAATCAAACCCGTAGATTAATGATTTTGATTTGAATAGCATTTGGGTCAACAAGAAGCCAGCGCAATTCCATATTCCTCCAACTTATAATCCCATCTGGCAGTTGACCTACCCCGCCAAATCATAAAAGTAATTATTTAAATAAGTAAATAACAAAATTTGGAATAAATCAAGATACACATCAATTATGAGAAATAAATGATGTTATAATATATTTATTTTTATTTTAAAAAATCATCTTATAAATATTGATTATATTAAATTAAATTACATATATCATATCTACATTAATTAATTATATTGATTCTAATATATTTTAAAATTCTTCGCAATTATAGATGTAATCAACCAATGACCACACAAATACAGGAAAACCAATAGAGTCAACTCAATCATGGGATTTTAACTATTTACAGTGTCGTGATGTACAACACTTGAAGTCCAAAATCCCACAATCGAAATCGCCATTATACTCCTCTATATGGGCCGATTAGCTATTAAATCTCTTTTACATGTAACATTTGGTCTCTTGTCAATTGTCATCGTGAGTTTTTTTATTTTTTTTGGAACGAAGATATATTGGTTAAAAAGTGAATAAGCACGACCACTCCGCCTTTTCTCCAGCAGCAGAATCGCTGTCCAAATAATTTGAGTCCTCACAATATTTTATAAGAATTTAATTCTCGCTTCAATTATAAAAAATAATTGAATGAATATAACTTTTTCTTTTCGAAATATAAATAAAATGAATATTTTTTAAATATTAGAGAGAGTTACAAATCTGAACAATATTATATAAAATTTAATATAAAACAAATTTTAATAATCGTCTGATTATAAGTATATCACTATTAATCTCATATAATATGAGTTTTAATCTAAACAATAATCTCATGTAATTTAAAAAATAAAAAAATGAGCCAACAAACATTACAAGATGACAAAGTCATAAACTCACTAGGAATACCTAAATACAACAATTTAGCTTAAGCAATCCACTAAATTACAACCTATGGAATTATAACTTAAATAGAGCATCAGCTACTCCTTTGCCGGGAGCACTTTCTGAAATTAGTTGCAGATACGATTCTGACCGGTGGGAAAATGCTAGTAACGTAATTAACACAAAATCTGTTTTCATTTGTTAAATTTGTTTAGAAATGGAAAGTAGATCCGACCAATGTTTACTTTTTTATAACTTTGAAAGAATCAAAATTCCTCTAGGACATTTCAATTGATATATTGCTCCACGAAATTGAAAAAAAAAAAAAAAAACTTCTTCCATTTCGATGAACTTAATTGATCTTTTATCCCATGACCCATAATCACTATCCTCATAAATCAAAGTGTTTTTTTTTTCCTACGCTTTTTACAAAATCGAAGATTCTATTGTATTCCAATAATTTGGATGGTCAAAACTCACCCTTCTTAGACATATTTTGTTAAAAATTTTGATCCTAGGCTTATCTCGTCCGATACTACTGGATCATCTATTCAGCTTGCGATCCCACGAATTTAGTTTTATTTATTTATTTTAAAAATAATAGCACGAAATCGAATTTAGCTTTTACTTAACATTAAATCATAATTATGCAAAAATGAAATAAAAAAATCATACGAAAAAAATCAGGCGCGTGATGGAACGCTCATCACGGCACGTGAGCCATCACAAAACAGCTCTCCACAATTGAAAACAAGTCACAGTCAAAAATCAAAACGATCGTTTCATCGAAAGCAGTCTTCTTTTTACTATTTCCTGACAACAAACCGACTCATAACTCTGCTTATATATTTGAAGCAGTAACCAGACCTACCAAAACCTTAACACCAACAGCCTATTTGCAACTCACCAAAAAGAAAAAGAAAAAAGAAGAAAGCAAAAGGGAAAATTATGGCTGTTCACAACAAAGCAACGTTGATGGTCATGGCGGTGATTGCGGTGGCGATCGCCTCCACGAGCTTAACATATGCGCAGAATATTCCGTCGTGCGCGTCGAAGCTGGTCCCCTGCGCCAGCTTTCTCAACTCCACAACAAAGCCGAACGCCGAGTGCTGCAACTCCATCAAAGAAGCCGTCGCGAAGGAGTTGCCCTGCCTCTGCACTCTCTACACCACTCCTGGCTTGTTGTCTTCTTTCAACGTCTCCGTCGAAGATGCTCTCAGGCTCTCCCGCGATTGCAACGTTCCCTCTGATCTCAGCTCCTGTAAAAGTAAGCAAACATTAAAAATAAAAATAATAATAATAAAATAAAATTACGGTTCAAAATTTTGATTTTGATTTTGAAAAAAAAAATCTCAAAAGTCATCTAAGCCGTTAGATTTGTTCAGATTTCGTAATTGACGGCCAAAGCAGCATTTGGTAGCTTAATAATCTGCTACAATCTCTTTTGTAGTTGGCAATTAGTTTGGTTTTTTAATTTTCTTTCGATCTATCGAGGAATCATATTTCTCTCTTTTCGTGCCTCAGATTTAGGCGCTCCATCTCCGGGATCGTCGGTGCCACCTCCAGGTAACAATTTGATTTGATCTAATTCTCTGCCAAGTTAACGGTTGTTACTTTTCATGCCAATATCGTTTTTATTAATTTTCCGCAAATTTTTAACCGTTTTCATTCTGCTCCAAATAATATAAAAAATCAATACTGATTGGGTGGGTGAAAGTATAAAAAATGTAAAATATTGTTGCCTTTTCTCTTTTTAATAAACAGAACCCTAAATGTCAATGTGAAACGGTATTTGTTTTTAATAAACACAACCATAAATGTCAATGTGAAACGGTATTCCGGTTTATATGGGACGGCGCCCAAAGGCGACTGATGATATTATTGGATATATTAATTTAATTAATGAAGCATAGGATTACATTAGGGGGTGGTGTTGCTGCCAGCTGATTTATGCTTTCGGTGCCACCAAATTGGACCCAAAATCACGGATTTTTGTGTTAGCGTTCACATCCGTTAGATTGTCATTAATGATCGCGGTTGAGTAGTATAGATGATATAAGTATGATTTGGTTTTATTGTTATTATTATGTTTAAGTCATTGGTGAAGATGACTTAATTCAAACATTTCCCTAAACAATTTTTTTTTTATGTTTTTCATTTTTAAACCACATATTTTCATTCCACTAAGTAAAATACAGAACACTTGTGAATACATCTCCGGGATATACCCTTAATATCTGCTAAAAAATCATGCAGGAACCCCGGGGAATGATGGAAACGGTGCAACAGTGAGTGAAGCATGGGCTGGAATCACTAGCTTACTCTTATTCTGGGCTGCTTCAATGATGCTTTACTAGGATTATTAATATATTTCGGTGTTATTACTGTAGTAATTTATGTTGGGTTCATTCGAGTTGTTGGAGGAGTAAATAACGTTGAGATCATTCCATGTTAGGATCATCAGTTTCCAAACCTTATTTTGTCGTTCGTTAAGTTGCTTCTTGATGTATTTTACAATTTGGGAGACTATCGTTAATTCGTTATCATTTTTATATATGCCGATGCATTTCAAATAAGTTCGTGTTTCTCGTTGCGAAAAGCATTGGAGATTGCTATTCATACATCTCCAGTTCCCTGTCTGTTTCAGCTTCCTTCTAGCAACCACGGGTTTGCATTTTGATCCCATGTTTTTCAATAAGAGGGGAGAGACTATTAAATTATATATTTACACAAAAAATGGACGAGAGTGCATGGTCTAGGAAGAGTGAGGGACAATGGAAAGAGATCCAAGCATATGACTTGTATCAGTATTACTAGTTGATGTTTCGAGAATTTAAACAACATTAGATGTTCAGAAAATGTCATAAAAATCATTGAAAAACCTTATCAACCAACTCAATGGAGCAGCGCGAGGAAAAAAGTCTTCCTTCTACAGTGCACTCTTTCTCTTTGAAAGTACTACTAAGAATGGAAGGTAATTAAGAAGTTATGACTCTATCTGTCACTCACTTGTTGAGTGGTTTCTCTTACTTCTTTAACATCTAGTAAATAACAAAAGTAGGAACTGTGAGTTGGTGAGGTATTAACGCTGGTAGTTATTAAAGAGAGTGGCTGTTGGCGGTTGGTTTAAGAATTTTTTGCAGCTAGCATTTTAGCCGTTATGGACACAGAAGAACTCATTCGGAGGTGCAGTGCAATAACTCTACAAGAAAAAGAGAATGATAAGATTGATTTCTTTGGGAGCATAAAGGAGAAAGGACTTAAGATTGCGGCTAAATGTTTGGTGGGTAAAATCATGCTTAACAAAGGAGTCAGTATAGAAGGATTGAGAGCTGCGATGCAACAAGTGTGGAGAGCTATAAAAGAATTTAAAGTGGAAAGTGCAGGCAACAATGTATTCATCTTCAAGTTTAATTTTGAGGAAGAAAAGAAAAGGATGTTCATAGGCGGGCCTTGGCATTTTGCAGGAGCACTGATAGTGATGACCGAACCGAAAAGGATTGGAAATGTCAACGAGCAGTCCTTCACACATGCATCCTTTTGGGTACAAATCCATAATGTGTCTATTATGTGTATGCATAAAAGTGCAGTCCAAAAATTGGGAGAAAAGATTAGAGAAGTTGAGGAGATTGAAACTGATGAAGATAGGGAATGTATTGGAATATTTGCTTGGCTGAGAATTTTGGTAGATATAACGCAGCCTCTTAAAAAGATCTTGTTTATTGAAGCAGAAGGAAAAAAGAAGGTTCTGATGGCGGTGGTGTATTAGAGATTGCCGGGCTTTTATTTTTGTTATGGTATTCTAGGACACCAATACAGAGAATGCCTTAAGTATCAAGGACAGCCAAAGGAGAACTTGCCTTATGGTAGCAAGTTAAAAGCCAAAACTGCAGATGAGAGAGCAAAGTTCAACAGGGACAAGGAGAAATGGAACAATGAGCACCGGAAACCAAGTTCCCCACCTATAACCTTAAGGCAGCAACCATTGCAACAATGGCACTCTAGCCCGGTTCGGGGAAGCGGTTCAGAGGCAACTTGTGTTGGGAAAAACAAAAATGCAGAACAAATAGGAGTAAACCAGGTGATAGAAGTGGTTGAAGCGCAATTAATGCAAAGTGTTGAAGAATCGAGGCAACAGCTGACAGACTGCAAAACGCAAGCTAGCACAGCGACACTATAGGCTCGATGAGAACCTTATACAAAAAGGAGGGAAATAATGGGGGGAAAATACTGAAATTGAAAGCGGGAAAGAGAGTGCTACAGTAGTGGTTCACCAAAAGCCCATATAGTGTCCAGAAGAAAACAACAAAGAAGGAATGATGAGTGGGCCGAGGAATGCTTAACTAAAGCCTAAAGGGAGAAAATGGAAACTTCAAGGTAGGAACCAATTGAGCAGAAAAGACATAATAGTTAGCCCACCTGGAACCAAAAGGCATAGAAACGAGGATGATGAACCAAGTCCCAACAAAAAAAGACTAAAAGGGATGAGTCCATTTTACTCGTTAACTAACAACATTAAGACACATTCCCCGGCAGCAAAACTCAAGTTGAGCTGAGAGCAACTTGAAAACACAACCGTGGAGGATGCGACAACAATGTAAGAAGACATATCATCAGCCTCCACCGACAGCCACGAAAATTCTAAGCTGGAACGTCTGGGGCTTGGAGAATACCTGGACGCACCTAGATGTGAAGCAAATTCTCTAAACACACAAACCTCATATATATATATATATATTTTGTGAAACTAAATTAATGGTTGTGCAAGCAAATGAGGAATGTAAGCGGCTGAGGTTTGAGAATTGTTTTGCTATAAATAGAAATGGCTTAGGTGAAGGGTTAGCGTTATGTTGGAGTAGTGAGGTTCATGTAAACATTAGCTCTTTTAGCAATCATCATATAGACGTTGCTGTCCAATTTCAAAATAGAAAGCAATGGAGACGCACAGGGATCAACAGGCACCCAGAAATGCAGTAAAACAACACACATGGACACTTCTCCAAAGATTGTCAGGTTTGTCTAACCTTTTGTGGCTGTGTTTTGATGACTTTAACGAAAGTTTAGATCTAAAGGAGAAGTGTGGTGGCCAGGACCGAATTTTGAACATGGTGATTAGTTTTAGAGAGGCTGTTCAAGATTGTAACTTAGGAGACTTAGGCTGCAAGGGTTACCCTTTTACCTGGTCCAATCGTCGATTTGGTCCCTATCTTGTTGATGAGAGATTGGACAGATTTTTTTGTAGTGAAGATTGGGCTAATAGCTTTTATGATTCTCTAGCTACAAATCTATTAACGGTGGGTTCTAACCATTGCCCAGTACTAATGAAAGTTCAAGAGAGAGGAAAATGTGAAAGTTATGCTAGAAAGTCTTTCCCTAGAGTGCACTATGAAGACATGTAGAGTGTCTATGATATGTGTAAGAGTATTGTTCAAGAAAAATGGAGTAATTGTGGGAGCTAAAAATATGGAAATCCTGTACTTCAATTTCAAAAATAACCCAAGAACTCTATGGTTAGGATCAAATAGTGGAGTAAGTAGGAGTTTGGAGGACGAGAAAAAGAATTAAAGAGATTAAAGAAACAGTTGGAAAGGGTAAAACAAAACTTTGAGCATTATGACAAGGGTGATGAGATTAGAAAATTGGAAAAGAGAATCAATAATTTATTGATTGATGAAGAAATATATTGGAAGCAAAGATCGAGGGCTGATTGGCTGAAGGAAGGAGATAAAAATACGAAGTTCTTTCATGCTAAATCTTCAGCTCAGAAAAGGAAGAACAAGATTTGGGGAATCGAAGATGGGCAAGGAAACTGGACAGAGAATGTTACAGAAGTGGAAGTGGAATTCTGTGAGTATTTTCAAGAGATCTTTACCTCATCAAGAACAAGCCAAGACCAAATAGACAATGTGTTGATAAATTGGAAGTAATTGATTAGGATTTGTTTGTTAGAGATTTGGATAAAATCCTAAAATTTAGAGATGAGGTAAGTTAGTTTCTAAGTATATGATTAATCCTTTGTTTTTTCCTATTTAAGTTGTGTGTTTTCTCTATTTTTTAATGAATTAAAATAAGAGAATTTTTCCTCATTCTTCCTCTATAAAATCTACATGGTATTAGAGCCTAGGGCTTGATCATGGATTTTAAGGTCGCCATGGTTGACTCTAGTTTAACCTCTTTATATGGCAGCAATAGTAGGACTTTATCAGAGGAAGTTTCTCAGCCATTTCCGGCTGCTTCTCTTTTTGAAAATTCTCTTCAAATTACCATTCACAAATTGAATGAAAAGAATTATTTTGAATGGTCTCAGTCTGTTCGTTTGGTGATTAATGAAAAAGGAAAACTCAGGTACTTAAATGGTAAGGTAGCACCACCGGCCACTAATGATCCAAGATACAGGCAGTGGCGTTCAGAGAATTCAATTGTTACTGTCTGGCTAATCAACTCAATGGATTTTATTATCGAAAAAACTTTTATGTACTTGAAGACTACTCGTGATGTTTGGGAAGCAGTTCGGGAAACCTACTCAGATTTGGAAAATCAATCATAATTGTATGATTTATACTCCTGTATGTGAAAGATGTAGCAAGGTAATCATGATGTAACAGCTTATTATAATGATATGATGGCTGTTTGGCAGGAATTGGATTTGTTTGAAGATGAATAATGGAAAATTTCTAATGACAGTGCTCGATACATAAAGAAAGTTGAACGAGATCGGGTATTTGTTTGCTTGGCTGGTTTGAACAAAGAACTTGATGAGGTTCAAGGATGTATAATAGGGAAAAAAACCTTTGCCAACTATAAGAGAAGTTTTCTCGGAAGGGCGCAGAGAAGAAGCACGACGACGAGTGATGTTGAAGAATAACGATGAACCAAAAATAGATAGTGAAGGATCTGCTCTTATGGCCCGAGGTATAGACTCAGGGGGAAAGCAGAAGCCCTAGTGTGACTATTGTCGAAAGCTGTGGCATACTCGAGAAAGTTGCTGCAAGTTGCACGAGAAACCAAAGAAAAAAAAGGCAACGACACCAAGTTATGGGGAGATGTCCTCGTATTTTAAGCTAGCAGCACAGATCCAGGGAAGTAATCATCCTCAGAGTCTCTTCCTTTTACCAAAGAACAGATAGAGCATCTACATAAAATGTTTTAGTCCCAATCTTTAGAAAAATCTAACCCATCGTTTTCTCTAGCACAGTCAGATAATTCTTTCATTGCAGCCCTAGCTTATACCAAGTCTCATGGCTCCTGGATATTAGATTCAGGTGCTATTGATCATATGACCGGTAATTCGCAGATCTTTTCCTCTTATATACCTTGTGCAGGAAATCAAAAGGTTAAAATTGCAAATGGTTTCTTAGTTACTGTTGTTGGAAAAGGAACAATTGTTATTTCTCCTTCTCTAGCCCTTAAAAATGTTTTGTACGTTCCACATTTGTCTTATAATCTTTTATTTATCAGTAAATTAACTTTGATCACAACTGTCAAGTTATTTTTCAATCTTCCTGTTGTAAATTTCAGGATTTAACCTCGAGAAAGATGATTAGGGGGTGCTCAAATAGGTGGTGGACTCTACTTCCTTAATAACGGATTAACCTATGGAAGGTAAGATTTACAGACTTATTTTAATTCTATCTCTGTTGTTAATGATAGTAAGATTATGTTATGGTATTATTGATTAGGACATCCAAATTTTCAATATTTAAAGCTTTTGTTACCCAAGTTATTCATCAATAAAAATTCTTCTGGTTTTCAATGTGAATATTGTGAATTAGCTAAACATCATCGGGCTATTTTTCAATCTCAACCATATAAAAAATCAAAACCATTTACCATGATTCATAGTGATGTTTGAGGTCCTTTTAAAGTGCCAACTTTTTCTGAAAAATGCTGGTTTATTCTTTTTATTGATGATCATACTAGAGTTACTTGGGTATTTCTTTTAAAAGAAAAATATGATGTTGAAACTGTGTTTATAAATTTTTATAATATGGTTCAGACACAATTTCAGACTCAGATTAAAATTTTCGAAGTGATAATGGAAAAGAGTTTTTTAACGCAGTGTTAGGGAATTTTTTTGCTGAAAAGTGGATTGTTCACCAAAGTTCTTGTAATAATACACCTCAATAGAATGGGGTGACTGAAAGAAAAAACAGACATCTCTTTGAAGTTGTTAGAGCTATTAGTTTTATGACTAAGGTTCCTAAATATCTTTGGGGAGAAGCAGTGTTAACAACCACTTATTTGATTAATAGACTGCCTACGAGAATTTTGGACTTTAAAACACCAATTAAAGTTTTAAGTGAATGGCTTCCGACAACTCGGCTAACAACCGATATTCCCTTTAAAATTTTTGGAAGTGTGGATTTTGTTCATAATCATGATACTGATGTTCAAAACTTGATCCAAAGGCACATAAATGTATTTTTGTAGGCTATCTTACAAATCCAAAAGGTTATAAATGTTTTGATTCGATTTTGAAAAAAATGCTTGTGTCTATGGATGTCACTTTTTTTGAAGGACAATCATACTACAACAATTTCCATTTTCAGGGGGAGAGCACTAGTGAAAATGATTTTTTAGATAATTTTGATTTAACTTTTGAGTTTGTTCAGAATGATGATGTTTCTCACAAACAGTCATAAAAAGAAAATGCGATGGGAAACAAATGAACTAAATGTTGAAAATATTGAATCTATAACTGAACAACCTTTGGTAATTCCATTTCAAAATCAAAATACTGAAACAATTGAGATATGCGCAAAACGGTTTAAAGGTATTGTATATTCAAATGAACATCTAGCACAAAAAAGAGCCACTATCTCACAACACTATCAAGAATCTGACCAGAGGTTAGATCATGAAGTTTGTGATGATTCTTCAAAAATCCCCGAAAACAATCTTCCATGTAATTATGAGTCAAATTCTTCTAGTCAGCTTGATCTCCCCATTGCTCTTAGAAAAGGTATTAGGTCTTGTACAAAACATCATTTGTCAAATTTTATATTTTACAAAAATATTTCTTCATCACATTGTGCTTTTATTTCACAATTATCCAGTGTGGTTATTCTTGAAAGTGTCTATGAGGCTCTAAATGTTCCTGAGTAGAAAGAAGCTATGCTTGAGGAGATGAGAGCCCTGGAGAAGAATGTTACTTGGGAGAAAGTGGATATGCTGGATGGGAAGACAACTGTCGGTTGTAAATGGGTGTTTACTGTGAAGTACAATTCAGATGGATCATTGGAAAGGTACAAGGCTAGACTCGTAGTCAAAAGTTTCACTTATACATATGGAGTAGACTGCTCTAAGACTTTCTCTCCAGTGGCAAAGTTAAATACAGTTCGAGTACTCTTATCTATTGCAGCTACTATTGATTGGCCTATGAATCAGCTGGATGTGAATAATGCTTTTTTGAATGGGGACTTAGAGGAGAAAGTTTATATGAAGCCTCCACTGGGTTTTAATGAGAAATTTAGAACCAAGGTATGTAAGTTAAAAAGGTCATTATACGGCCTTAAACAGTCTCCCAGAACTTGGTTTCAGAGGTTCACAAATTTTGTTAAAAGCCAAGAATATGATCACGGGCAATCTAATCATACGTTGTTTACAAAGAGATCTATTGAAGATAAAATTCTGTTTTTATTGTTTATGTAGATGATATAATTGTAACTGGAGATGATATTGTAGAAATGAGAATATTGAAACAACTCCTAGCCAAGGAGTTTGAGATTAAAGATTTAGGCCAACTAAAATACTTTCTTGAAATGGAAGTGGCAAGATTAAAAAAGGGCATTGTTGTCTCACAACGGAAGTATATTCTTGATCTTTTGAAAAAAATTGGGATGAGTGGCTGCAAACCTTCTGACACTCCAATAGAAGCCAACTCTAAGCTTGGGGAATTAAAAAATGGTGTTCCAGTAGACAAGGGCAGATATCAAAGACTAGTTGGGAGACTAATTTACTCGTCACTTACTCGTCCAGACATTGCTTTCGCTGTAAGCATGGTAAGCCAATTTATGCATTCTCCATATGAAGAACATCTTGAAGCTATATACAGAATCCTTCGTTATCTGAAAAGTACACCAGGAAAAGGACTATTCTTCAAGAAAAATGAGAAGAAGGGAATTAAGGTGTATACTGATGCTGATTGGGCTGGATCAATCACTGATAGAAGGTCAACTTCGGGGTACTGTACATTTCTATGGGTAATTTAGTCACTTGGAAAAGCAAGAA
This sequence comes from Atalantia buxifolia, assembly GCA_030444775.1. Classification (NCBI taxonomy): domain Eukaryota; kingdom Viridiplantae; phylum Streptophyta; class Magnoliopsida; order Sapindales; family Rutaceae; genus Atalantia; species Atalantia buxifolia. The sequence goes on along the minus strand of CM059835.1, from coordinate 47,364,412 downwards.
GCAGAATGTTGTTACAAGAAATAGTGCTGAGGCTGAATTCAAATTAATGGCACAATGAGTATGTGAGATTCTTTGGCTAAAAAGGGCTCTAGAAGAGCTTAAGAGGCCAATGAGTTTGCCTATGAAGTTGTATTGTGATAAAAAGACAAATATCAGCATTGCTCATAATCCTGTTCTACATGACAGGACAAAACATGTTGAGATTGACAGGCCCTTTATAACAGAAAAGCTTGAAGAAAGAATAATTTGTATTCCATTTGTACCTACCACACAGCAAGTTACAGATGTTTTAACTAAAGGCTTGCTGAGACAGCCATTTAAAGTTCAAGTTAGCAAGTTGGGCATGACAGATATATTTGCAGTAACTTGAGGGGAAGTGTTGATAAATTAGAAGTAATTGATTAGGATTTGTTTGTTAGAGATTTGGATAAAATCTTAAAATTTAGGAATGAGATAAGTTAGTTCCTAAGTATATGATTATCCTTTGTTTTTTCCTATTTAAGTTGTGTGTTTTCTTTATTTTTTAATGAATTAAAATAAGAGAAATTTTCCTTATTCTTCCTCTGTAAAATCTACACAATGCTTTTGTGAGTCTGATGCCAAAAGTGACTCAAGGCATGAAGAACATGCTGGAGCAGCCTTTCACAGCCGAGGAGATATCAAATGCCCTGAACCAAATGTGCCCAACAAAGGCCCATGGATCAAATGGATTCTTTGCTGTCTTTTTTCAAAAGCACTAGCAAACAGTGGGAGAATGAGTGACTGAGACATGCCTGCATATTTTGACTGAGAAAGGTACCTTATCTCAGTTAAACCACACATACATTGCTTTAATTCCAAAGGTTCACAAGCCTAGGAAAGTTACATAATTCAGATCAATTAGTTTTTGCAATGTAATTTATAGAATTATTGCTAAGACTATAGCTAATAGAATTAAGCATATCCTTGCTCAAGTTATTTCACCAAATCAGAGTGCATTCATACCCAATAGGCTTATTACTGATAATATCATTATTAGCTATGAATGCCTCCATAAAATTAGGCATAGCAAAGGGAAAAGAAGTGGGCTAGTGGCTTTAAAGTTAGACATTAGCAAAGAATATGATAAGGTGGAGTGGGATTTTTTTAAGCACATAATGATAAGACTAGGATTTCCAAAGAGATGGGTAGAGCTAGTTATGAATTGTGTTACTATATCATCTTTCTCTATAATTATTAACTGAAATGTAAAAGGTATAATTCACCCTCAACGAGGCCTTAGGCAAGGCTGTCTGTTGTCTCCATATCTATTTATTTTGTGTGCAGAGGCTTTCTCCAATATGTTGCTGCAGACAGAGCGTAATTACCTTATTCAAAGGTTGAAATTTGGGAAAGAGCTCATTATCTCACATTTACTCTTTGTAGATGACAACCTTCTGTTCACCAAAGCTTCAGTTGACAACTGTAACAACCTAAAAGCCATTTTTTATTGTTACATTGCTGCTTCAAGACAACTTTTTAACTTTGAGAAGTCATCCTTAGTGTTTAATGGTAGAATTCCAAGGGACAGAGCTGAAGCAATCAAAAATATTTTCCAACTTAATGTGGTATCCAGACATAAAAAATATCTGGGCCTACCACCTATGGTTGGAAGAAAGAAGACAAGCTTTTTCAATGAGGTGAGACTTAAAGTGGTGAGCAAGATTGCAAGCTAATAGCATCGTTTTTTCTCAAGTAGAGGTAAAGAAATTTTTATCAAAGTTGTGGCTCAAGCGATACCAACCTATGCAATGAGCATTTTAAAACTACCTCTAGGGTTGTGTGATAATATTCAGAAGGCAATGGCCAAGTTTTGGTGGAGATCAAAGGAGGACAAGCGCGGAATTCACTGGTCAAGATGGGAAAAGATGAGTCATGCCAAGAGTAGAGGAGGCCTCGAGTTTAAAGAAATATCCAGCTTCAACTGAGCTTTAGTGGCCAAACAAGGGTGGAGATTACTGCAATATCCAGAATTATTAGTCACCAAAGTGCTAAAGGCTAGATATTACAAGAATACTGATTTTTTACAAGCTCGAGCTAGCTATAATCCTTCGTACATATGGAGGTCTATTTTGTGGGGAAGACAAGTGCTGCAAAAAGGAATTAGATGAAGGATCGGAAATGGAGAAAAAATACAAATATGCAGAGACAATTGGATTCCAAGGCTAGAAACTTTTAAGCCATTCTCAACTCGAAATGTGACAGCAGAAACTACTGTTTCAGAACTCATTAGTCAGCAAAATCAATGGGATCAAATGAAAGTGAGGCAGTGGTTTACGGAAGAGGATGTAAATGAAATTCTTCGAATTCAGCTTCCAAGAAGACCAAGAATGGATGAGGTGATCTGGCACTTTGATAAAAAAAGGACAATATTCTGTAAAAATCGGATACCAATTGACGCCTAAGATTAAGAATCCAAATAAGCCTAGCTGTTTATCCAAGGGGTTTCATTACTAGAATCTATTATGGACCCTTTAATTTTCGGAAAAAATTAAAATCTTCATGTGGAGAGCAACTCAAAATCTTTTGCCTACTGTTGATAATTTGTGGAAAAGAGAGATACGGCAGGAACCTACCTATCAAATTTGCAAATAAGGTATGGAAACACAACTCATGCTTTGTTACATTGTAAAGTTGCCAAAAAGATCTGGAGGTATGGCCCCTTTGAAACATGCTTCCCTGATGCTGCTAACCAAGACATGTTGGATATTATGTTTAAGATGGCTAAGAAATTGACAAAGTCAAACATTGAAATTATGGTAGCTATCTGTTGGGCTATTTAGTTTGGTAGGAATAAGTATCAGTTTGAAGGAAAAAAGTTGGAACCAATGCTAACTATTACAAGAGTTGAAGTTGTGGTGGAGGCTTACAGAAGAGTGAAACAGCTGAGGTCGGAACCATAGACAAAATCTACTTCAAAGAATCAGCAAATTTAGAGCCCCCCACCTGCTAATATATTCAAAGTTAATGTCGATGTTGCTGTTAATTTTGAAAGGCAAATGGCCGATTTGGGTGTTGTCATTAGATATTTATGTAACAAAGTTATAGTGGCTGCTGTAAAATCCACTCTATTTACAGGAGATGTAAAGACTGCAGAAGCTGAAGCTATTGAATAAGGGCTAGAGGTGGCAAAAAGTGCAGCCCTTCAATACATAATGGTGGAGTCAGATTGTCAAGAGGTGGTGAAGTTAGTTAACAACAAAGAGGGTAGCAAAACAAAGATTATGTGGGTGATTTCAGAAATTCAAAGTCTTAGCAAGGATTTCCAGAATATCAGCTTCTATCACACCCTTAGATCATGTAATGCTCATGCCCATTCCTTAGCTAAGTTAGCTTTAAGAAGCAATGAAAATGTTGTATGGCTGGAACCATTGCTAGCAGAAGTCGAATCTGTTTTATCTTCTTTGATTCAATGAAATCGTTTCTTTCCTTCTAAAAAAAAAAAAAACCTTATCAACCTTTTTTTTATGACAATAGGCAAAAGATTTTAATTTTTGAACCATTTGGTTTTACTTGGTTTGGTTAACTAATTTACCGAACAAATTGGTTTATAGAAAAAAAAAATTAAAAGTAGACTTTATGAAAATAAAATTTTGAAAATTGAATTCTCTAGCCTTAACTAGATTAATATAGAAGTTCTTTTAACTCTTGACATGATTGAAGCATTGATATTGTCGCAAAATTAGTTGCAGTCATCTTTTTTTTTTTAGACGATAACAAACTTAATCAATCAGTTCAAGAAAATAAATTTAGGATCAACTTTCATGAGGGATGTTTTGTAAAATTTAAATTTAAGTTTATTTTAAGTAGCTGGCATAATTTTGATTTGTTTAACTTCCATTTACGTGGTTTGACATGAAGAACATCTAAGTAATAAAGTTAATACTTTTATTTATTAATTAATACATGTGAGTATTAATGTGATATCTTACACTATTTTATTTTATTTAATTATTGGTGCTTGGGTAATGGTTCATTTTGAGAGATAATGTAGGTATTATGGATGTGAAAGTTGATGGATCAAAAAGTGGTGATTGGAGGAGTGCTCAATGTAATGTAACTTTGAACTTTCTTTTGTAATTTATAGTAGATTTCTAAACTATTATTGGGCTTTATTATGTTGTTTATTATTTATGAAGTTATGGACTCAATATTATTGTTATAATAATAGTATATTATTATTATGTCATTTTTTTTTATAAAATATACAGGGTAAAACTACTCAAATTAAACTAAAAGACCAGACCAAACTGAATTAATTTGGTTTTGTCCAGTTCGCTAATAGTGTTTGGTTCACAAAATCATGAACCAATTAGTTTAAGTTTAGTTTGGTTTTGATCTTGAATCAAACCAAATTAGTATCTCACTTAGGCAAAAATGTCCTAAGGAAAAATTGGTAAAGAAAATCTCCCAAATTCTTTTGTTGAATTTTGATTAAGGTTGTAATTGTGTAAACTTATAACTTGCAAGAATCTATCTAAAAAAAGAGTAGTGATATCTTAAACTCGTAAATTTATTACATCAGCCATCACTTTTCAATTAACTCTATTTATTTTCATAATTACCCTTTTTTAAAAATTAAATTTTAAATTTTCTTTTTTTTTTCTCCTCTCTCAACTGCGCCCGTGCACACACGCACACACTCTCTCTTTTTCCAAGCGTCATTGATTCACTGTCGTATCACTATTTATTTTGATAACCTGAATTTTTTTTTTCCTTCTTTTACATTGAAAACCAAAATCCCAACAATTTTTGTCAGAAAATATCCATTACAATGGTTTTAAGAATGTGATTTTGGTCCGTTGGTTTCTTGACTTGTTTTCTATAATTTTTTTGTTTCTTGCTCGGGTTGTTAAAGGTTTGATTATTATGGGTCTTCATTAATATGTTACATTGAATGATTGAAAGATAGTTGGAGTTGGAGTTTATGAAATGCGTTCTAGACACCGCGGTTTTGAGCATAGCTCTTCCGTAATCAACCTTAATCAGTCAATGAACAAAGACTTTGTTTTAATTTAAGGTATGCTTTCAGTTCATAACAATCATTTAGATACTCTTCAATTTCCATAGCAAAACAAATTTGCTGCATCAACAAGACAACTACAACGGCTCAAGTTTCGGCTAAATTTTATTTATGGGGTAATTGACTAAAAACCACAATTTAGAGAGAAAAAAATTATTTTAATTAAAAAAAAAAAAAAAAGAGCAAGCATCTTAAAACGGGGTATATCAGGATTGTGATAGGCTGTGAATACTTAAACCAATTCCAAAATGCAGCCATGGATAGCCCATTGACCCTCCAAACGGCACTCAACAAGCCTTGGTTTTCCCACCGGACCCGATCTTTTCTTAACGCGCCATTCCATTATTTCCGTTCATCTGAAAGAAAGAGCCTGGAGTCCTACACAATTTTATGCGCGGCCGGGGGGTGGCGATAATTGAATGTACGAATTAGTTTTCTCTCTTCACTTTTTTAATTAAAAAGTTTATTATATGAATAGTTTATAAAAAAATTTATTTAATTCACTCTTTATTTTTTTTCTCTTCTCAATTTCACAAATTTTTATCAATTCATTCACATATATTCTTTTCATTGTAAATAATTGGTATCACTAAATAAAGGGAAAAATTATCATTAAAAAATGAACATCAACCAATTTTTATTAGAATAAAAGTAAATGAACATTAAGAAATTAATTTTTATCAAACACAAAAGCTAATGAATATAAAGAAAAAGATATTCTTATATATAGAAAGTATAAAATATAAATCATGATATATTAAGAAAGACAAAAAATTAAATTCAAACGAGAGTAAAATTAAGTGTTTAGTTTATTAAATGTGAGTATAAAGGAAATGTTTAATTGTTAGGTAGAGAGAAAAAGTGATTGGGAAAAGGTAATTTTAAGATTTTAAAATCTTTAAATATTTTATAATGAATTTATTATTTAAAATGATTGTAGAAAGAAATTTAATAGATTCAAATAGCTCCACCTTTTTATGTAATTTCTTTCTAAATTTGGTTAATATGATAAGAAAAGTTTGGAGGAATTGGATGAACTAAAAAGTATCAATCATGACAATACTTAAGAAAGTTCGATTCTTAAACGAAATTCAACTTGTATAAGGTTAAAAAAAAATGAAAAGTGCTTGTATTAAATAAATAAAAGTAAACGAAATTCACCATAGAAGTTAAATTCACGTTATTCCATCATCAAAATTCATATGATTCCATATTAAACTCCTAACGGCAATGCCATATGCGTCCTCTCAAAATAAATATATAAATAAATCCATGTGCATGATCAAAAGAATAAATATTTAATATTAAAAAAATCGGATCTATCAATATACGGGAAAACTTTTCAAGACTTTTGGATGCTATGTAATTGGGACGATAAATCTCTTTCTTTTAAAAACAATACATTCAGAGCGGGCAAGGAGATTGAATTATGATGTAATTAAAAAAATAGTAGTAGTAGCATAAACAATAAAGGGTAGGTCTGGTCATAAGATTTAGGATAAAGAACGCCTACATTCTTAAAATATGGGAAAATGATCACATAAACTTTTATGTTTTTTATAAAAAATCTTAAGATTCCTTTTAGAATTATTTTTCGTAGATAGTAATTAAAAAAATTGACTTTAAAGTTTTTTGATGAATAATACAAATTAATTTAAATGATTTAATTTGTGTAATAAACTAATAAAATAGAATTTTTTTAATATATAAAATAATTATTATTTTATTTCAAAAATATATTTGTATTTATTATAAAAATTTTCAATAAGTTTTTGAGATTAAATAGATTTTACAATTAAAAAAATATCTCATATATTAATAATATGAAATTATTTTATACAATTTTTAAATATTTATTTTAATATTATGTTTTTATTTATTATAATATTTAGTTTAATTCAATTTTAAATTTTAATGAAATTATCTAAAATTCTATATTTTTATATTTACTTTAATATTAAATTTATATTTTTATAAAATATTAAAATTAATTATTTTTGGGTTAATAGAACAAAAAATATATTAAAACTATTCTTTTTATCCAGGGCCTACCGGGAAGTGGAAATACGAATGAGCATGCTCATTTCATATCGATCGGGCCTACGGACACCTCTTTCAATCTTTTGATCTATCAGAGTCCATAACTAACTCGTAAAATAGTAATTAGAAATTACCAAAGGGGAGACGGGGAAAAAAAAAAAAAAAAACACGAAAGCTAATGCACATCCAGAAGAAGTTACTAGAAGAACCTATCCCTACTCTCTACTATAGAGTACGGTCCCCAGCCCAGTAGCCTGCAAGGGAAAGGCATAAAATATTATTTTTATTATTTTATTATTAACAACTTGAAAGTGTATAAGGTGATAAAATCGAAACACTGTAGACACTCTCAGACACGTCACACCAATTTCTCCGTAATCTTCGAGAAGCGAAGAACCCTTGAACGAAGGGAGACGACAATGGACGCAGCAAAAGTGAAAGAACTGAAACAGTTCATCGATCAGTGCAAATCCAATCCTTCCATTCTCTCTGACCCCTCCCTCTCCTTCTTCCGCGACTATCTCGAAAGGTACCACCACTTTCACTTTTTTATTACTCGCTGTTTTTAAAGATTTAGTCTCCATTTTGTTGACTCATTTCTGTTTAAACGATTTGTTTTAGTCTCCATGCCAAAGTGCCTCCCGATGCGTACAAAGAAGGCAAATCCAAACCGGTACTCTTTCACTCTGTCACTCTATTTTAATTGTGTGTAAAGGCGGAGATTATTTATTTATTTATACGTGTATTTTAATCGTAAGCATACATTAATTTTCCTACAGAGGGACTCTGTGGTGGAGGAGAGCGAAGAGGAAGACCAAAGAGTAGAAGTAGAAGAAAAAGAGGAAGAAGAGGATGAAATAGTCGAATCCGATATTGAGCTTGAAGGAGATATTGTGGAGGCTGATAATGATCCTCCTCAGAAGGTTGCTGTTCTTTTGTTGTTTTACAAGTGTGAAATCAATTCTATTTTTTAATTTATTTATGACATTTGGTGGTTTTGTGATCAATATTAAATTGATGTGTTTACATTTTGATTTCTTTTTCCTTTTTGGTATGTTTAATGACGAAAATGAGTTGATATTTGCAGATGGGAGACGGTTTGATAGAAGTTACTGATGAGAAACGCGAAGCGGCTGCGGAGGCAAAGGCCAAGGCCATGGAAGCCATCTCTGAAGGTACAATACTGTGTGCACGGATATGTTGTTGCGAATAGATTGTTGAGTGGGGACAAATGGTTGTGAAATTTGATGGTTCTCTTTTTGTGTGATGCAGGAAAGTTGGACGAGGCAATTGAGCTTTCGACAGAGGCTATTATGCTGAATCCATCTGCCATTATGTATGCAACTAGAGGTGAATATTGGTACTTCCCCCCTGTTTGGTTTTTCATGGTTTTGATTGTTGTGTTTGTTTGTTACTGATTTCGTGTGCTCATGATGCTTCACGCTTGACAGCCAGTGTATACGTCAAAATGAAGAAGCCTAATGCTGCCATCCGGGATGCCAATGCAGCTTTAGAGGTTTATTTCTTGTTCTAATATTTAGTTAATATTATTATTTTATTCTGTTATAGTTCATTTATTGTTGCATGTGACTAGATGTATGATTGATTAAATAAGTAATCCTCCCGTGTGTTTAATTCTTGTTTAATTTTCATGTTTCTCCATAATTGCATCGCCATGGATATTTTTCATTTATGATTTTGTTGGGCTGTCGTTTCCTATGTCAACCGTATGATGAGCCTTGATTTTAGATAATGCTTTTTGCATTTTTTCTAAAGCAAACCTCAATGGAATGAGAGTAAATTTATTAATGAAGAAAAATAAAAAGGGACACCTAAAAGGGGGAGGTATGAGCCTTACCCCAAGAAAGCTAGATAACAACAAAAACCAAAATAAAGAGCCCCCTAAACAGCATGGGCCTAAAAAATTAAAAGTTATGCATGCAAGAACAAACCAAAAACTATTTAAACCTATAACTAGGTAGTCCTTGAGCATCCTTGTGTAGAAATGGTAAAACCACAGGAGGTGGTTCTGACTGCCAAACAAATTCAGAAACAGTAGCACCAAAGCTGGCCAGCTAATCAGCAGCCTGATTACCTTCCCTAAATATGTGAGTGAAGCACATGTCAATCTGATTCGTTAATACAAACAATTATTATATCTGTCAATCAACGGCCAACTTCCATTTAATTCAAAAGATTGTATGCATATAATTAGTTGTTTGTTATTTTTTTCGAATGATAACTAAGTAATCTAGTTGCATGCTTCAATGTGATTTTTTTGGGAGAGAAATTTATAAGAGCTCAATAATGTTTATCGCAGATTAACCCAGATTCTGCTAAGGGCTACAAGACCCGTGGCATGGCACATGCAATGCTAGGTCACTGGGAGGAGGCTGTGCATGATCTTCATGTTGCTTCGAAGATAGATTTTGATGAGGAAATAGCTGCTGTACTTAAAAAGGTATGTTCTCCCACTCCTGCTTCAGGAATTGTTTCGGTTAATATGTTCATTAGTGTTTGGAAAGAATACATATTAAAGGAACTGTGCCTTTGCAGGAGGGATCTGCTGCCTAGCATGATCTCCACCTGATAGCAGCAGTCATAACAATAAAAAATGAAATTTATTAGTTTATGTTGTTCAAGAGAAACTAAAAGGAGAAGAGTCTTTTACTGCAGGGAGTCAATTGCTGCACTTTTTCACTTAAGAGTGTGATACGTCTATTGTGTTTTTTTTAATAAATTAAAAGAAATAGTTTATGCTATCCTGTAGGTTTTTAAAAATGTTTGACATGTGAAGTTGTTGGCTCTTTTGACTAGACTAAAACTGTGAACAACAGCAATGTAACTGTCATACTACTGTGGACTTGCTTTAGTAACTCACGGAAACTCCTTTGCCACACAGGTTGAACCCAATGCACTGAGGATTGAAGAACACCGTAGGAAGTATGATAGACTGCGGAGAGAGAGAGAAGAGAGAAAGGTTGAGCGTGAGAGACGTCATCGTCGTGCTGAAGCTCAGGTAATTGCCTTTATGATTACTTTGTTCTGACAATCTTGTCTTGCTGCACCTATTGTTGTGTGTTTCTGATTTTAAGCATCTCTTAAAGGCTGCGTATGAGAAGGCTAAGAAGGAAGAGCAATCATCTTCAAGCGAAAGACCTGGAGGGATGCCTGGTGGAGCTGGTGGAATGCCAGGAGGCTTCCCTGGAGGCATGCCTGGAGGCTTCCCTGGAGGCATGCCTGGAGGCTTCCCTGGAGGCATGCCTGGAGGCTTCCCTGGAGGCATGCCTGGAGGCTTTCCTGGTGGCATGCCAGGAGGCTTCCCAGGTGGCATGCCAGGAGGGGTGCCCGGAAATGTTGATTTTAGCAAGATATTAAATGTAACCCTCGTTCTTTTTTTTTAATATTTATTTTAAAGAAAAAACAATTAAGCCATGAATTTATTGTTTTCTATTGACATTTGCAGGACCCTGAGTTGATGGCAGCATTTAGTGATCCAGAAGTCATGGCTGCTCTTCAAGATGGTAGGCATGCGGTCCTGATAGCTCAATAGGCTTTTTTCTTCTTTTATTGGATGTGGACTGTTCCTCTGTAGTCTTTTTGCCTCTTAATTGTTTAGCTAATTTGCAAATGTTTGAATCATCTTATTTGTAGTTATGATGATTATTCTGGTTATAATTATGTACAGTTCTCGAAAATAGTAATTGAAGGGTGAAAATATGAACATTGCCCCATAGGTGTAGTTTTGTACTAATTCTAATACTTCAGTTCTGGGAAGAATTCACTTGCGTCTGACTCTTTTTTCCTTTTCTTGTTTGATGGCTTTACAGTAATGAAGAACCCTGCTAATCTCGCTAAGCATCAAGCAAATCCCAAAGTGGCTCCTGTAATTGCTAAGATGATGGCCAAGTTTGAAGGACCCAAGTAGATTGCTTTCAGGGATGGCATCTTATTTTGTTGTTGGTGAATGGTAACCTTTGTGTGTCACATCTCATGAATCTTGTGCGGCTCTTACGGTTTCTGGGTACAGTATGGATCAGGAATGTTTGGCAGCTGCATCTACATATCTGCTGGGAATTTTTCTTTCTGGGTGAAAGGATTAATTTTATATAGTGGTTTAAAATTTCATCCTCAAATTCTTGTCTTAGTTGCTGAACAAGGAATGTGCTTTCATAACTTGGGATTAGTTTTTACTTTCAGAATTATTAAAGGTATGCCATAGCCTATAATTTCTGGTTTAGAATTGTTTATGGTGCGACTGTCTTTCGAGTTGGATCACTGTTGTAAATTATTTACCAGTCGACTTTTATGGGATTACTAAGTGGCAGACAGAACTTAGATCTTCTCCAAATTTGGGATTTGGGGATTTCTCGAGGGAAGTATCATTACCCGTGGGCCTCCGAACCCGTGGGCCTCCGAACCCGTGGCCCCTGATCAATTAGGGTCGGGTATGAGTCCCAAAAAATCTAAAAAGTACATTTGGGTCTATTTTGGGATGAGCCCATACCCAAAGAAAATCGGGGTTCGGGTTTGGGGTTCTTTGGGTCCCAAACCCGACCCGAAATAAATATTATAAAAAATTAACTTATTATCTATAATCCTAAATTTCTAATAACAATTCCATTGATCTTCATCTCCGTAAAGTCTAGAAACCCTAGTCCGTCAGCCGCCATTATTTCTCATCATTAATTAATCTTCATCTGGTTAATCTTTCTTTCATTCGAGATTTCGAGTTTATACATTGATTTCAATAGCTCCGCAACCTCATCCAGACAAGAGCAAGCGCCACAAAGCTGAGATTGCATTCAAGCTTATTTCAGAGGTTAGATTTATAGATTCTCAGGTTTTGTTAAATCTCGGCACATTAATTATGCAAATGTGATTCTTCTTTGAGATGGGTTTTTTTTTTTTTTTTAATAATTTCATTACACTGCAAGAATAACACTTGAGTCCCTTTCTCACTTTTACCATCATTCAAATCTCTGTTGTTTTGATACCTTATGTCTTTTACTGATATTGTAATTGATGTTCAGAAATCAAACTTTAAATGTGTTTCTCACTTACTCTTAATACACAACCTTCATATTATTATATTAGATTGACAGTAGAGGATTCTGGTTCTTTACTTCTGCTTTTTTTCCTTTTAACACGGTTTTAATATTAGGAACGTAACGAGACAATTAAAAAAGAGAAAGGCCCTAATTTATTCTCCTTTTCACAATTTACAAGACTTCTAAAGGGTGAATTGGGTCACAAGTTCAAGCATAAACACAACCACCTAAAAGATTATCCCAAAAAAATAATAATTAAAAAAAATTGCCCAATTGGGTGAAATTTTTCTACGGCTGAGTTCAGGATGAAAACTGGCATTACAATTCACAAGTTGATGTACGGGAAATCAGTACAAATGAAAGTAAAATTAAAACAGAAAAATTAAAATGAAAAATATTTTACTTCTTGCTGATTGTTTTAAATTTTTAATCAAATTGTCTAAACAAAGTCAAATTTTGGCTGATCTCCATAATCGATGTAATTTTTGGTAAATCTTTCAAATCTTATCTTATAAGTTAAGGAGAAGAGCAATTGGTGGCAGTAGGGATGGCAATGGGCACTACCTGCATAGGATTTATCATTATCAAACTCAAATCCGTACAAAATTTATATTATTAAACTCACCCGTAACCTGCAATAAATTTTAATTTTTTTAAGAAAATCCACCCACTGCAGATTTTGATAATTATCAAACCCGCAATAATATCCGGCGGATTTTTTGTGGGTTTGTATATTTAAAATCACAAATGTTGAATATATAAATTTACAATAATAACTTCAAATTCTACATAACATACTCAATTTTAAATTTAACCAATGTAAATAAAAAATTAAAATTTCAATATCAATCCAACACAAATTCTCAAATTTAAGTATAAAATACACAAATACTTTTAAAAAAAATCACAAACTAGTATCTAAAAATAACAATTATATTTCATATTATCATTCAACACAAGTTCTAAGAGAAGATATTCATTTCATTCACCATCATTATCACCCATCCAACATGATGTCTACAATAATGATTAAGATTAATATTTTCCAAAGAATAATACTTTTCAAATATTAATTCGAAGAAAAAAATTATACTAATGAAATAATTCGTGCATTAAGTTAAAAAAATAGACCATACAAAAATACTTTGGTTATTTAGCACTTTGCATAATTGCATTATTATTTTTATATATTTTTTAGATTTAAATATTTTTTAATTAAAAATATTTTTAAAAAAACATTGCAGGTCTAGTGGATATTGTTGTAATGAATTCAAATGCTATGGGTGTCAATATGTAATTGTACACAACAAGTAATATAATGATAAGTATTTAAGATCGTCTCTACAGGGATTGATGTTATCAGATTTACTACAGCAATCTCAACAATGCAATTTTGTTTTAATTGAGAAAAAACTACTAATAAAACTAATAAACTAATTAAAATAAAATGCAATAAATAGAAATACAATAAAGTAAATTCTCACGTCATACACAAGGATAAAGCCAATGGGGGTGGAGTATTTGAGTGATTAAACTCTCTTAATGGTTGAGTGATTAAACTCTCATAAAGTTTAGGCGCTTATCTTTCAGATTAGGAAACTCCAGATTGCAATCTTCTAAGTATCTCGCGTGAAATCTTCTCTGTCAATGCTCTAGGATTGCTACAGCAATGAATGCTACAACAACGGCTACAACAATTGTATTGTTCCAGATTTGTTTCAATTATTCTGTAGCTAAGTTCTTTCCTTATTTTTGCAAGCTCATTATAGCAACATTAATTCCTTGAAATTTGAGCTTCCGGTCATCTACATTTATACATATGATCAAAGCACACAAATTATTCTAAAACAAACAAAATTGATTAAAAATAAACTAAGATAGATGTTGATGCAAAATATAACTCAAATGCAATAAAAACACATAATTTACTTTTTAAGTAATTGTGAATTAAGTCCAAAAATGCCATGATAACTCTCATTTCATAGAGTTATTACACCCCCAAACTTAAACCATTACTTGTTCTCAAGTAATGACAACAACATTAACATTTCAATCACACGATCATGCACTAACAAATTAGCTCTATCATCAAGTTTGCAAGGATTTCTCAACCTTTAGGTCACACTTTTAATCCTGTAAAATTGCCATAGCAATTCCATTTCTGGATTTTGGCCTTTTTCTGTCCAAAGTGTGTGTGTGTCACTTTGATCAAATTCTATATATGCTGCAACATTGCATAGATGTTACATATACTTCAGAGGTAGAATACAAGTACATTCATACATGGGGGAGCATAAGTCACAAACAAAGTTCAAACTGTGTTATAGTAAAATATTCTTTTCTTTTTAGTCAAATTCTCTTCAATGTATCATTGATTTTTTATGTGAATGTCTGTTACTTGTGATGATGATACCCAATTGCTCAACCAATGCGCAGATTAGAGTTGCTGCAGCATTACTCACAACATGGTTTTATCTAAAGATACATTTAACTCAAGGCTGAACATAGGGCCCATGAATAAACATGGTTACTCACTATCCTAGGTAAAAAACCTTTATTTCTCTTTCTTTCTTTCTCTCTCTCTCTCTCTCTCTCTCTCTCTCTTTTAGATGCTACAAGAATGCTTATAGTTCTTGTTGCCTTTGGACTCAAATCTGCATGTGGAGTACATACTCAACAACTTAAGCCATTGAAGTAGCATTTATTTCATAACAAGCACAGTTTAACAAAAATTTTCCCTCCCAAACTTAAGATTTATCATATATCCATGCGGGTATTCGCCGAATATTGGGTTAATACCAAACTCACCCGCATCTAAGTGTGCATTTCAATTTGTAATACCAAAACCGCCCGCAACTTATAAAATTATCTACAACAGGCGTATTTTGATGGGGGGGTTTGGGTGGCGGGTTTGCGGGCGCAATTGCCATCCCTAGGTGGAAGTTGAATGGTAGTAACTATCCTATATTGTCTCGAATTACGAGAGATATTTTGGCGATTCCAATTACCACCATTGCATCTGAATTAGCTTTCAGCATTGGTGGTTGATTTGTGAGCCCGTATCGCAATAGACTTCATCCAAGCACATTGGAGGCTTTGATGTGTAGTTAAAATTGGATACGTGCTCTTTGTGGAGGTATATGATTTACATTTTAATTTTTGTATTTTTATTTATTTAAATTAACTAATAACTAATTTGATTTTGGCTTTCATTGGTAATTTTTTCAATTAGCTGTGGCACCTACCTCTCCGGCATATACCAAGATTCTTGATGAGGAATAGAGATTGAAATAGATGTAGAGGTTGTAGAGGTATATAATTTTAATTTATATTATTCTGTTACATATTTGCTAAGTTGAAATTGTTAAAACATGTTTTTATTTTCTTTGTTTATATGGTTGTAGGTTTATGAAGAATCTTAATGGTGATGATTATTGAAAAACAATTGCGAGTTTATGATAAAGACTTAGCATAAGTTTGATTTCCCTTGTAGAATGATCATTTATAGTTATGTTGAAGTATTAGAATTATTATTTTTTCATTTATTTGGAGGTTGTTAAAACTTTAATTATTTATAATTTTATTTTTAAATCTATATAATTATTTTTTTTGAAAAAAAATGAAAATATTAAAGAATTATTAATTTTAAAAAAATAAAATGGGGATCGGACCCCATTTTAATCCTCGCTCAATTCTGAGATTTTTGGGGATGTACCTGAACTATCCTCAATTAAAAAATTTTCGGGTATGGAACGGATTCAGGGATTGGTTCTAAATCGAGTTCGGATTTAGGGATCACAATCCCCGCCCCATTGCCATCACTAATCATTAACAAAAACCGAAGTCACTCTTTCTCATTAATAATGTAACTTCGATCTATTCCTTCAATTGGCTTTCTTTGAGGATATGAGAAAAATACACACACTTGCAAGATCAGATCTTCAACCTTGCCCCCCCATTTTTTCAAATTTTTCGAACGAATGTCAAGATTCGTATTATTTGCTTGAAACAAACCAATTGGACATATATAGGGATCGACGACTCCGTACAAACAGACCAACCATTAGATGAATCAATAATTGTGTTTGTGAAAGCAAATTAATGGAGTTAGACTCTTGCTCTTTTCATCGACGGGAATTCTAGAATTAGAATACAAATATGAAGAGAAAATTACTAGCCACCCAACCGTACAGTACTGCTCAGGTCATGCAATTTTATTTGACCGGTATGCTGAGATGTGGGACTTAAGGTGCTTTCTCTAATTCTCACGGGTCGGTCGCATTAGAAATGACTCCTCAGCAATTGAAAAAGTTATCCACCTCTCAGATTGCATCTTGGCATAGTAACAACGGTCAAACATCAGCAACTTATTATCTATTGTAAATGTAAGTAGTACACCAACTGTTGAAAATGAGAAAACATTTTCCAACACCCTCACCGGCCTGGCTTTGATTCTTTTACTTAGTTTTACAAAAATTGCACATTTAACGTGCGCATAAGCTTACACTGGCGCTTCAATCTCATTTTCCTCACCAACCATTGCCATGACTTTTTATGGGACGAAAATGATCAACACATCTTACCAATCAATCAAACGAGCAGTAATTGTGGAATTGATTTTTGGCTACGCTCTCCAGCTACTGAAGATGACTACCCTTTACTTTCAATTTTGCTGGCTAGCTCTTCCCATATTTGGTTCCCTATGAGTTTGGACCCTATGACTTTTCAGTTTCTGTAGGCTTCGGGTTAGTTTGTTGCTAGCATTATCGTTGCATTATTTGTTAATTTCGTTTCTCTTTTCCTTAATGACGATTGCATTACCCACAAACTTCGTAATGAAATACCTAAATGAACTTCACAATTTATTCCGCAATGCAATAATCAAAAACCCAAAATCTGTGGAAAATAGTTACCGCAACTTGAATGAATTCAAACGTGGTAGTTCGCGTGTCAGTGTACTATGTGCTTGATGGTGTTTAAGTCATAATTATTCGGTTCACTGTATGGATGCTCATTATTTGCTCAAGTGGGATGGTTTGATGCGACATATATATTAATCAATATATATAGGTCGATTCTGTAATAATTATTAATTAAGATGGATAAAACGTTAATGATCACTATTTATAGTAATAAACAATTGGGAGCTGGCCATTAATCACAAACATTTCTAGCTACCGTTTCAACCAAAAAAAAAAAGAGAGATATCAAATTGGTACGTGAGTAATATTATTGCATTTGAAAAACTGAACTTGTGTTCGCATGTCGTTGCGGTTGTGATCACGAGTTCACAACTGCCACAGTTTTGTCAGAACTCAAACCGGACAAAACCATCACTACAAGCAATGTCATACCTAAAAATATGCTTAACTACGGATATCAGTCGATGTTTATTCTCTTGGATACGAGAAATTATACGTCGTTGGATCTGTCTTGGTTTGATTTTTGGAGGATCATAAGTAGCCAGCAAGTGTGTTGGAAATATATACAAATGCATGCATGTAGGGATTAGCAAGTTCTGTTTCCGATCTCTTCTCTTTCCTTATGGGGAAAGTATGCGTCTATAAGTTATGCCACTAGGATGCATTTACACGATTAATACCATATGCATATAGCTGCAGAATAGACTAAACATAAAATTAATTAATTGCCTGGTGATTGGTGTAGTGTCTTGCAAGTTATTTTTTGATCACTTGTCTGATTTTTGACGTAACAAGATCTAGGAGGAGTCCCCTTCGGACATGGGATTTTTTGCGGACACATGGTTTGTTGATTTAAATAATGGTTTTCGTGATTTAAATATTACAAGCTTGTAGGAGGATCATCACATTACAGCCATGAAGAAACCTCGCGAAATCTAAAGATGAGCTCTTCAAAGAAACGGACCCACCCTAAGCTGCAAATTTAAGCCAAGAGATATAAGTCAATAGACCAACACTTTAGATTATTAACCACTCCATATCTACCTATGTTATATATATATATATATAATATTTTGCTGCAAAATGGTACTTAATATTAATGTACATAATATGAAGATGATTCATGCATTGTAAGGTAGTGATTTTTGAAATGAAACCTGACATGGAGACCTCTTACGCAAGGCGAGTGTTACTTCTTGTTTGATACTTTGATTTTTACACACAAAACTAGGGTTTGATAAAGCAACTTGGGTAATCTATTGAGCAAAATCTCCTCTTTCATAACCATAATCAACGGCCAGAGATGAAGTCCAATGATTCAATTATAGCATCCTGTAAGTTCGTCTCGTACTTGGGCATGGAACAATCTAGAACGATGTGTGCGTGGCATATAAAATTCTACGATACGTATAAACATGAGCTTGTTGATTTAATAAAATGCACACGGCATGTGTGCTCTTGGCAAAGGTTAAATCATAAAATGTACGAAATATCTGCATCGCAGACTTAGGGTTTGAAAGCATGAGCTTATTGTTTATGCTAAGTAGCTAACTGAAACTAGCCACAGAGAATAATGGTGTACTTTGATTCAAACTGTAGGAAATAAAAGAAAGTTTTCTTGATTGAACAATGTGAGAGCAAATCATGAAATTAGATTTTTTTTTAAATGCTAGTAGTTATAACCTGGTTTATAGACGAGTGTGTTATTGGTTGATGTTAATGGAACTTAGAAGATAAGTAGATTAATTTGGCAACTTGCTAATATCTCCTGTGCTTTGATGGGGAGGCAATTCATTATGCTAAGTTTTCTTCTGAAGTTTAACCTGGCATTATTTTGTGAAACACGAAAGAGAACAACTACACATTCTTAATAAATGATGATGAATACGTAATTAAGGAGCTAAATTGATGCATACAAAGAAAGAGGAGGGAGCCAAAAAAATGTGGAAATTTTTAAATCATTATTTGGTCAACAAATTGAGCCATTGTTGACCACATAACGCTATACACAGTTGACTTTCCATAAAAATATAAAAAATTTCTTCGCAATTTATTTATTTATAATAATCAAATTCTATATAGCTGCATCACGGCACTTTTAGGCTTGAATTTCCAATCCAATCTTTCAACACTGACTGACATGGCGTTCGAATCTAGCATTTACTATCATATCCTAGTTCTTAAGGTTATTGCTCCTAATGGATAGGAAACACAAAATCTTTTTAAATCAAGATTAAAGATGGTAAAATCCTCCACTCATTTTGAGGGATCCACCGCCAAATGGGTTGAAATACACAAATTCTTAATATGAGACAGGATTTTGTTTTGCACCACTCATCCCACACTACCCTTGCCCAAGCGCCATCACTTTATATTTTTATTTAAATTGTTATTTATGTAAAGCATATTTTTTTTTTTAATTTTGTTCCAAGATATATATTGTTTCAAAATGTTGGAGATGATATTTTTTTTTTAAATTCAATAATTTGAATACTATTGTGATATGTTAATGTACTTTAACTTTTATACTGTTAGCATTATATATTAATATAATATAATCTGTTATAAAAAAATGATACATAAATGCGGAATGGGATTGGAGATGGAGAAATTTTTCCTCAGATGAGGATTCTCTATCCCAACTTCCCTTAAATTCATTGACAAACGGGATTAAATTAGAAAATATTATAGGAAATGGAGAAGGTCTCCCTATCAAGATAACTGTAACATGGACATTTAAGAGAAATCAACAATATTATGTAATTTGATTAGGAATTGCCGAAGAACAATTTGATACGGGCCGAAATTAAATTAAAATTCATGAAAACACTGTAAGTCAAAATGAAGTCAAACCCACACAAGAGGTTTCCCCAAATCCGAAAAGATTCTAACCATCTGATTGATCCAACCGAAGACTTAAGTTATGAGCAGCAACACATAAGTAAAATCTAGTGCAATAAGGACACGTAAACGTGGTGATGACGAAATGGGTGATGGCATGGTTGAGTAAGAGTGCAACCAGGGAGTGGGGTTGTGTAGGAAAATGGGAAGAAAATTTAGATGCTTAAATGTAACCGAGTCTTTGGTCCACCCATCACCCCATTTTGTGCATCATACACACACCAGAACACCTCATTTTAGTTCCCAAGTTCCTTTCATAAGCCAATGGTGGGACCAGGAATGATCCTCCCTCTCAATATATATATATATATATATAGATGAAATATATATGCTTCTGTACATATGTTAATATAAGCATATAATATTAAGGCTGGAAAGTTGAGAACATTATATAAAGGTGGTTGGGTTCGTGGGGCTTTTGAGTCTTTACAAGGAGCACTGGTGAGAGAGTAATACTTGTATTATTAGTGAGAACTTGTGTTAATAGGCTAGCTAGTGATGGGCAGGCAACCTTGTTGTGACAAACTTGGGGTGAAAAAAGGGCCATGGACAGCTGAGGAGGACAAGAAGCTCATCAACTTTATTCTCACCAATGGCCAGTGCTGTTGGCGTGCTGTCCCGAAGCTTGCCGGTCTCCGCCGCTGCGGCAAAAGCTGCCGCTTGCGCTGGACTAATTATCTTCGGCCTGACTTGAAGAGAGGTCTTCTTACAGAGGCTGAAGAACAACTGGTTATCGATCTTCATGCCCGTCTTGGCAACAGGTCACCCTCCTCTATTTTCTTTGTGATGTAGTTAATTATATCTTGATCATTCTCACAACACATAATCTATCTGTTGTTTAATTTTCAAGAAATTTTTTAATATACATTCATTGATCATTTTATTAATGGTGTTTGGCATAATTACGGACACAACTAATTTTTCTACCATAACACGTTTAAGAATATATTATAAATTATATATTATCCTTTACAGTGAGATAGAAGCTGTATAGCTAACTTCATCATTCTTATACCTTCTCTCTCTCTCTCTCTCTCTCTATATATATATATATATATAGATATAGATATAGATAAAATATACATATAATATGTAGAAGAAAGCAACGCATTTCGAATAAATAGCAAATAAGTTATGCATGATCAATGCATTTGAAATTAGGTGCCCTTTAATTAATCTCCTCAAAGGATATGATCATTGATTGCAAGTATTAATACTTTTATATTGAATAGTATTTTTCACGTAAAGCATTGAAGTTTTTTTTATTCGTTACTTGCAAAGTAAATGAAAAGGCGGCATACGCATGCTATTGGTGTCCTTGACAAAGGATGGCTTGAGAGAGTCGGCATAAATGCAAGATATCTTTTCATTCATCTTTATCGTGCGTTATATTATGTATTCAAAAATCAAAATTGAGCTGGACACATATTTTTTTTAAATCTTAAAATGCTTCTTTTTTTTGCTACTAAGAAGCAAACATACTCTCTCTAATTACACATTAAGTATGCGTTGCATATAATTTTTTTTATTACGAATTTTAACTAAAATTAACTTTTCACTTATCTTGAACAGGTGGTCCAAGATTGCAGCTAGGTTACCAGGACGAACCGATAACGAGATCAAGAATCATTGGAACACCCACATAAAGAAAAAGCTCCTTAAAATGGGAATCGATCCTGTCACTCACGAGCCCTTACACAAAGAAAGAAAAGCTGAAGATAATTTGCTGCCAGAATCCAGCAATCAGCAAAAGGCGGAAAGTAGTGATGGCACCAACAATAACGTTGAAGACAACTCAAGCTCGTCCCCAACTGAAAATTCATCCAGTACTGATGATTCACTTTTGCTAGAAAATATTTGCAACGATGACTGCTTACTGAACAGCTTGTGGATTGATGAACCTCCTCTAATTGATGCACCATGGAATATTAGTAATCCACCTGTTGAGGAAAACATCAATGAAACAGGATTGCCAGAAGCTTGGGATCCTCAGGATAATTGCTCATGGCTATTGGACTGTCAGGATTTCGGTATCCATGACTTTGGAATCGATTGCTTCAGTGACTTTGAATTAAACACGCTGAACAATTTGGAGGTGGGTGGCAGGCACTAGCAATTAATAGCTGCAAAAATTGATCACAAATTAAAAGAATACTAAACCGTCAAAAGTGCACATGCTACAAAGTACCATGTAAGCTTGATAATTACTTAGTTCAATTTAGGTAACTCTCAGTGTTGATTTTATTTTTGTATATATATGTTAATAGAATATTGTCGGAAGGTTGAAGGTAAGCCTCGCTTCTTAAGAGGTTTCTCACCAACCAAGTCAAAACCGTGACACCAACCATACCCATGAAATTAGGTGATATTACTTGGTGCCTTCCATCTGCTATAATGTTCTGTAAATGTTAGATGGTGACATGCATATTGGACAATTATCAATATGTTAAGTGGGTTTTGTGAACATCATGAAAACTTTTGTATATACTGTATTTATGCTGCAATAAAATGTTATCCTATAATATCTCTCACGGAGAGTACGTATATATCAGATACGTTACGTTCCCTCCCGACAGGTATTAAGAATTTTATTTCTTAATAAAAGGTGCTTGCTCTGTCTGATGATTAAAACCAGATGAGAAAGAAAAGCAATAGGAATGTGGTTGTTATAAATTAATGTCGTGAAAGCATTAACAAGGTGAGTACTCTTCGCAATTCCTTTCCTCTTGCTGGTTAATAATTTGGATAAAATAATTAGGAACTACAATTTAAATTGATCAAAACTGTTTGTTTTCTAAATTGGCATAGGTACCAGTCCTTTCTTCAGACTACCGAGTACTAAAAATTATAACGTGGTGCCACATATATAATTGATCAAAGAAATTGACCGTAGAATATATATATATATATATATATATATATATATATAAAAGAATAAGATAGTCCTCTGGGACGGAACCTTATTATTTAAGGAGATGACGAATTGGGTTAGCACATTCTCCATGAACATTTCTTTTCAAGGGCTATTGTCACTTATCATCATTCAAGGGATTAATAATCCTCCAGAGAAAAAACACTTGGGCAGAATGTCCGCAATGGTTTAATGCATTGCACTTTAAGCAAAACCTAATCATGCTATCTCTTAACCTAATATGCCCATTACTTTAGATGATAGTGCTTCATCATTATAAGATTCTAAAAGCACCATTACTCAATTCACTCTACAACTTATCACCATTTTCGTAATGGGTTTTTTGACCTGTGATTAGCGATTAAATTGATTGAGGGGCTGTTCGGTCTCCTGAATATCTGTGCCTGTTTGTTTTTATTTTATATCAATTGGAACTGAGTAGAAGCAGGGATTAATATCACTTGTAATTATGTGACACTACAACATTCATATGGATTTACTTGAGTAAGTGTCAATTAGTTCAGTTGATAAAATTTTTTGAGAAAATAAGAGGTATGAGATACGAAACCTATTTACTTGGATATAAAGAAAATTTAGATGCCATCAAATTAGAAAAGTATAAATATATAAAATAGGGGTGGACATTTGGTTTGGTTTGGTTTTGTCCTAAACAAATAGATTCAAACTATATTATGGCAATTTAGTTTAGTTTAGTTCGAGTAATAAAAATTAAATTGTTGATAAATCTTTGAATCAATTGATTTTTGTTTGGTTCAATTTAAAATCGAACCAAACCACAAAAATAAACGATTCGGAAAAAATTAAAAGTTAAAAATTGATTTGATCTTAGTTAATACAAATGATTATTAATGTGATAGCATACACTATATTTTAATTTATTTAATTGTAAGTGCTTGGCTCACTTTGAGAGATAATATAGGCATTGTGGATATGGATGTGTGTTAATAACTTGATGTGGAGTTTCAATATTATCAAAAGATATGTTGAAGAATTAAGATGTAGTGAATATCAATGGCCAGCTAGAAATGGAATTTTGAAATTTCTTTTATATGTGATTTTGTGTTATTTCTTTTTTTGTTTGATTTATTGTTATGGATTTATAAATGTTGTGGAGTTCTAGAAATGTAAGGTATTTTGCGTTAGACTTTATTATATTGAGTTATTTAATTTTATTATGTTATTTATTATTTGTGGATTTATGAACTCAATATTGTTGTTGTGGTAATAGTATGTTACTATTATGTATTTTTTTATTTATTGAATATACATGGTAAAATTACTTGAACCAAACCATAGAACCAAACCAATTTGAATTGAACTTATTTAGTTTAGTTTGGTTTGATTTAAGGTTGGCAAAGGGACGGGATTTGCCAATCCCCATCTTGTCCTATACATGCAAGTGGGATAAAAAATGTCTCATTCTTGTACTTTTATTTTTTAGACAAAAATTTATCCTAGTTCCATTCCATTATATATCTTATCCCATACTATTATCCTGAACAGTCCCAAATGTAAATAAATATATTTTGACTTTTTTTTCTTTTAAGGATCATCATAATTCAATATAGTAAAAATCTTGAATAAATACAAAGTAGAATAATTAAATAATAGTTTTATTTTGAGTACATGCATATTCAAATATAATTTTATGCTAACATTTTTTAATTACCTATTTGCTTCCATTGCACACTAATATTAAGACTTATGCTTCAAAAGTTATAGATTTTAACAGTAATCAACTTATGTTTAACCGTAAAAAAAAATTTTAAAAAATTAATTGTGGCTTTAGGCTGACTCTTTACTTTCTAATTATATTACTTTGATTATTTCATTTTAGCCTTTAGGTTTTAACTTTGAAAGTTACTTAAGTTAAAATTATAAAATAATTAAAAATTTAGAATAATTTTAAAATTATATTATTAATGGGATATATAGGACGGGACGAGATTTTATAGCTGGCCCTCCTCCCATCCCACAAATAAAGGTAGAACTTATTTTTTGTTATTGTCCCATCCCACTTTAGTTTGGGATATAAAAATATATTTAAATCTCATCCCATACTAAATGGGATGGGATCCTGCAACATTGCCATCCCTAGTTTGATTCTACTATTTGATTCACATGTAGTTCACAAAATTGTGAACCAACTGATTTCATGGTGTGCGTCCTTAATTGGAATTGAAATGAGTAGGAATATAAATAGGTTGGAATGAGAATGGATAACGAAAATCAAAATAAGTTATTTACTCAAACCTATGGTGTCGGAATCGGAATGAGCTGGATTGCCATTAATGTATTTATTTTGTCTTAGAATCAAAATCGAAATGAGTTAGATGGTAACAAATTACTAAAAAGTACTTAAATGAACTATTGTCACAATAATTATTTTGTATTTTAATTATTGTGATTATTTATTCAAAAATTATTATTATTACTAATTATTGTTAATAACATATTAATATATTAATTAATTATAAAATTTTATCATTATAATAATAATAATTTAAAATATATAAATTAATTAGAACAATTATATTGACTAATTAATTAATTAGGGATTTCCTACAGTAAAAAAATATGGGTTCGCCTGTTCATTCAATACCATAATAAAAACTAGTAAAGCGAGGGGATAGTGACTAGTGACGATTGACCATAGGGCTTTGGTAACCAGAGGAGTAGTTGCCTAGTAGCCAGTTGACTTACGAGTACCAGCAACACTGACGGTTACGCTTTCTTATACCGATTCCTATTTCTAATTTATATAATAATACATTTTTTAATTAAGGATAAAATGAACATTTTTTATTTTGTTGGGGGAGGGGGGAATGGTCAATTTTGAGAATGGGAGATTAATTCGCACCACCCCATGGGAATCAATATCTCCGTTCTCCATTCCAAAATCTAGGTGGACCCCACAATTCCGATTCTAATTTTTACTTTCATTTTACGAACTAAATGCTGTCAATAATTCCGATTCTGCATTCCGATTCTCTAATTCAAGAAGTAAATGCACCATCAGTTTAGTTCGATTCTTAATTATAATGGAATCAAACCAGATAATGCCCATCCTTTCATAAAATAATGAGTACATACAAATTTCTATGCGAACTAAGTTCATAGAAAGCTAACATCACATATGTATATGAGTACCAAAGTGAAAATTTGTATTGTTTAATCATTGATTATGAAAGCATGCTTAGCCTACTCTTACAAAAGGACATTTCCCTACTGATTAAGTGGATTATCAAAGACCACAAATATTAATGTCACCATGAGCGTAAACGAGAAGATTTGAATGTGATTAACTATTTGGACGGGATGGTGACTCTTATGATTAAAGAAATAAAATTCAACATAAGTATTTGCCAAGATTAAAAAGATTGATACTTATTAGAGCTTTACTAAACGCTAATAAATTTGGACCTCAAATATATTTTAAAAATTATTATTCACACTGATATTAACCAACAGTGTGCTCTACAAGAATTTATTAATTAATGTCTTCTAGTTAGATGTGATGATATATAGGGCTTGCAGTCAATATAAATTTCTTACAAGACAAGTTAAAAATCAGTAATCAGGTCAAATAAGCTGAACATTTTTCCACCCACATATCATATATTAGGACAAACTATGAACTTAGATGATAGGAATTATTCTTCTCCATTTAAGAAATAACCGCACTATAGTTTCTTGTATTGACCAATGTGCTCGCTTGTGATGTGACGGAAAAGAGCAGATAAGTGTGCAAAATGGAGCACAACCTACAACTAAGGTTCTTTCTCAACATCCCTATTGCCTTCACATATATGGTGGATGCCATGCCTGACGTCAGCGGTGTGGCCTCAAAGCTCAAATGAGTAAAAATGTGGACTGTGGTTATATATATACACACACACACATATATATAGTCGAATGTTAAATCATTCGATCCTTGTGGTTTTGATGAATTCAAATGGGTCACGCCCTGAAAACTATTCAATATTTAGTTGATTCCACAGCATTCCATTAAGTGTACCTTTGAAAAATAAACGGAGTCTAGGTTATGATGAGTGAGGGGAAAGGTACCCTATTGCCCATCCCTTTTGATGGGGATATAACATCTAAGGCTAAAAGCTTACGGCAATTAAGAGAAATCTAATTATTTTCTTATTGTCATACAAGCCACGTTAAAATGCTTGTAACTTTCTTAGTCAGAGAGACGGACCAGCCTTGTTGTTCAATCTAACAAATATTCACAATCCAAGTTGGTCGAAGGAAGTGCAATCTTCGCACATACCATTGCAATTTGCTAACGAGGACGGTTTCATCTCGCTCCTCTTGATATTCACCAACAAGTACTTCTTCGAATCTTATTCGATGATAAGAGAAAGAGAATTACTATTATACGAAGAGAAACAATGTCATAAACTAAGCATGTCTAAAGGTTAACTAATCACAAAATTAAATTCGAAGATTAGCCGTCATATTAATTTGCTGCAGATACTAAACTTACCAATGTGTTCGGCGATTTTATAAGTTGGCTTCTCATCGTGAACGAAGTTGTTAGTTAATTGTTAAATAGTGAGAGTTTTAATTAGGTGGGTGGATGTACCATATATATCGTGTTTACATTCATTAATAAAGAGAAAATTACTACTTGAACAACAACAAGACAATAGAAAGACAGAATTGAGTGCGGTTTATATATGTAACTATTCAAAAACGACGGAGATTGGAAGAGAATTCAGTGATTCAAAATATATCATGATTTTAGTAGAAAAAAAGTATTGAGGTTGACAATGAGACAGTTTTACCTAAGACCTTGCCGCTTTATATGATACAAGATTTTCAATTGGGGACATCTTGATTAAGTCATGCTGATGGGGCTTACATTAAAATTTAAAAAAATGAATAAAAAGAAAATTGCCAGCACGCTGGCATGTCTTAAACCAGCATTATTAAATTAAATCCAAAAGTTTTTGCTAATGATGCGCATAAGCATCCAGCAATTTTGCCCGGACGTTGTATATTGGCATAATAAATAAAAGATTGATTATTTCTCAACTTTTTCTCGACATCTATAATTAGACTAGCTCCATCATGATTCACGAGGAAAATTCAAGTACTACTCTGCTAAAATATTGGTGGAATCATTTAAACTTTGAAAAATATTTAAATATTTATATTTTAAAAAAGAATATGACTATTTGCATTTTAAAATTTACTCAGAATATTACTTTATTTTCTACACTCATATGATAAATTTAAAAAAGAAAATATTTACTGTACACACTCTATCAAATAATAAAATTATCCTCTATAAATCTTATTCAATTTACATATTTATTTTCTTTCTTTACAGCATAAAAATATTTATCAAACCTAAAAAAAAAAAATTCAATTGAACTCATTTAGAAATTTTTATTCTTCTGTCATTTTCCGTCAATTATATTCTTCTCTAATGTTAGTTGAGTGATCAAAATAAAAATATTTTATATTAAGTTTTGTTAACTTGTCCTTAATAGCAAATTATATTAGTGTGATTTTAATAACATAAAATTTTTACATATATTTAAAATTGGAGAGTCTTCTCAACTATCTAATATATTTATTCATGAATAAATATTTCAGTTCCCTTTAAGAAAAAACTTACATTCAATTTGAAGTGAGATTGAAGGCGAATGAAAACAAATCAAGATACAAATGCAAAGAAGACATGGAATCAATTCCAATAGACTTATTGGAGGGTCCATTGGCGTGCATCCAATAGAAACTGAGCCTACAAGTTCCTCAATCTTACTTATGAAGAGCCAAATGTAGAGCTTTCTGTTGCCTTTTTACTCTACTATGAAATTAATTGTAAAATTGGAAAAGATAAGCTTAAAAAAAGGGTGATCAATTGCTAACGAAATATGTTAAAATTTTGTGGGAGAGATGAATAATTTATAGATGCAAGAGAAAATAAAAAAAATTTAATGAAGATGGAGGACTATTTTGATTGCGGTTAGAGTATGTAGAGTAAAAATTAATTTAGAAACTTTTTAATAAATGCATGCAGAAAGTACAATAATTTTAAAGTAAAATTTGGAGTGCAAATAACCCTATTCTTAAATTTTTAAAAAAATGTATTAAAAATAAATAAAAAGTAATTAATTTTAGAATGAATTGGATTTTGCACTAAATTTAAGTGACAATTTTGGAAAGGTATGTTTCTGTAATTATAAAATCTAATGACTCAATACAAAGTCCGAACCCCAAAAATAGGTGCATTTTTGTATTTATAAAATTTCACCACGTGGCATAGCATAAGAGGATATGAGAGGAAAGCTCATGGTATTCTAATAGACGTCCATGCACCCTAAAACTGGGGAGTGCATCCTAATCAAACTTCAACACGAACATCACTTTCAGGAAAATAGAGAAAGGGAAAAAAATCACAAAAATCAATCCCTAACAACGAATTGAAATCGCCGACAATAATCAAACCCTAATACTGCTTCGCCGCGTTGCCTGCTTCGGTAGTAAAGTGAGTATCATTCATTTTTTGTGGGTTTGGCTGTAACTTTTCATTTGTTTGTTGATGTGATTTGTTATAGGAAATTTGAAATTTTATTACTGGTTTGATTCAAGTTCATGCCTAGTCTTTGAGTTATCCGTGGTCTGATTTAATTTCATGGAAAATGATTCTGGGGTTTCTTAATTACATTCTACTTTGTGGGTTGTCGTTGATATTTAGGGTTCTAATCTCGAAACATAAAATCTTGTTAGTGGGTTGAATTTTGGGCGTCAGTAACTTTCTCATTTTACATGTTTGCAACGCAAATGGAAAATATTAACCTTTCGATCAGGATCTAATCTTCATCATATGATAGTTTGAGAACCTAGAATTGATGCTGCAGTCAATATTATTTAATGTTCTTGCATACAGATAGTCAATGATTGTGGTGCCACAATTTTTTTTGGGGCACAATGCCCATGTTCTGCATGCTTAGGAGTTTTCTACAGTTTGAACATTTTAATTTTTTGGCAAATAAGATTATCTGCAGCCAATATTATTTAATGTTCTAGGAAGAGCTTCCGTCTGTCTGTGTATGTATTTTTTTGTTGGCTGCCATTTACTGATGTGTCTTTTGTGCTTGATTATATGCGAAATACTAGCTATGAATATCAAGTCACTATTTGAGCATATGGATTCATTAAAGGGGGGCTAGACTATGTCTAATATTGTATATGAAATTCTATCATTTGGCTGTTAAATCAATTGCCTAGTTTAGCATTTTTAAACCCTCCACTTTTTAGTTGGTGGAGATGTGAAGAAAGTTTTGATTTCTATCATTGGTATCAAGAGTGGGAAGAAATTCTACATTTTTATTTCTGGTTAGAAAGATAACCTATGTGGATCTCTTCAGGTATATTTTGCCTGGGGGTTGCAGTATAATGGGTGATTTTGCAATTCATATTAGTGCCAACCTTGTTAGTCAACTAGCTGAAGACAGTGGGAAGGTGAAGAAGAAAACAAAGAAAACTAAACCTAGGAAATCACAAGAGCCCCAGCAGCCCCAAACTAAGGTAAATCAGAAGCAAATATTGGATGATTCTAAAACACAGAAGGGAACTCCGGCTCCAGGATGGCCACTTCAGCCTCCAGTGTTTCTGCCACTATCCCCTTCTGCTCATTCGGCTGAGTTGGATGCAATTCGATCTGTCCTTCATGAGAGTGAGAGGGTTTTGGAAATGATACACAAACAGGAAGAAAACATGGTGAGGGAAGTGACAGAAAGAGCTAAAACTCTCCGTGATCAGGAGTTTAAGCTTCCTTACCAGAAGCCATTGCCCTGTTTGGCAGAGAAAGATGCTTGTGAGTCATGCTATAAGGAATTTGGGAAGGACCCCCTAAAATGTCTCCCTTTGCTGAAAAACTACGCAGATTGCTCTCGCAGAGCTAGGCAACAAGTTAGTTCGGCAGATAAGTAGAATTGATGAAAATTTTCAAGTCATACAATTTAGCACAATCCCTATTGCTCGTTTGAACGGCAATAGAATTTTTGCAATGCAAATAAACCAAACACTAGAGTGTGAACACCATTGTACCATTGTACGCTGTTGTTCTGATGGCTTCATTTTAAATCTTTTGCTTCTCTGCATCTCCCAACAGTTATTTTTGCTCAAGTCTGTCTGACATTGGTTCAACCTCTAGATCTTTTGTTTTAACTACACTTTTTGATTCCATCCGTGCCTTCATTGCGCATCAATTCTATTAAATTCAAAGTATAAATTCATGTATTGTGTTGTAATGCAAAATCAATTTGTGTTCCCATATCTTGTGCAAGAATTTGCATTACTTTTTGTTTTCATTGTTGTGTAACGACAAATTTTCAATGCTACTGAGGAGCAATGTAATCTAATCCATTGTTCCATCCTTGGAAGAAGAGGTTATATAGGAAGGATTGCTCATTTCGCTCATCGTGGAACTCTGCTTCCATCGTGGTATGTATTTTGTGCAAGTATTCAAAAGTTAATTGACAACACTACTTTTTGTTTCCAAAAGATTTATTTAATTTTATTCTTCTAACGTTTATTTACTTACTGATGTGATGTGATAAACAGATAAGTGAATACATAAACTTTCTTTTACAAGAATCTTCAAATAGAAACAAGTGTATATTATTTTAATCAATATTTTTCTCTCATCAAATTTAACTATGTTACAATTTTTAAGAATGCACTTATAATATTTCTCTTTCTCAATAATGATGATATAAAAAGTAATTTAATATTAATAGAAGAGGGACTGAAAAGTGAGAAGGACCTTTTTTATAAAAAAAAAATCTTATTTGAAGGGTTTTTTTGAACCTTATGATTGAAATTTTATTTTAAGAAATTTTTGAAGGTATTTTTTATGTTATTATGTTTGAGTTAAATTTGTGATTATTATAATTCTAAGTGATGAGTTTAATCATTGTTACCAAAATTTTACGAGAAAGATGCAATGATATTATTTTACCACGCAGGGAATTACTAGTTAATTGAGGAGCTGATGAGTTAGGTTGTAGAACAAATGTACAAATAACTATTAAGAATTAGCTTGTAGAACAAATGTACGAACAACTGTTAAGAATTTTGAAAGAGAAGAGAATGATCACACATTATAGTGATCTTTAAACTCGCTATTTAAACTCAATGGCTACAAGAAATCATAAGTATCCTAAGCTATAATGGGGTGGAATATTACACATGATTAAACAAATAATTTTGGATCTCGATTGCAATTAGACGGTCACATTAACTCACTACTAAGTACTATCTATCGATATAGCCAATGCCCTCAGCTGTGTTTGTCTTTTCCATCAAGTTATTTGAAGTACATTTACATGCATCTTTATAAAATAAAAATAAAAAAGCACATTTACATTCATAAGAATTTTCTTTTAACCATTTGAAAAGCACACTACTTTTTCTTGAGATTTAGCTAGAATACGAGTGATTATCACTTTTCCAATTCATCATACATTTTTCATCTTATATTTTGTCAAATTCATTGTAAAGCGCTACGAAATTTTAAATTCACATAGTTTCGATCCTCCCAAAAAAATAATTCTGAATTCAAAAAATAATTCGAAAAATAATTCAACAAATAAAATAAATTACAAAAGTTGGTTATTAAAAATTAGCTTTGTTTGTTAAATTGTGGAAATTTATTCTAATTGAGTGAAAATTTCAAGCACGCGCTAATCACGTGAGATCGCCTTGCGATTTCCACGTCTACTCCTCGTTAATGTCCTCCAGCCTTTCGGCGAGTTGTACTAATTTATCGGCGTGGTAATTCATTTCCTCGGTTCCTCCGCAGTCGCATCCCTTCAAATCGCCGGTCCAAAATTTCCCAGATTCCGACCGCTCCGATTTTTTCGGTTTTAACTCCACCACCAATTTCTTACAAGAAGTACTTCTCTCTACGGCTAGGTAACCCATTTTTTTATTTTCTAACCTTTTATTTCAGCTCACTTAGTCAGTGTAATGATAATAATAATAATTATTATTCAGTATGTATCTTTCATTTTCTTTTTTAAAAGTTGCTTTAAGCTGTTAATGTTCTTAATTTGGCTAATGATTTTTTTGTTTTCCAAACTCTCATAAATTGGAACATAAAGTGCTTTTGTTGATATAAATGGTAAAGGAAAAGATAAGTGATAATTAACTAGTGCCTTTGTGACAAACCAACCACAAACAAGAAAAATGAATTTAAAACTTTATTAAGCACATTCAAAATTTGGCATGTGAATTAGCTGGCTTATGGAAGAACAAAAATGCCTATCAATAATTGAATGGTTTATTAAAAGAAAGAAGCAAGGCTGCCATAAAATAGCTGCCTTCTATACTTTGGCTTAGTGAGAATATTATAATTTTGATAATGCAAGTCAAATCAAGGCACTGATCACTTTAAATTTTGTTTATTTGTTGCAAAAAGATGTCGAATCTGATTGATAAGCACTTCGTTGGAAGATTATGATAGAGTTTGAATGACTTTATGTAATGGTATGGGTACCTCCAGTCACTGAGATAAAAATTCTGACTAAGTTTGCTATTTATTACGGAGATCATGGTTCGTGGAAGAGATGCCTGTTGGGAGCACTGTGTGCTTGTTGATACAACAAGGCAGAAAGTTAGGTGCAATTATTGTCAGCGGGAGTTCAGTGGAGGGGTTTACAGGATGAAGTTTCATTTAGCTCAAATCAAAAACAAAGATATAGTACCCTGTTCTGAAGTCCCTGATGATGTTCGAGATCATATTCAAAGAATATTGAGCATTCCCAAGAAACAGAAAAATCCTAAAAAGCCAAAGGTGGAGAAGGCAACAGCTAATGGACAACAAAACAGCTCTTCTGCTAGTGGAGGCATTCATCAGAACAATAGGTCTAGTGGGCAGCATGGTAGCTCCTGTCCGTCTTTGTTATTTCGACACCCCTCACCAGGCCTACAGCCTATAGTGGATGACACTCAGAGGCAAAGGGAGGATGACACTGATAAAAAGATTGCTGTATTTTTCTTCCATAATTCTATACCTTTTAGTGCTGCTAAATCAATGTATTATCAGGAAATGGTGAATGCTATCGCAGAGTGTGGGGTAGGTTATATTGCCCCAAGTTATGAAATGTTGCGATCTACCCTTTTGGAAAAAGTGAAGGTTGACATAGATGATTGTTGTAAGAAATATAGACATGAGTGGAAAGAAACAGGTTGCACGATCTTATGTGATAATTGGTCTGATGGGAGGACCAAATCACTTATAGCATTCTCCGTTGCATGCCCAAAAGGGACTCTGTTTTTGAAGTCAGTTGATGTGTCAGGTCATGAAGAGGACGCTACTTTCTTGTTTGAGTTGCTTGAGTCAGTTGTCTTGGATGTTGGTGTGGAAAATGTTATTCAAGTAATAACAGATAGTGCTGCATGTTATGTTTATGCTGGAAGACTTCTCATGACCAAGTACAGTTCATTGTTTTGGTCTCCTTGTGCTGCTTATTGTATTGATAAGATGTTGGAGGATATCAGCAAACAAGAGTGGGTGGCTATGGTCTTGGAGGAGGCAAAGACCATCACAAAGTACTTATACAGTCATGCATGGACACTTAATATGATGAGAAAGTTCACTGGTGGGAGGGAACTGATGAGGCCGAGAATTACTAGATTTGTGGCTAATTATCTATCCTTGAGGTCCATTGTGATTCATGAGGAAAATTTAAAACACATGTTCTCACATTCAGAGTGGTTATCCTCCATTTATAGTAGACGCCCTGATGCTCAAGCTATAAAGTCCTTGTTGTATTTGGACAGATTTTGGAAGTCAGCAAATGAAGTTGTTAGTGTGTCTGAACCACTTGTTAAAATCTTGAGGATTGTTGATGGAGACATGCCTGCTATGGGCTATGTGTATGAGGGAATAGAAAGGGCAAAGCTTGCTATTCATGCATACTATAAGGGAGTTGAAGAGAAATATGTGCCCATTTGGGATATAATTGATAGGAGGTGGAATATGCAGCTTCATTCACCATTACATGCAGCTGCGGCATTTCTTAACCCTTCAATTTTCTACAATCCAAACTTCAAGATTGATTTGAGGATGAGGAATGGATTTCAAGAAGCCATGATAAAGTTGGCTACAGCAGATAAAGATAAAATAGAGATCACCAAGGAGCATCCAGTATACATAAATGCTCAAGGTGCACTTGGAACTGATTTTGCAGTCTTGGGAAGGAAACTGAATGCCCCAGGTATGTGTAAACTGAAGTTATTTTCAAATAACTTATTGTATTGCTTAGAGTATATCTTAGGGAAATGGGGAACGTTACCTTCTTTGATGCAACATGGATATAGCATAGCCATCCATTTCCAGCTTGTAGTCTTTATTACTATTTTACAAGTGCCAGACCTGTTGGATTGATAATTCATACCCCTGGATAATAATGATCCTCTAGTCGGAAAAGACACATTAATTATCAATACCAATGAGAGCAAGATAGCTATTGATATTTTGAATTGGTTGAGTTGAATCTATAAATGGCCCTTGTTTTGTGGGTAGAGGCTACTATATGATTTCTTCTTGATTTCATCCAAGAAAACAAATTATGGGCTTGTGTAAACTTTAAACATTGCAATTATATCTCACAAGCCCTCATGCATCTGTAGGTGATTGGTGGGCAAGCTATGGTTATGAAATTCCTACACTGCAGAGAGCTGCTATACGGATACTGAGTCAGCCTTGTAGTTCCTATTGGTACAGATGGAACTGGAGCACCTTTGAGAGCATACATACCAAGAAACGTAACAAAGTAGAAATGGAAAAATTCAATGATTTGCTTTTTGTGCACTGCAACCTTTGGTTACAGGCCATTTATCGAAGTAGAGATGGGAAAAGTAAACCTATCATCTATGATGAAGTAGATGTTAGTTTAGAATGGCCCTCTGAGTCGGAATCTTCAGCGCCTCTATTGGAGGATTCATGGTTGGACAATTTGCCCCTTGAATGCAGAAGTAGTCCTTGAACTGATAAAGAAATTGAAAAAAGGTATAGCATACTCAATCCTTGATTGTATATTAAAGTATTTAATTTGATGAGATAAAATGTAGCTAGAAATAACATGTGATTGCTGTTTGAATGTTATTACAATGCCTTCCAAATTCCACTGAGGGTTCTTGTGTTTAATTTCTTAAGCCAATTTGGTAATGAAAGATGTGGACATTTTCGTAGAATAGTGATAACTAATAGGCCAAGGCCAACGCCAACGCCCAAGGGAGCATGGACATGACACCAATTTTTGCCACCATATCTTGTGCGGGCGACATTGCTTAGTCGATTGTAAGGACGTCATTTTCATTCATGAGTATCGGATCCGAATGGATATCTGCAATAAATAAGTTAAATTTTTCTTTTTTAAGTGGGTGAAGATAGAGGTATAGTTTTGAATTTATCCTCTGTTCAATTAATGGGCATGAATTTAGTAAAATGTTTCATTATCTGCTTAATATCCAAATCCGATTCTTTTGGGTATAAAAACAAAATTATTATGTTCACATTTGTACTACATTTATTATGATTTAAACGTAAAAAATTATTTTTAATTAAATCAGTTAAACCAATTTAGCTAACATGCTTTTAATATTGTAATGTAATATAAATTTATATATTGTTAAATAATAGTTATTGAAATTAATTAAAATTTTTAAAAAACTTAATTTTAAGAAAGAAACTATAAAAAGTAAAATATTGATTCTTGAAATATAAACACTTGTAGTCTGCACAATTATTTTATGAGAGACTTTTTTAAGAGACTTTTCGTTCATTCTTCCATGATGCGGAATGTGTAAGTTCGAGCCCAACACTACATAGATAGTTTATGATATGATTGATGTTAATTTTTAACTATTCTTATGCATGTGATTTAAATAATGTAAAATATTCAAATTTATGTGGTTGACTTGGTGTTATATTTACATTATAAATGATGTTAAACATGGGTGAAAACTGAAAACTTTTGTTACAGGGGTCAAAGTGAATAATGTATATATCGTTTAGAGATATTTTTTAATTTTTATTATAATTTATGGGATATCATGTATATTTAAAAAAAATTAAAATTTTTACAGGGTCATAGCCTACTCTAGTCTCCATTAAGATCCGCCCCTGATGTTAAATATATATAATAAAATTTGAAGAAATGAGTGGCCAATATTACTTGAAAAATTCGATAAATACCCATACCATAACGGGTAATCAACGGAGGAATATGATCTTCTTTTGATTTGAATTATACTAAATTTTTAAAGATCCTCTGTCATGTGTTTTTAATAATAGTGTATGGATAAGATTAGATTTCTTTATATTTTTTATTTATTAACTACTAATCACTAATTAAGTTATTTTCTCAATAAATGATGAGGTAAGGGGAGAATGTTAGTCTATTTAATGAATTTAGTATTATTAAAAACTTAATAGGTACGAATGTCCCAAAAAAAAAAATTAGTGGATACGAATTTGAAAATACCATTATCCATAAGAATCCGCCCCATTTACATTCCTAGTCAATGGATTCAACAATGACAGGATTGATGGATCAAATTACGGATCAGACAAGGTTATGGGGGATTTGTAGCAATTGCATCGCATAGAATAGAATATAATGGAAACATCAGATACAAAACCTATCTAATCGACACCCATTCGAAAGTGCATTTGCTCTATCAGGACGAAAGCTTTTCTCCTATTTTCATGGCTTCCCCCTTATTTTCCTGGCTATTGGCTACCAGGATGATAAAACTTCAAACAATTATTTTTAAAAAAGCATTATTAGGCTTATAAAACTAAAATGTCAAATGATGTAACATAATTAGTTATTTATTAATTGATGTTACCTAATTAATTTATTATAATATTATAATAATTTAATTATTATTTAATTCATGGATTTTTTTTCCATAATATTTGAAATACATATAATTTGAATTTTGAAAAACATGTATGTCAATTTGGTAAACATGACTTTACGTTGTCTTAGAATTTAAAAAGGCTTATTTAAATGACGAGGAATATAAGAAACATCAGATACAAAACCTATCTAAGACACCCACCGCACTAGCTCTTCCAACACCTAACACATGTTCATTATTATTATTTATTTATCTTATTAATTGGTCTAATTAATTTATTATAATATTATAATAAGATTAATTTAATTCACGATTTTTTTTTTTAACGTAATTTGAATTTTACGCACACATGGCCAAAAGAACAATAACACATTGGTGGGACTCATTTATCTTATTCTTTATGTGTGACGTAAGTTATATTAAACGTAATTTAAGAACTCTTTGTCTTAATTGTAATGTATATATAAACACATAACTAACATTTAGTGATTTTACTATTTTAGCATCACTTATTCACTTTTATTTAACAGAGTCACAGAAGTAGCCTTAACATCTTTCTATCTTTCTTTCTCTAATCCGTGATTGTCCTGACAAATGATCCCACAATAAAATCAGAAACTTCATAAGGAAACTCTCATTGATGGAGAAAATTTTAGTCAACCTAAAGTACGGAATCATTTCAGAAAAGAAGGGAAAAAAAAAAGATCAATGCAGAAAAGAAGCACAATGCAACTCGAAATAGTAGCCAATAAAAAATGTTACAACCAAACAAACACAACATATCCACAAGGGAAACGTAAGTAGTTCCTGTAAAAATTCCTGAGAGCACCAGCCATCAGAAGTAAATTTTCTTTTTTTTAAGCATAGAAGATTCTAATGATTTTAAACAAGATAGAATACGCATGCACTTTATTTTGCCTTTAAGGCCTCTGCAAATTGCAATTGTGCTTTTAACTGGTGGTAGTGTGCAAGCAGAAAAGCCCAAAGAGATATGGTTGAAAAATGAATTTTTGGGTTGGATTGCAGAGATTTTGACCATCGAGGAGTGGAGGGTGAATGGCAAATTGGTAATTAAATGCAAATGTCAAGTCTTAATTTAATTCAAGTGAGTTGAATGTTTTGAAGTAACATGTGTCAGGAGTGTTACAGAAGAACATGGACCCACGCACTCCACCTGCTTGGCTGCATTTGTAAAAATCTGTATTAGTTTGCCTCCGCGCGCCCGCCTAAGTTCGCCGTTCACTGAATATTATTTAGAGGTTGTTTGTCAAATGTTTGAAATTTTAAATTTTATTAATTTTAAATTTTTTTAAAATATATTTATTTATTTTTTTAAATTTATATATGATTTTTAAATATTTACATCTAAATAAAAAAAGTAAATTTTTGTGACTTTTATGTGAATAGAAAAATGTCTGAATGATAAGTAAATATTATATTTTAAAAATATCTCTGTAAAATAACTTATTTCCTAAACTATAAAATACAATCCTTCTATTTTGTTTTAATTTATAAGGACATAAATGTCAAATAATTAAATTTAAAATTTTTTTATTATAAAAACAAACAAGACGTCACTTAAATTCTGATATTTAAAACAGAAAAATAAATATATCATTCAGATTTTCAGATGTATTTAAACTTTAGAAAAATTCAGACCTATTTAGATTTCAAATAAAAAAATAAACGCGGTCTTAATATTCCTCCTTGCCGACTCTACGTTAGCCATATTGTTTTTAATCGAAGTAAAAATCTTAAAAACTAAAAATAGGATTAGTTTATTTATAATTATTTTTCCTGAGAACCAAAATTAAGGGAAATATAAATATTTTTCCTCGAAGTTTATTTATATAATATTTACTGGTTGCCTTGAAGATTTGAAGCAATTATTAAGGCGGTCTGAACGCCGGCGGTCCCAATCAGGTCAAAAATCCACCACAATTCAGAAGAGCTGAAACTGACGGGAATCACAAGACAGGAAAAGATACCAATGCCAAAACTTTTGTGGCACTGAAAATATGCACTTGTTGTCTTCATTATCTTGTATTATTTATTATCGTGATCTCCACCACACTCTCGTAGATGATAGATATAAAAAGGTAAAAATATAACATCATGTCCCCATCACCTAATAATTTTGCTCGCTCTTTACTCTTCACTGGCCTTCAACTCTCCACCTTCCGATTCAATCCATTGTTATTATCCCATCATGCATCAGGAATCAACCGACACGACACTCAAATACTCCTCCTCCTCAACTCTTTTATATAAAAATCTTCAAAACACTTTCTTCAGTGAAGATGGGGTCACCCTCACGCTTCTAATTATCTCAGCCATCTTCGCAATCTTCTGGTACGCATGGATGTTCACAAGTTCGAACAGACAAAAATGGCCATCTCCACCGGGCCCACGCGGCCTCCCTATCGTCGGCAATCTCCCGTTTCTCGACCCGGATCTCCACACTTACTTCGCCACCTTAGCCCGCACCTACGGCCCCGTCCTCAAACTTCAACTCGGCCAAAAACTCGCCATCGTCGTCACCTCCCCTTCATCCGCCCGCCAAGTCCTCAAAGACCACGACGTCACCTTCGCCAACCGTGACGTCCCCATCGTCGGCCGTCAGATAGCATACGGCGGACGCGACATCGTATGGACCCCCTATGGCCCCGAGTGGAGGATGTTGAGAAAAGTCTGTGTGCTCAAGATGCTCAGTAACACCACGTTAGACTCCGTCTACGCGCTCCGTCGCCGTCAGCTCCGTGAGACTGTAGGTTATATTTACACTCGGGCCGGGTCGCCCGTTGGCGTCGGTGAGCAACTGTTTTTAACGATATTGAATGTGATAACGAACATGCTGTGGGGAGGCACAGTGCGAGGCGATGACAGGGCCAGCATTGGTACGGAGTTTAGGCAAGTGGTGTCGGAGATGACGGAGCTGTTGGGTACGCCCAATATATCGGATTTCTTTCCCGGGTTGGCCCGGTTCGACTTGCAAGGTTTGGTGAAGAAGTCGTGTGTGTTGAAAAACAAGTTTGATGAGATGTTTGACCTGATGATTGATCAACGTCTGAAGGTGGATAGAGAATGTGGGGAAGAGAGTAAGGATTTTTTGCAGTTTTTGCTACAATTGAAGGATGAAGCTGATTCCAAGACACCTTTGACCATGATTCACGTCAAAGCTTTGCTTATGGTAAGTAATTAATTAATTCTCTCCATCACATTTGGTCATTGGCTGGGTTCAAGAATTAAAAACTATTAATTAAATTTACTTTGTCCAATCCTAATCAAGGAGCTGGAGCCTGCTTAAAACTCATTAAATAGATGCTTTAAGTTGATTTTTCGTATGAAAATGATTCATTAATTAGTTAGTTGATAATTGTTACAGTACATAATTTTCCCAGTTTTTCAATTATATGACGATACTCACATATCATGGTATATACTTGCGTATTATGGCCGGCATGAAGTGCTGCCTATTATTATGGTCCACTTGCAGTAACAGAGTCAATTATTCTACAATTTTCTTCTGAAATATAAAATTATATCCGTGTGGAAGAAGTTTATGGGATATGGTTTCAATGGGACCACCACATGTAAGTTTTTTCCCCGTTGGGAAAGACGTTGATGAAATGAATCACTATGTGTATCTCGTTTTTGTGCCCTTAATTGTGACATGTACTTGTGCATTTTGAAATTAATCAATCTTAATTGATTATAAGAGATAAAGGGAAAAAAAAATTTTTTTTTTAAAGTTCCGTGAGTTTATGGGCTGATAGCGAGAAGAACACATGTGGACTAAAAATTTATCATATAGTATATTTGATAGAACTTACAATAAACTGTCATTTATTTTTTTATCTGAAATTTAAATAGATTTGAATTAGTATGAATTTTAAATAGAGTTGAATGTTTGAATTTGAATGATTTTTTTTATCTGAATTATTAAAAATAAATATTAAGTTGTTTATTTTTTTAACTTAATTTATGTCTTTATAAATTATAAATGTTAAACAAATAATAAACATATCAAAGAATATAAAT
The DNA here is from genome assembly GCA_030444775.1 of Atalantia buxifolia. Classification (NCBI taxonomy): domain Eukaryota; kingdom Viridiplantae; phylum Streptophyta; class Magnoliopsida; order Sapindales; family Rutaceae; genus Atalantia; species Atalantia buxifolia. Next base: position 47,322,583 of record CM059835.1, on the reverse strand, counting down.
AAGATAATATATCATCATAACATAAATTATATTCAATTGGATACAACTTTTTAATATTCTAGATTATATATATTAATCGATTTTATTATAGTTTATGATGCTTTTATTTGAAAATATTCACAAAAAATTATGAAGATAAATAATGTTAATTTGAAGAAATAAAAAGATAAAAATAATTGTAGTCTACCACTATATATTATCACAAGTTATATAGAGATAGGTAATAATGCTAATTATTAAATTATATTTAGGTAATGATGAAAATTAATTAATTAGATAAAGATATTTTGAAGAATTTTTTTATTGATATCATTCAGACTTTTTAGATTAAGAAAAAAACTAAAAAATTAGCTTAATAAATGACTTAATGATTGAAAAATTTTATTAAGTTAAAAAAATAAATAGACTTAATTACTTAACTGATAAAAATTAAGTTAATTAAGTCATTAAATTAAAAAAACCCTTAAAATTCATAAATTAAATAATATGATTTTTTATATATATTTAAAAAAAAATCGTTAGTCCCGTTGTCCCACGTTACTTTGAGTGCTCTACCTCTGCTATAAATTTCTTTTAATGGTCACTTAGATTGGTCTGAAATCAGATTTAAATTCAGTATAGCACCTATAGGTACATAAAAAAATATATTAAATCAATTCTTTTTTACGACAAGATCCTATGGGAAATGTAAAAGTTTCTTCCCTAGTTGTTTTCCTTTTTTTTTTTTCAACCAGAACAATTTTTAAGGGGGAAAAAAACGCATATTGTGAAATGAATAGTTTTGTATGAGACATTGTCATATGATCATATCAGAGTGCACTATTTATATGCGGACAGGATATGGTGGTTGGTGGGTCAGATACAACGTCCAACTCAACTGAATTTGCCATGGCTGAAATGATGAACAAACCAGAGGTAATCAAAAGAGCCCAGCAAGAATTGGATGAAGTTGTTGGCAAAGACAACATAGTAGAAGAGTCCCACATTTACAAACTGCCATATCTATTTGCTGTAATGAAAGAAACACTGCGCTTGCACCCAGCCCTGCCGCTATTAGTACCCCATTGCCCTACTGAAACCTCCACTGTTGGAGGCTACACTGTTCCAAAGGGTGCTCGAGTCTTCGTTAACGTGTGGGCAATACACAGGGACCCTTCAGTTTGGAAGAATCCTTTGGAATTTAATCCGGAGAGGTTCTTGAATTCTAAATGGGACTACAGCGGAAGTGATTTCAACTATTTTCCATTTGGGTCCGGAAGAAGAATATGTGCAGGCATAGCAATGGCTGAGAGAATGTTCTTGTATTCAGTTGCCACACTTCTGCACTCTTTCGATTGGAAATTGCCCGAGGGTCAGAAAGTGGACCTTACGGAAAAGTTTGGGATTGTTTTGAAGCTAAAGAATCCTCTAGCGGCAATCCCAACACCAAGGCTATCTGATCCAGCACTATATGAGTAGCCAAGTACGCTACAGTTCTACGCAGTGAACACTTTCATTTTGTGTAATGTTTTGAGGATCAATGGGGTCGATGTGCCATTAATTCTTTTATGCTTTAAAGTGACCACTCATTGATAAAATTGATGCATAAAATGAATTGGTTCAAGTTATTAACTATTTGAGGAGGGTACTGAATTTGGAGATGATCAATGTTATTTAGTATTTATCATATTGTGGGTTGAAGCCCCATGCTGTAAAATCATATTGGATGTGATAAATTATAGATGGCTATATATATATATATATATATACACACACATCACAAATCATGCCGTGGTATTATTATTATAATGAGACCATTAGCGGATCATGTTACTTCAACTACCCTAGAACATGTTATTTAATTGAGTTTGAGTGTTTTCTTTTCTTTTTTTTTAAATGTTTGTATTTCTCCAACTGAAAATATTATTTTACCCTCAATACGTTATACAAATATTAGATAATTAATGGAATGATGTTCTATGTTATTATTTTAAAAAAAATAAAATATACATTAAATCCTAAGATTGAAAAGAGTTTTTTGTATCTAATTTCCAATGACGCTCGTATTTTGGAGTTGTTAGACCTTCCGGTTATATAAAATCTTAGGTGGAGAATGAGAATGACGCCGACCGACATTTTGCCCGTGTTAAAAAAACCTTAGATCCAACAAAGGCGTGACTTTACATTCGACAAAATGTTTGTTTTATTTTATTTGCCCTCGACGTTGGTGTTTTGTTGTGGCCCGACGTTGGTGTTTTGTTGTGGCCGGCCGTGATAAATGATGATGCAATACAGTAGAAGCGCCAAATATGAATACTCTATATAATAATAATTTTTTATAGTAATAAAAAATTATGATTCTAATTTGGGATTAGTTATAATTAGAAATAAACTTTATATTATAATAAGTTATATTTTTTATAGATCCCGTCTTAATAAACTTATCTATATATAATAATAATATTTCAAAAATATAGACCATGTTATATTAAATAATTAAGATGGAACAAAACATTTTCCTAAATTTGCTTGTGACAATGATTTGTTCTTTAAAGTTGCTACCATATCTTTCAACTTGTAGTTATGTATTAATTGGTCAACATAAGTATCCTCTTGTTGAATCCAAAATATTTCTAATTTTTCAAATATATTTGTAACTTCCTGGCATAAAACTTTTCGTAGTAGTTTTTTGAAACTTTTTTTAAATTAATATCTATTGATTGAATTTGACTCACTTACTAATTAATTTATTAATGTCTATACATTAAATTTGACTCACTTATTAATTAATTAATTATTTTTTTTGTCTGAACCACGAGGTGGTTCTGAGTGGATTCCAATATGGGAGACCTTTGTCCGATCACAACCTGCACTAATCGCCGCCTCGAGGGTCGGCTGTAAGAAGAGGTAAAGTCTTTGGCCAAAGTGGTGACTCCATATGAGAGCGAACTTGAACCCCTGACCTCTCTTAAGGAGTGAGAGTGTCGAACCACTCACACCAATCAACTTTAGTTACTTATTAATTTATTAATACATGACACTTTAGTTACTTATTAATTTATTAATACATGACATAATTTACCTCAATATCACTTGCATTAAAGATAATTAAGAAAATACAAAACTGTACCTCTATTGAGTTTTAATCTCTTTATAAAAATAAATTTATCTAGTCTCAATAATATGACTAGATAGAAGTTTTACTGTATTTTTGTCAATGTCTCGAGAACCATACCTTGAGTGTCAGCAGAAGGAATATTTTATATTTGGAGTAAATGACAATCATAGAAAGAGAAAGATCAACTGCCAAATAAATTTCGATTATTTGGTTAATCAGCATCATCAAACCCAGATTTTCTCTTATTAGAGCTCAATTTTATTTTCAGAAAAATGCAAAGTTTCTTTTGAAGGCTACTAACGAGTATTAAATTCATGGCCTTCTTGGGGTACCATCCCTGCTATGAGAAAGACCTGAATTTTACAGCTATTATATCTGCTTTAGTTGGCATGTTAGCTGTGATATTCTTCTGGTGGAAAACAAAAAGATCAAGCAAAGCAAGTACTCCACAGCCTCCAGGTCCCCGTGGCTTGCCATTAATAGGATATCTTCCATTTCTCGGCAATGACCTCCACAAGTCATTTACAGAATTGGCTGGAGTCTATGGTCCTGTCTACAAGCTCTGGCTTGGAAACAAATTATTCGTAGTCGTGAGCTCACCATCACTAGCTAAAGAAGTGGTTCGTGACAAAGATACGATATTTGCTAACCGAGATGCACCAATCGCCTCACTGGTCTCATCATACGGTGGAAATGATATTGCAGGCGCCGACTATGGTCCTAATTGGAGAAAGCTGCGCAAGATATTTGTGGGCAAGATGATGAGTATTGCAAGCCTTGACGATTGTTACATTCTAAGAAAACAAGAGCTTAAGAATACTATTAGAGAGGTGTACAATAACAACATTGGCAAGCCCATAGACATCGGTGAATTATCAATTTCAACTTTGATCAATGTAATTCAGAACATGCTATGGGGTGGCGTGCTTGAATTAGGAGAAAAGGGGACTAATGTCGGGGCCGAGCTGAAAAATAAGCTTGCACAACTCATGGTGTTGGTTGCAACACCAAATATTTCGGACTTCTTTCCAGTGCTCTCGCGGTTTGATATACAAAGAATAGAAAGGAGAACAATGAAGATTTTCCATTGGTTTGATAATATTGTAAATTGTGCTATTGAACAGTACAGGAATAAGGTCTCAGTTAAAGGAGCAGCGGGGTACACTGAAGGAAAGAAGGACTTCTTGCAATTTCTCTTGGAGCTTCAAGAAAACGAAGATAGTGCTTCATCATTAAGCATTATCCAAATCAAGGCCTTGATCCAGGTAGTTTAATTTCTTTATTGAGCTTCCAGAGTGCTTCAAATTAATCACCTTGCTTACCCAAAATTTATTTTTTTATTTTTTTTGGATTTACATGATTGAATTTAAAATTTTGTTTTACAGTCATTGGTACCTAATTAATTACAATTGCGTTTGTTATTTTTAAGCAGGACATAATTACGGGTGGAACCGACACCACAACTACTATGGTGGAATGGACAATGGCAGAGTTGATGCAACGTCCGGAAGTAATGAAGAAGGTTCTGAAAGAATTGGCTGAAGTGGTGGGTATGGAAACGTTTGTTGAAGAATTTCATTTGGTTAAATTAAAGTATTTAGATGCTGTTGTGAAAGAAACATTGCGTCTGCACCCTGCCCTGCCGCTATTAGTTCCCCGTAGTTCAATCCAGTCTACCACTATTGGTGGCTATAGCATACCCAAAGGCACAAAGCTACTGCTGAATGTATGGGCTATCCATAGGGATCCTCAATTTTGGGATAATCCCTTGGAATTTAAACCGGAGAGGTTTCTGAACGATGCTAGTGGATTTGATTATTCGGGTAACAATTTTCAGTACATGCCATTTGGTTCTGGCAGAAGGATGTGTGCTGGGATTGCTCTGGCTGAGAGGACACTGATGTTTGTTTTGGCTTCATTGTTGCACTCATTTGAGTGGAAATTGCCAACGGGCACGAAGTTAGACTTATCTGAAAAGTTTGGGATAGTAATTAAGAAAAAGGAGCCTTTGGTTGCTATTCCAACACCGAGACTACACAATTTAGAGCTCTACCAATAGGTCACAGGATGCGCTTGCCCGTCCGTCCGTAATGAAGACTTTGCGTTACTGAGCCTTTTGTTGAAGGGATACAAGAATGGATCTTTGAATTGATTTCATTGATGTGGTGGCTTGCCTTAACAGCTAGTATATATACGAACACAAGAGTCGTGTTATACATATGTGTGTGTGTCTATATATATATGTATTCAAGTAATACTAGTGGATTTGCCTTGATTCTCTAGTTTTGAAGCCCTGTTCACCCTTCTTATCTCTTTATTTTTATGTTGAGCAATTAATTTGCAATTGGTAATACACAGATTTTTTTCTAAAAAAAATATCTACTAAATAATTGACATAATTTTTAGAAAACAATTAAAAAAATATGATTATAATTGGCACTAGAAATTTAATTAGACTAAAATATTATTAACTTGTTTAGCAGTGCAATTTGGTCGAGGACTTGAATATAAAACAACAAATAATTAAAGAGGAGCAATGCAATTTTTTTCCTTTCTTTTTTTAAAATTTTGGTCTGTAAGTTATTTTCTAAAACAACCACTCAGGCTATAATATTAGAGCTGCCGAAACAATCCAACACAAAAAAATGTGTTTGTAATTTGGTCAAGGACTTTAAAGAAAATATAATCATGTTATTAATCGAGAAATTTGTTAAGAAATTTAATTCTAATTCAATACAAAAAATTGTATGAACTCAGACTCAATTTATTTAATAATCATCTTAAATTTAACGTTCATATCGTATTCGTGTTGAATAATCAGGTCGTCGTACTAATTCTTATAATATAACAAGATATTTATATTTTGTGGACATAATAATTAAAAGGTGGGCCCCTATGCCCCCGATTCCTAGTGTGGTTCCATCATTTTACGGTTCTAGATGAGTCTTGCGCCTCCTTGAGCGATTTTCATTTTGCTGGGGACCTGTAAAATGGAGATTGTGCTGCCACCGCACCTACCATGCTTAATCTCATTATATGGGCAAAATCTTATATTATCCCCACTCTTATCTTTTTAAATTAAATCAAACATCATAATTTTACATCTTACTAGTTACTACATAAAGTGATTTGTGCGCCAGTGTGGCCCTGCCGCCTTGGCCTTACTTGTGTGGACTTGTTATGAGTCGGAGTTTCATAGGTACTCAAAATATTTTTTCTCTGAATATTAGTGAAAATAAATTTTTAAATTAGTATAGATAAATTTTTGGGTTGTACTACAAAATAATATTTATATTTTTAATAAAATTCATATGATAATATTAATATTAATATTAATATGTACGTTCTAACCAATGAAAAAAAGTGATTTATGTAAAACATAAAATTAAATTGTAGAATTTCCTTTTATGATTCAATTGCTTTGAACAATAGAAAGCTTTTGTAGAATCACTTTTCTATTAACAAATAAACAAATATTTGTAGGTGACTGTAAGTCCAATTGATCAAAACTCTTGAATACAAAAAGTATATGATTTGAAAGTAAGGTCCAATTATCAGTTACGTTAAGTTTAAATACACGTAAAGAAATAATTTTTATAGAAAAATTTTATAATACCCTAATTAAAATTACAATATCAATTCCATAATAAAAATAAATTTATAAATTACACATATGACTAGTAAATAGAAGATAAAATAAGTAAATTAATATAAGAGTATTAAATTGGTACTTAAGTAAATTACAAATAAAATAAACACTTGTAAAAATAGTATAAAACTTGTAAATTAACAACAAACTTTAATAAAATAAAAATAGTTTGTTCATTTAATTTAATTAAGTAAAGAAAAATTCGCTCATCAATTGAAAACAAAGAAATGGTATTGAAAATAATTGGAATAAATTTTATTAAATTGGTCAAACCATAAATTCTATATTGCAAGGAAGCTATTTGGATACAAAGGTTATTGGAGAAGCTCGGGCACAAATAACAGAAAATTCCTGTGTTTTGTGTTTTGTGATGAGTCGAGTCTTGCATATTGCAAGGAAACCAGCATTTCATTCCAGGACAAAGCACATAGGAGTTTAGTATCACTTCATTCAAGAAGTAATGGAAGATGGAAGTGTCGATTTACAGAAAATCCATACCAAGGAGAACATGACAGATGTTTTGACCAAACCGATCAATGCTGACAAGTTTATATGGAGTAGATCCTCTTGTGGCATAGCAGAAACGTAGGCAACATAACTATGGCGAAGTAGAAAGGATGGTGTGGAGATTGATTGGTTCTCAATCAAATCTCCAAGTGGGAGAATGTGAAAGTTGGCAAATTCTAGAAGACCATAATTCTAGATGCAGCCCATTTTTCAACATGCCGAAATTATTGAACAAGAAAGAAGAATTTGGCAACAGCAAGTTTGAAGAAGAAAAAGGGGAACACGGTTTTGAAAAAAATTATTATTATTTTAATAGCAAATTTTGGCTATAAAAAGAGGGGTTCCCCATCGGCTTAATTCATCCCATCGAGAGAGAAGCAATCTAGCATTTTAGAAAGAGAGTTTAAAGAGCTTGAAATTATAAGCTCTTGTTATAGTGATTTGAGAGTTTAGGTGTATTGGGATTTTGGGTAGCGAGCTAAAATACTACAATACTTGTAACTCTTTTTCACTAGTAAAATATTTTCCTTCTGTCTTCGCCCATGAACGTAGGCTAAAAGCCGAACCACGTTATTTCTGGTGTACCTGTGTGATTATTTCTCAATTTTACTTTAGCTGCGTGTCTGCTTCACCCACCAATTTCCTAACAAAATGGCTAGTCGATTTTGAGAAAACGGCTAACCGTTTTCGTCTAGAGAGCAAGTTTTGTATTCTACAAAAAACGGCTAGCCAGATATTAAAACCAGCAAACTGCTTAATTCCAGTGAGCATTCTGGATTAAAATGGCTAGCTGATTTTAATAAACGGCAAACCGATTAATTCCAGTAAGCATTCCAAATTAAAACAGCTAAAATTTTGAGAAAATGCAAACCGTTTTTTTTCAAACAGTAAACCAATTACGTACAAAATGCTCACTGGATTTCCAGTTTTTTGTGTACAGAAAATTAGATGCAAATAGATTCTAATTTCAAACCAAATAGTGTCTTTGAAAAAGTACCATTTTGAATGGTTGTAATTTTTAATGTATAGCCGGTTTTCTTCATTAAATAGACATATCTTAATGAAATAAACCAGAAAAATTACAGATTTCGTACATGTTCTTGGAATACAATTTTATTTGCTAGAAATTGTGTTCAAGATTTGTTATATCTTGGGAGTAATTTGCCATTAAACTCTATAGCAAACCAAGAGTGGTGAGTGCAAATAAAACCTTAAAGGAAAGTGTACAAAAACGTCGCAAATCCTAAGAAATTTTCTGTGTTCTTCACCTCCATATTTGTAAATTTCTCCAACACGTTGTGGATATGTCGAAGAGTCTCACTTGCCTCAATTAAAGTATTTAGATGCAACGTTGAAAGAAACATTTCGCCTGCACCAACCTTCGAAGCTACTGCCACCCTGTAGTCCAAGTCGAACTACTACAATTGGTGGCTACACCATACCGAAAGGTGCGAGTGTCATTTTGAATATTGGGGCTATCCAGACAGATCATCAACTTTAGGAAAGCCCCTTGGAATTTCGGCCCGAGAGGCTTTTGAATGACACTGATAAATTTGATTACACGGGTAATAACTTTCAGTATATGCCGTTTGGTTCTGGTCGAAGGATATGTGCTGGGCTTCCTCTGGCAGAGAGGCTCGTGATGTATGTTCTGGCTTCTTTATTGCACTCCTTCGATTGGAAATTGCCATATGATGAAAAGCTGCATTTATCCGATAAATATGGACTCGTTGTCATCCAACACCAAGACTAGCTAATGGGGAGCTCTACAAATAAGATCGATGACGCTGTTTTAGTATTTCACTTGGTATAAAATAAGATCGAATATGTGTTACCATATTTGCCTCTAGGATAGTGACTATATGTCTACTTGTAAAATAACTTTTTTGTGGGGAATCAACCTGTTTCCGATGCTCAATTGGATAATTCGTTACTTTTATTTGTTTTCTGCCGATGTTACAAGGTGTTTGTGCTTCTTTTGTTTACATTTTTTTTTCAATTAATTACAATACAATCTACTAATCATGCATCTCTTGACTTTTTTTATGCATCTCTGTTGCAATACTTAATTTCAAGTGACGTGTGGCTAAATTTGTGAATATGTAATCTGTCGATTACAAAAATATTAAGTAAATCAAGCGTGTATCAAATTAACTGCTAGCAAAGTGGGGATTTTTTGGGCACCTGCTTCCCATTTATATCCTTTTGCGCATTGCCTCTGTTCAACCCCCCAGGCCTGAGAGAGGTGTCGATCGCGTCTTTTGGGCAGAATCAACAAATGGAGATTTCACAGTAAAGTCTGCTTATTACGCTATTTCCAGAACCACCATTAATGCAGAGGATCAGATTTGGAACAAAGTGTGGAGATGGAAGGGGCCACAAAGCATTCGAATTTTTCTTTGGTTAGTGATGCATAATAAGCTGAAAACGAAAAAAGAGTTGATAAGGAGGCACGTTCAGCTTGGAGAGTTTTGTGATAGATGTGGCTGTCCTTCGGAAGCTACTTTGCATATCATTCGAGATTGTATCGTGGCTAAACATTTTTGGAACCATATCATCCCTGCTACCTTGCGTCCACGGTTCTATTCTTTGTCATTGAGGGATTGGCTCTTTCAAAATCTTACGAGTGATAGGATTTTGGGATCAGATTTGAAGTAGATGACTTTCTTTGGAGTGGCTATCTGGGGTCTCTGGTTTTGGCGTAATCAGTTTCAATTTAAGCATATCTCTGTTGACAGCCTGAGTATGCTTCAAGACATTCGTACCAAGGCTAAGGAAATTAACTGCATAAATAATACAGCCTTAGTCACGACCTCCAGGAGAGTAGAAAAATGGATTGCATGGAGTGCCCCCACTTGGCCATGGTGTAAGTTGAATACAGATGGAGCTTGTAAGCGAACAGGTGCATCAAGTGCTGGTGGAGTACTTCATGATCATAATGGGGTTTGGATCTTTGGTTTTGGAATGAATATAGGGTATAACTCATCAATTTTAACCCTTAGTCATAACTCATAAATTTTAGATTCTAACTGTTGTGCGCGGAATGGGGAATCAAGCGCACCGAATAATCACAGAAAAATAAAGGACACAAAAATTTACGTGGTTCGGCAATATGCCTACGTCCACGGGAACAAGAGAAAAATAATTGTATTATTGACAATTATTTAAGTACAAATTTGAGTAAAGAAACCTCACTTTCCCAAAACCCAAATACACCCAGTACTCTCACAAACACTCTCCAATTGCTCACACTCTCAGAACTCTCAAAAGCCTAAAAACTTAATAAGCTTAACAATTTTAGGGATGCATAGAATGAAAGAAGTGCCATCTATTTATAGGGAGAAACAATGGCACTATTGCACCAACCCCTTTGCTATTCCACCTAACCTAAGCAAATTGTCAATGGTGTCCATTTGGCAAATTTGACAAATTTGCCAACTTTTCATTTTTTCTTCAATTGTTTGGTAGCCCTTTGAAATTTTGCATGCCTTTTTGAATTTGAATGCCACGTGCATGACTTTTCAACAATTCTCCACCTCGGTGAAAATTTGTCCAAATTTGAGCCGACTACCAACGAACCATCATCCCCAAAGTGGCTGCATCTCTGTGACTGCCTACGTACCCAAAATTTGGGATCAAGCCAACCGTAGTTCAAAATTTCCGAAGGAAAAACTTAACACAATCGAAGGATTTGAATTAGTTTCAAGCAGCGTTGAAACTTAACTCTAGAAACTACCTTCGTCAACATATCTGATGGATTATCTTTGGTATCGATCTTCTTCATCAACACAATACCGCTCTCGATAATCTCTCTCACATAATGATATTTCACATCTATGTGCTTCGTCCGAGCGTGATATGTTTGATTCTTCGCAAGGAATATTGCACTTTGATTATCACAAAAGACCGCAATGTTCTCCTGGATTACTCCCAAATCACCTAACAAGCCTTTCAACCAGATAGCTTCCTTTACAGCTTCAGTTGCTGCCATGTACTCTGCTTCCGTAGTGGACAGAGCAATTGTCGATTGTAGAATCGACCTCCAGCTAATCGGACCTCCACCCAATGTGAATACATAGCCCGTTGTTGATCTTCGCTTGTCTAGATCTCTAGCGAAATCAGAATCACAGTACCCGACACATTGTTGACCACAATCCTTCTTGAACAATAACCCAACATCAACTGTCCCATACAGATATCGGAGAATCCATTTCACCACAAGCCAATGGTCTTTACCCGGATTGTGCATGTATCTACTAACCATACTCACTGCTTGAGATATATCGGGCCTCGTACACACCATAGCATACATCAGACTACCCACAGCACTAGCATATGGAACATGAGTCATGTACTCTTGCTCTTTTGGTGATGAAGGATATGAAGAAGAGCTTAATTTGAAGTGAGGAGCTAGAGGTGTACATACCGGTTTAGTTTTGTCATCCATACCGAATCTTTCTAGCACTTTCTTCAAATAAGACTTTTGAGTCAACCATACGCTCCCATTCTTCTTGTCTCTACGAATCTCCATCCCAAGTATTCTCTGTGCATCACCCAAGTCTTTCATCTCGAACTCAGAAGCCAACTGCTTCTTTAGCCTTTCAATCTCACCTCTATTCTTCGAAGCTATAAGCATATCGTCGACATAAAGCAATAGATAGATGAAAGATCCATCTAGTAGTCTTCTAAAGTAAGCACAATGATCGTGTTCACTTCTGGTGAATTTCTGCCCTTGTATAAATTGATCAAATCTTTTGTACCACTGCCTTGGTGATTGCTTCAGTCCGTAAAAAGATTTAATCAATCTACATACATGATTCTCCTTTCCAGCAACTCTGAAACCACAAGGCTGAGTCATATAGATTTCCTCTTCCAAATCTCCATGTAAGAACGCTGTCTTAACATCCAATTGAGCCAACTCTAACTCATATTCTGCAACTAAGGCAAGTAGGATACAAATGGAAGTATGTTTTACAACTGGAGAGAAAACTTCATTATAATCAATACCTTCCTTCTGAGCAAAACCTTTTGCCACGAGCCTTGTCTTGTATCGAGGAGTTGTTTGATTCGGAGATCCTTGCTTCTTGGTGTAGACCCATTTATTGCCAATAGCCTTTTTCCCCTTTGGTAACTTTACAAGTTCCCAAGTCTAGTTTTGATGGAGAGATTTTATCTCTTCCTTCATGGCTAACTTCCACTGATCACTTTCGCTATTGCGTAATGCTTCGCCGAAAGTGTTGGGGATGTCATCATCAGTAACTGGAAGTGCATAAGCTACCACCATATCTTTAGTAAGCCATCCGGGTTTCTTTATCTCTCTTCTTGGCCTCCTTGTTGCTATAGAATCATCATTATCTACATCATTAGTTGTTTCTTCATTTAGTGGGACATCAGAAGAAACAACCTCTTCTTCAACTCTAGGTGTCACCTCCATAGTCGAACCCTTCTCTGATGTAGAACTAACTAGTACATATGGAGTTGCATCAAACTCCACCCGCTGCAATACCTCTGTGGTCTTGTTCTCCACCTGCTGAGAATTTGAAGCTTTTCAGACCACATTTCTATAGGAGTTTTACCTCCAATTGCAGCAGAAGGCAACCGTTTTATCAAGTGACTTGCGTAGCTCACAGCTTCAGCACAAATTTTTTTATCTAAACCAGCATTAGATAACATACATCGTACCTTCTCCAGTAAAGTACGATTCATACGCTCAGCCATGCCATTCTGTTGCGGAGTATGTCTCACCGTGAAATGTCTTTTTATGCCCTCACTCTGGCATACTTGCAAGAATGGATCAGAAGTATATTCACCCCCATTGTCAGAACGTAATACTTTGATCTTTCTGCCAGTTTGAGTCTCCACCAGTTTCTTCCATTTCACGAAAATCTCTAGAACCTCATCCTTTGCTCGCATGGTGTACACCCACACACGTCTAGAGAAATCATCAACAAATGCAACAAAATAATGGCTTCCACCAATTGATGCAGTCTTGGTTGGTCCTCATACATCACTGTGAACATATTCAAGGATCTCACGAGTATCGTGATTAGCCGTACCAAACTTGACCCTTGTTCTCTTGCCTACTACACAATGCTCACAAAACTTTAATTTATAGGTTTTGGTACCTTTTAAGAGTCCGTGCTTCATCAGAGTTTGCAAAGATTTCTCTCTAGCATATCCCAAACGTACATGCCATAGCTCAGTGGTGTCATTGTGCGCCTCAGCAACATTTGCTTCATCAGTTGTACCTCCCTTCAAATAGTACAAATTGTGACGCCGAACCCCTTACAGAATCACCATAGCCCCATGTGTAAACTTCATTGTGCCATCTTCAATGGTAACCTTGTAGCCTTTAGCTTCTAGAGCACCCACAGAAATTAGATTTTTCTTTAAAACTGTAACATATCTAACCTCTTTCAATTCTCTGACCATTCCATCAAACATTTTGAGCCGAATTGTTCCTACCCTCATTGTGTGACAAGGTTGATCATTCCCCATCACAACTGCACCGGTTTCCAAATTACGAAAATCTGTAAACCATTCCTTAATAGGACACAAATGGTAGGTTGCTCCAGTATCAAGTATCCATTTGCTCGAACTAGCCACGTATGCTGCAGGAGTAATACTTAGTGAATAATTAGAGTCTTCATCTTTACGTGCCATGTTTGCTGCTACTGGTTTCTTCCCATCTCTCTTTTGAGCATTTGGACAATTTTTCCTCCAATGGCCCTTTTCATGACAAAAGGCACACTCATCTCGAGCTATATTTCTACTTCTCGATTTGGATCGATAATTTTTTCCACCACGCTTCTTTTTTTTCTCCATCGCCCAATCTCTTCTCACTAAAGCTTCAGACGATGCTCGTTCAGACTTTTTATCATTAGTCCGAATCTCCAAGTTAGTCAATGCTGTACAAACATCTTTGAAGACGATCACACTCTTCCCATATATCAAGGTCGTCACAAAATGGCTATATTCCTCTGGTAGTGAGTGTAACAAAATCATAGCCTTGACTTCATCCTTAATATCTTCATCAAGATTCTTCAAATCAGCAAGTAACTTTTCAAATCTTGAGACATGATCATGTATTGACATCCCAGGCTTCATTCGAAAGCCATATACTTGGCTCATTGCATGAAGGCGATTTTCAGGACTTTTCAGCAGGTACTTCTCCTCCAATGTACGCCACAAAGTCATTGCACACTCCTCATCTTTCACCAAGTATTTCACCTCCTTGGTCAAACAAGATCTAATCTGACCACAAGCTTTCTCGTTCATACGATCCCAAATTTCTTCATCATACAAGTGTCTTTTATTTTTCAAAACAACATCGAGATCGATTTGAATAAGGGCATCCATAACTTCGCGCCTCCACATGCTGAAGTTGATTTTCCCATCAAACTTTTCAACATCGATCTTCTGGCCTCCTATAACAGATGCTGAATAGCGATTTGACAAATCTCGCCTCCCACCTGAAGTGTCTCCTGAAATAGTCTCAGTAGATCTCCCCCAAATTCTGGAAGTTTCACCTTCAACCATTTTCTTAACGAACTATTTCCACTTGAAAAACAGTCTCTATGATGTTAATTTCGCGTGAATAAATGCACCAGGAAAGTTCCCGGTGAGACCGGGGAGATGAACTCGGTCCCAATTAAAAACCAGAATTCTTAGACTCTTATCGCCTTGTTGACAGAACTTTCCTAGACATGCAAAAATACACACTACTTACAATAGACTGTCTCCCAAGTACAAATGGTCGTCTCCACTGTATTTGTGAATAGTACTGTATATGAACAGTACCGTATACGTGAACAGTACCGTATATGTGAATAGTACCGTATTTCCCCAAGTACGAACCGTCGGCTCTGATACCACTTGTTGGGCGCGGAATGCGGAATCAAGCGCACCGAATAATCACAGAAAAATAAAGGACACAAAAATTTACGTGGTTCGGCAATATGCTTACGTCCACGGGAGCAAGAGAAAAATAATTATATTATTGACAATTATTTGAGTACAAATTTGAGTAAAGAAACCTCACTTTTTCAAAACCCAAATACACTCAGTACTCTCACAAATACTCTCCAATTCTTTCACACTCGTAACTCTCAAAAGCTTAAAAACTTAATAAGCTTAACAATTTTAGGGATGCATAGAATGAAAGAAGTGTCATCTATTTATAGGGAAAAACAATGGCATTATTGCACCAACCCCTTTGTTATTCCACCTAACCTAAGCAAATTGTCAATGGTGTCCATTTGGCAAATTTGACAAATTTACCAACTTTTAATTTTTTCTTCAGGTAGCCCTTTGAAATTTTGCATGCCTTTTTGAATTTAAATGACACGTGCATGACTTTTCAACACTAACTACTACTTAAAAAATCCCTCCATAACATTTTATTTTAAAGACCTCGTGGAAAATTAAAAAGAACTGCTAAATATACTTGGGGACTGTTTAATAGGGCTTTGATTTTGTTGAGTGATGATAATAATTTGACAGCCCAATTCGCAACAGGACATGGTGATTGGTGGTACCAACACAACATCATCTGTGTTGGAGTGGACGACGTCAGAATTGATGCTACATCAAGATGTAATCGCAAAACTCCAACAAGAATTAGCAGAAGTTGTGGGTATTAACAAGAGAGATTCAGAAGTGAATTTGTACTCGTAAGACTATAATTAAAAGAAAAAGAAATAAGCAATATGATAAAAATGACAGTTCAACAACCCCCAATGCCAGAAAAAATGAGCTCCCTGTCATCTTCAGTTTCACTATTCAGTAATTAGATAATAATGAAATGAAAATTATTACCGCACCCCAGAAGGTATCATAACCTGCGAATCAAACTTCTTCTTTTACCATCCTGTGGGGACGGCGACATCTTTTTTTTTTTTTTTGGGTCACTTTCGATGCCTATACTGTCACGCACATCCAAATTAATTATTAGGTTGGTTTTGTTTTTCACATCGATTCCAAGCCCTTTGTGCAGAAAGTCGCATGAGATTGGCGTTATCGAGTAATCAGAGTCCGTAGAGTTTAATAATCTTTATTATTTGGTGGCCCTCGAGATTGCCGCTTCCAAAGCACTCAAAAAGGTTTCAATGGCCTTTGTTTACTGAGGTCTGAGAGAGTCTAACAAGACTCCAGTTGATGAGCTTAATTAGTTTTAGCTTTTCTCGACATCCTGTACTCTAAAAGATATTTGAATCGGAGGCAAACTAAATTCCAAAAAGATGATCACCAGTTCGACGCACAGGTTCTTAGTAATCAAATCGAGATTTGTCGCTGCACCGAGCACGGATAAGAAGCAAAACGAGTAAGCTACGGTATAACCAAGCAAAATGTCCAAATAGTTGATCTTATCAAGAGTAGGGGTACAGTATAGAGCATAGATAAGAAGCAAAACTAAAGCTACAATAGAACCAAGTGTAGTGTCCCTGATACTTTGATATTATTGGTGACACTCACGGATTTATGTTGAAAAACAATATATGTACGTGGGCAAAGTTTTCGACTCCGTCATAACCCACAAATTATGCAAATTCTACAACAGAGACAGAGAAGTGGGTTTCAAGCTGAAGCAGCTGCCCTGCAAACTGGAAGATCTTTCTCAACATTTGGTGGGATCCGAAGAATGGGGTTACTCTCAAAGAAATTCACTGGCTTCAAATCAAAGCTTGATGATACAGTAGGCATAATGGGAAAATCTTCCTGGCATGGTATATGATGGAACCCAAGCGTGTACCACAGAACAATGTCCTTATTCTCAATCGATCGATCCCTAGGAAAAGCACAATTCAATTATTACTCAGAAACTAAATGCAGCTTAATCTTGAGTGATTGCAACATTCAAATGGAAAAATCTAGGGCAAATCAGCTCTCACCTGTCAGACCAAACTGCAAGAGTGTCTTCGCCTTTGCTTTGGTAAACAAACAACCCACCAGCCCATTGCTCGCTCTCATTATACGGGGTAACCCATATCTGATTATTAGTAAATGCGCCCCGCTTTTGAGGTGGATCTTCAGGATCAAGCAAGCTAGCAGCAGTGCCACCAGGAACCACCTTGTACCCAACCGGGTTCCCCACTCGCGTCTTCTTAGTCGGATTGATCACTTGGAATTCAGCTGGGTCGTAGAGTTTAAGCTTAATTTGTGCATCTTTCTCCGTTTTAGCCACGTTTCTAACAGCTTTCAAGTAACTCTTCCTAGGTGACTCTCCAGGTGAGGTTTCCTGCCTCTTAATATTTACCTTCACGAAGGAATTATCAGAGCCATCTATGTCCATATCGAGGTAGAATGTGATATAGTGGTCATGGATTACACCGATAACATTTTCGGACAGAAGGGTGCCAAATAGATTTTCAGCTTGGTTGGAAATTTGGTTCATATTCTCATAGGCTGTGCCTTTCACCATTAGAATCCCACTTAGTCCAACCTGTGGTTAAAATTTCTAAAAAATAATTAGCGCAAAGAGTCCATTTGACCAACAAATAGAACTTTACCTGCCTTCAAAATTCAAATTGGAGCGAGCCAAATTAAAGCTAAGGATAAAATAAGTGTGCCATAACATTTCATTCATGCAATCCTCGTTATAAAAAGCCACTTGCCTTAATTCTGATTAGTCCGTCTGTTTGAAACTCCCAATCAACAATATAATCATAATTGGCAACGGATGCTGCCATTCTAACCACTAACGTCACCTTTGGCCTTACTTCTTTAATCTGCCAAAAGAAATTTAACAAAACGAGCAATCAAATTTAAGACACCTCCAACTCATATTATGCCATCAAAACATTTAACCGTGACATGCGATTTCGTATTACAGTGTAAAACTTAGAAACTTGAAAAAAGAAAAATGTTTGTGCCTCTTAAGTTCGGAAAAAACCTTACCCCCATACCCGTAATCGGACTCTCTGCGTGGCGCCACCCAATATCACCGGCATAGCTCTCAAATACGCATATCATGTTTGATCGAACGTACGGCGTTCCATCAGCAGCTGGAAACACACCATCCATATAGTGGGCGTTCCGTGGACAATCATTAAGCGGGTCAAGGGGCATGGCCTGCAACCCAAACCCGTATTCACCCGCATCCATATAAGTCTTAAAATACCACGCATCAGTGGGGTCCATGTAAGGCACAAACAATTCACTCGTATACCCTTTATACATCACATTCCTCATCTCCCCACTATCCGGGTCCCTCACCCGAGCCTGAGAAACAATCACCCCAGCTCTCGGGTCGGGTTTCAAGTGAAATTCCCAGTTTGCCCATTTAACAAGATGCTCATCTTCTATTACAAAACTTGGACCTTCGGGTTGCTCTAATGATATTGGATTTATCAGCTTAATTCGTTGGTGCAACCCCAGAGCGGAATATCTATAATCCGTGTTGTCGGCCTTTGGTATTGGTATGTTCTTGCCCTTGTCCGTAATTTCCAACACTTCCTTCGTGTCCATGTCGAGGAGTATGGTCAACCCTTCGATTGGTCGCATGTAAAAGTTTGCAGTATCCTTCATGGAGTAGCACTGCACCTTAATCAACCTCCTGTTCTCCTCTTTCTCTCCATACCAACCCAACGAAATCGGAAGACACGCCAAGTCCTTCAGATCAACCCCTCGCTGAAGGATCGTACGGTTGAACTCCTCGTTCGTAAGTGGGGCCCATGTTGACGACGTCATGTCTTCTATAGTCATGGTAGGATAACCGGACGATGAATCTGTCTCGTGTACGGTGACGTCTTCGGTCATTAAATCGACAGCTAACACGTATGATATGTTTTTCACACGTGCGACAACGGAGGCTTTCCTCGATAACAAAGAGTCACCTTTGTTCCAGTTCAGGACAAGTGATTTTTCGGGTTCTTGCAAGGTGATGGAGTGGAACGTGTAGGGAAAGGAGTTCTTGAAGAGCTCGTGGGAGGTGAGGATGGTACGGACACGATTGATTTCTTGGACGGTGAGCGGGTCTAAAGGGTGATGAGGCGTGTCCGACGCGTGGTCGTGGTGGCTGCGTGTGGATTTTGCGGGTTCTTTAAGGGGTTTGCTTTGGAAGCGATTCTTGGAGATGCACCATGATGAATATGTGGTGCAGTCGAAATTCTCAGTCGCGTCGGGCGGCGAGTAGGGGAGATTGTTCCATGTGATGGCTAGAAGAGTGGCTATGCCAACGAAGAAAAGCAAGAAGCGAATATAGTGTCTTGATTCCATAAACTAAATGATCAGGTATGAATAGTTACTATGAGTGAGTGACCGATCGCGGATCAGTGTGATGGGGGAGAACTGAGAGTGAAAGTATGCGAAATATACAATTTACAGATATATCAGTGGAAAGATAAGGAAGCTCAGAAAATTCCAAACTACATAGAACGAGAGATGCAGAGAATCAGGTCACAAGTATCGCATTAAGTGTCGAATATACTACACGTCATTGTTGACGTGATTGATTTTTTCTTTATATGATCTAGCGCTTGCCAAGTTAAAATAGAAAGCTTGTATAATAAATGATATAAATTTTGACTGGAACCAATAGCTCGTTCAGTATTTTTTAAATAATTTTATTTAATTAATTACTTAAATTTATAAAATATTAAAGAATGATAAATGATAAATTACAATGAATGTACCTTATATTCAGTCATAAAAACTATATAAATTATGTGGTTCCATAATTTATGTAATTCTCATTATTAGATATAAATTATATTAATTATAATTTAAACTCTCTCTTAAAGAAAATAATATATTTTATCAATTTTTAATTATAACTTAAATTCTTTCTTAAAAAAAATAATATATTTTATCGATCTTTCTGCCTTTAAAGTTGTCATTTGTTGGTATGAATTTTGTGTCAGTAAGAATAATTCCAAAAAACAAGTCTTTTAGGACTAGATTTTCTTTATGTTGAATTAGAAGGTGATGAATTTCTCCTTTATTCTAATTTTAATTGGCCTCTAAATTTTCTTTTATGAGTCTATTTGCTTAGGCGATAAAAATAACTTTATCAAATGATCCTTTAAAAATACCAAAAAAAAAAAGAGGTTCGGCTTTGTCAGTATAAATCCTCAAACGGTTGAGTGAATCACCGGGTTTTTATAAATATGAATTTAAAATGGAGAATTTTAGAGAGAGAAAGTTAGTATTTTCCCTCCTTAATGATTTTTTTTCTTATCTTTGAAAAAGTATGGTGGGCCTATACTTATAATTGACTCTGATTTGGCTCGAGTACTTATGACACTTAGGGGCACTTGTCTTCTTGTGCCTGTGAAGAGTGACACTGGAATATGTGATTTTATTCTCAATCCTCTTTATTTATCAATGGATTTGGTATCATGGTGCTTAGTTCAAAGGATATTTGCTCTGGGTGATTTATCTTAAAATCTTATTG
Organism: Atalantia buxifolia; assembly: GCA_030444775.1. NCBI lineage: Eukaryota > Viridiplantae > Streptophyta > Magnoliopsida > Sapindales > Rutaceae > Atalantia > Atalantia buxifolia. The sequence goes on along the minus strand of CM059835.1, from coordinate 47,301,937 downwards.
TCCTAAGAGCCTACGGTTTATCTTAGGTGGTCTGCTTTAATTTATTTAAGCATTTTCGGATCTTAGAAACTTAGGAACTTTATTCTGAATGATTTGTCTTAGAATCTTCAAATCATAAGAATTTAGTTTTTTTTTGTTTGTCCTAAAATCTGATCTTAAGAACACATGAGGTTTTATCTTAGGTGATTTGTCCTAAGATCCTTAAATCTTAAGAATCTAATAAATTTATCCTGAGTGGTTTGTCTTAAGATAACTTAGGTCTCGTAGAGAGTTTGTCTTCATTTGTTACAAGAACATACAAGGTTTATTATTTTATCTTGGGTGATTTGTTCTAAAATACTCGGATTCTAGAAATCTATGAGGTTTCTTTGGTGATTTGTCAAATATGAGGAACTTAGGAGGTTTATCTTATGGTCCTCGAATTCTAAGAACCTAAGAAGTTTATTTTGGATGATTTGTCCTATGATGCTTAGATCTTAAGAATCTAAGAAGTTAATCTTGAATTTTTTTATTAATAACTTTTTTGGCTTTGTTGGGAGCATATTTATTTGTGTTTTAGTTGTGTCCACAATATTTTTTGGTCCAAGAATATTTATTAGCAAGTGATATTAAACTATCATATTAATTAATAGAAATAAAGTCAACTAATACCTAACATGTGTTAAGCAATAGTTAGTACCACGTTACTTCAAATATAAATCAAGTTACTATATATATGTATTCTGACTATGTAAGATTCGTTTTATTAAATCTTTAAAGCATATATATGAGAGCAAACAATGGATTTCTCTTTTCTTCAGTTTAGGTTGAGTTGGGAGGAAAAGGAAAGATTTGTACAAACGGTACCTATGTTAGCCAGAATCCCAAGTATTCTGAGTACTTCAGCATTGGTTTTATTCTACTTTTTCCGTTGCTTCGACGCGGAAATAGAACTGTTGGCAGGTTATCACAATCACAGTTATACTCATACATGAAATACAAATTATTGAAAATAGCGGGGCCAGATTGATTCAAACGTGACTAATAAGAAACTCTTATAACTATTTCTTCCGATATCAATGGAAATGAACAAGGCAAGGCCCAGATCGTGACTGCTTTAGTTTTGGTAAAAGTAGTGTCGTATGAAGAGGTGTTATGTGAAACTTTAGAGGGAAATTTTGGAGACAAAAGGAATTGGAATCGGTAACTTCTACTTTCGTTTGTGCGAAAACGTTATTTGCAACTTTTGTTTGTATACTCCGGCACTTTTGAAAGCTGTTGTTACCAAATATTTTTCCCTTCATTCATATAGTTCTACGTTTGTTTACTACGGCGCTTTTGTTTGTGTACAAGCATATATCTCTTTCTCGCATACTAGAAATTAAGATTATACATTTTCATTTGTCATTTATATTTCTTAAGAGGTGCTCTTAATGCGCACTTTTGATCTTTGTCACATGTAAATGTCACGACACTCCTAATAGTCCTTGTTTTATGCGCATGTCATAAATAATAATATTTTAGTTTTTTTATTATATTTCCATTCCCAAATAGTTTTGATTCTTTATAATGACCTTAATTGCGGGGATGTGATTCTTATCACTAGAGGACTAGAGGTGTTTCTCGATCACCTTTGAATTTTTGGTTGAATTTAGTTTCGGAGAGGATATTTTTGTTGAAAAGTAAGGAAAGCATTGAGCATGTAATTCCAAAACTAATCACCTAACCCAACACATGATTTCATCGTCAGGGGTGACACTGCACGTGATGCTTGGAAAGATTACACATATTACTCTAACATAATAATCTTGCAATTATAGAGATATATTAGGCAAATAAAAAATAAATAAAAATCCAACCTACACGTTGAGTGTTGACAAAAACCAATTTATCATGCATAATTATATTTCTTCACTCCAGACTTCAAAGAAGTGTTGACTATTGACGAGTGAGAAGACAAATTGAAAATATAAAAAAAAATGGTAAGTGGTCCTAACTATGATATAACGATGACAAAAATTACTGTAAAATTATATTACATTATATTATATTATAATGTTGTTTGAACAAAAATAAGAAAATTATTTCTACATTATCTTTATTTGTCATAATTACATTTAACTATCTCAAAATTTTGACGTGTTCTAGGTATCATCTTTGTTTTTAATTTTGTATTAATAAATCATTTTGATACTAAAAAATAACTATTTTACCCATAAATAAATTAAAAAATTATTTTATTCTATAAATTTTTAAAAATAAAAAATTATAATTACAAAATATCCCTAAATTTAATAAAATAAATAAATCTAAATCCAATATGCTAATATTTCATAATGTAATTTCATTTGAAAAATTATCCTGTTAATTTTTTGTAATTATAGTTTTGTTTAATTTGTATAGGGTAGTTTCTTAATCTTAATTATACGGAAGTTTACAATAATTATAGAGAATGCTTCTCTTTATGTTAATTTTTGTAAACTTCTCTATACTTAATTTTGATTACAAAAATTAAATAAAATTATAAATACAAAAAAATAATAACTATAAGATGCTAATTTTTTTTATAATTTTAATTTCATTCAAAAATTATCATTTTAGATTTTGAGATTTATTTGTTTCATTGAATTTAGTTATATTTTTAATTACAATTTTTTATTTTTTAAAAATTCTATAGAATAAAATAGTCGTTTAATTCATTTAAAAATAAAATGATAATTTTTAGCAATAAAATTATTAATTGATATAAGCTTAGAAACAAAGGTAGTGTAAAGAACATATTAAAATTTTATAGTGATTAGATACATATTTGACAAAAAAAATAATGTAAAAATAATTTTTTTCAAAAATTAGTTTTTTACTTAATACTGTTATATGATTTGATATAACATATTATATGATTTGATAATTGTCTATTGCCATTACGTCAGATCCTTTGATTCAAATACAAATAAAAAATATTTTCGATTCTTAATAAGGGCTGGGCCTGGGTTGCAGTGACAGGATACTAAGTGGGAATTTTTTTTCCGGCTGACCATGCACCAAGCTCTTTATAAATTCGGGAAAATTTTAAAAATCAAGATATTTTCGTGTTTTCGATCAAATGCTTTGGCTTTCTTTCCAGTTAAATTAATTAGTATCAACTGTTTTCTTTCTGGTAAATTTTCGCGATTTGTACATGTGGTGGGATGAAATGATAGCCAGTGAAATCTGATCGCAAAACAATCAGGAGGCAGACGGGAAAGTCCTTTTCAAATGCGGGAGCCGCCCGGAGAGTTGGATTTTTGTGGAAGAAATTGACCGGCTTTAGATCAAAGCTTGATGGGACGGTCGGCATTACAGGAATATTAAAATTCTCTCGGTAGGGTATGGGATGAATCCCAGGGCGTACTACAGTACAGTATCATTTTTCTTAATTGGAAGGTCCCAGTTGATACGCGAATAAAAAAATTCCTGGAATGTGACAACTGTTTAAAAATAATGAGCAATAAATAAGGGTGCGTTTGATAATATTTTTTAAATTGTGTCTTCGCTTTATAAAATAAGAATGATTTATTTTTTGTGAATTTGAAAATGTATTTGGTTGATTGTTTTAAAGTAAGGGGCTGTCTATTTTGCAACAGTAATATGATACCACATTTTTTTATTTTTTGTAATCTAACCATTAGACCCAAGGAAAGAAATGCAAAAATAAACGCAACGGTTTAGATGTATTTATTTAGGTTATTTTCATTGCAATTCCTCTTGTTTTTTAAAATGTCAAGGAAAATAATAATTATTATTATTTTATTTATTGGCTTAGTTGTTAAATGATATGAATAAGGAAGAAGTAGAAAATTTTAAGAGAACTTTCATTATTGATATTAGGCAATTATAATGCGTGATTCAATACTCGTTTATAATAGCCACAACCCTTTAAATAAAAAATAAAGCCTATGTTTGCTTCTTAACTTCAAAAAGATAAATCCTTTTATTTATTCCACAAATTCATAAATATTTGATAATTATCTAATTATTACTATTATTTCCAGATCTACTCACATTATTGAAATTTATTATTAATTATATTTACTTATTACTTTTATATTAATTATTAATATATAATCTAATATGATAGAATAAAATAATATTATGATATAATTTATTTTTATATTATAATTATTATAATATAAAAATTTAAATTTAATTAAAATACATTTAATGTTTCAATTAAGACAAAAGTTAGCACATTGTAGTGAATTATACAATTGACCGCAATCTACCTTTAAAAACTTCCAAACATAAGTAAGCAATAAATTAATGTAAATAATATTATAACACTATACAATACTCTGTTCCAAACATATTCTAACAGTACATTTATTAAAATGGAATTGAAATGAGCTAGAATTATACTAAGAAATTTGAATCAGAATAAATTGTTTACTACTTTACTTAAGCTATAAGTATCGAAATCGAAATGAACAACATTCCTATTGATGAGTTTATTTTATTTTAGAATTTGAATAGACTATTATAAGTTATTAAACTGCCCTCTGTTAATTGTGTCCCTAATATTTTTATATATATTATAATTAAAACAATAATAATAATAATAATAAACTAAAAAAATAATGATGACAATAACGTCACTTACAACAAAAAATTAATAAAATTTAACAATAACAAGAACAACAACAACAAAATTAACTGAAATAATAATATTAATAATGATAATAATTAAAATAATAAAAATTATTAATAAATTTTAATAATATTATTATTAATAAAAATAATAAACACAATAATTAATAATAATTAAATTAATAAAATTAATATATTTTAATAATAACAATATTAATATTAATAATAATGAATTAATTACGGTATAATAACAATTAAAATAATAAAAGTAATAAATTTTAATAATATTAATGACAGTAATAATCATAAATAATAATAATTAAAATAAATAAAAATAATAAAAATAATAAAATTTAATAGCAATAATCTTATATAATAATAATGATATTAATAATAATAATAATAATAATAATAATAACAACAATAATTAAAATTCTTTTCAAATGCTATTTTATTCCAAAAAATGACTTATATGTAAAAATTTGTAAATTCATAGGTAAAAATTTGTAAATTCTAGTGCCTATTTAATTTTACACAAAGTATAAAGTAGTGTGGTGTAATCAATACAAAAAGACAAAAATAATGGTATGTTGCAACTGTTGCAACATAGGCGGACCCTTAAAATAATATATGAAAATGAAAATAGTAAAAATACATTTGATTGTTTCTTTAAAAATTTGGTGAAAATGAAAAAGAATGACAATATAATTTAATGAAACCTTTTTCAATATCTAATTATTTTAAATGGTCTTTCATTATTATTATTATTATTATTATCGATGTTAATTTTAACAAACAACATAAATAACTAAAATAGCTATAAAAGGGCATAATTTATAATATAGGTTTTATATCATTTAAAACCTTATCTAATTGTATTATTGGATAATTTATACACATAAATTATATATGATATATAATTATAGTAATTTGATATTCGTTAAAACATAATTATTATTATTAGTAAAGAATTACAATAATATTGGTGTAGTATTTTTTTTAAAAATTTTATTAGCATATTATAAAAAGAAAAAGTTAAATTATAACATAAATAAATAATATAATATTAACAAAGTGAGTGGATTGTGAGACCCCTGCAGTATTGTTGACAAATAAAATCATGAAAGTTACAATTTTAGTCGGCCCAAAAAAAAAAAAATTTAAAGGGTGGAGCTATTTAAACTCATTAGTTTACTCTCGACAGCGTCATTTTAGTTAAGAATTTTATTAAATAATTTTTGAAAAAAATTTAATTAACCTTTTTTTCTCTTTCTCTTCTCAATTTCACAAATTCTCAATGATTCATTTAGATATATTTTTTTACCTATAAATAATCGATGTCACGAATTAAAAGGAACAAAACCTACCATTTAAAAATGAACATCAAGAAATTTTTATCAGCTATAAAAATTAATGAATATAGAAATTGATTTTTACTAAACACAAAAATTGATGAAAATCAAGAAAAAAAATTCATATATACAGAAAGCATGAAATAAAGATCATAATATATTAAGAAAGATAAAAAAAATGAATTCAAAATAAAGTAAAATTGAGTGTTTAATTTGTAAAATATGAAAGTAGAGAGAGAATACAAATTGCAAGGTAAAGAGAGAAAAAGATTACTAAAGGGTATTTTTGATATTCTCAAATTGTAACTTTCTAATAATGAATTTATTTTGTAAGATAACTTTAATTGAATTTAAAGTTATATTACTAAAATAACTTTAATTAAATTTACTAATAAGAACAAGAATATAGATTAAAAAAAGACTGTTACTCTTAACACACATACAAATAATCTCAAACAATTTTCTCTTCGTCGTCTAATGTAATCCATCATAAAAGAAAAATACTTCGCTTTTTTCCACTTGATTTGGAGAAGTCATCAAGCCAAGCAACTCTTTAGTCTTTTTACTGCATTAATGTAACTAAAACATTTTTAAAAAAAATTAGTCCTAAAATATTTCGAAAACTACATTCGAAGGAATATATATGTATATAGCTAGGGCCTAAGCTCAAATCTGAACTAAAAGAGTTTCAACACAAATCTTGAACATTGATAATGCTTGGGGATCATTAATTAACGCAAGATCATAAGAATCATGAATATTTTATGGTTGTAAATAGAAAATAGTTACATTATGAAATGATCTTTATGGTTGTAAATAGAAAATAGTTACATTATGAATGATCTTAATGAATAATAATTTTAGCATTTGAAAGAGTACAGAGAGTGAGAATAATTTTTTTTTAAAATTGATTAAACGAGAGCATAGAATAATAAATGGTCAGAGTAAATTTTAGAGGTCAAATTGCTCCTTTATTTTTTTTAAGTTTTATTTTCATTTTATTTTAATTGAATATATGATGAGTAAAAATAAATTAAAAAATAAATTGAACATATGCTCCATAGTTAAAAATTGAAAAACACATTTTACAAAAAAGAAAAACCACTAAATGTATTTTTATTTTTTTATATGTTTTCAGACAAATAACTAATATACTATTTCAAAATAAGTTGCTAAATATGTTTTTCCTTTTGAAAACATTGATCACAAATACCATTTTCCTTCTCTAAAACAAATGTGTAAGAGACACTAGTTGATTAATTTTCTTTGATAACAACATCCCGCGATGACTTCAATCATTCCATGATTGATCATACTCTTTTATCTAACCGATTTAGTGGTTCTTGTCTTTGCACGTTTGCATGTAGCACCCTCAAAAGACACATAAGGACACCCTAATTTCGATTAATAATATTGCATACCTGGAAGCCAGTCATTGGGCTCTTAAAGAGTGTCGTCGGCTAATGTCACTACTCACTGGCACACTTCCCGACCAAGCAAAATGCTTTGGGCTCAGCATTCGGGCTTCGATTGGACACCGCAAATATCCCATCCATGCAATACTAGCGTCTAGGACATTCATTACGGGGTACAAGCGACCTGGGCACTATCCTAGCGCAAGTTTACCAACATCCGTTTTTGACTTGAAATACCAATGCTCGTCTGGGTCCGTGTGAAGCACAGCTATTTCTGAGAAGAACCCTTTCTGCATCACACTCCACAACTCACCACTATTGGCTCGTGAAATCACGGTGACAATTTGACCTGATCTTAATTTTGGCTCGACTGACTCGATCTTAATTTTTCAAGTTTTAACTCAAATATTCGAGCTTTGAATCGGGTTCGGGCAAAATTTTTTAGACCCGATCAAATTTTAAATCAAAGTTAGGCTTAAGCTGATTCGACCCAACCTCATATTTAAAAAAAAAAAAAACAAACAAAATGATTGTGATCCTTATGAAATTGAATTATGTGTGGAATAAATGGTTGTGGAATTGAATCATGTGTGTTTAAATTTAATTGCATTGCGTATTTTTAATGTTGGATTGTGGAACTAAATTGTAAAAAAAATCATTCCTATTAATTTGGTTGTTTTGTGAATTATTTTGTAATTAATTATATTGTATATTTTGCTTATTGTGTTGTGAATTATTTTAAATTAGAAAAATCATTTCTTTTATTTTATATTCATGATATTATAACTAAAAAAAGAACAAAAATTGTAAAGTAACTAGAATGAAATTAAGATGTGATCATAAAATTAGAAGATATTAAATAAATAGTGTAAAAATAAATTTATGATCTGGTCGGACCAAAGCACAAACAATATGGCTTTTCTTAGGGTCAGGTTTTTAATTTCATTGATTGGGACGAGATCAGGCTTTTTGCCATTCTTAGAGATCACCAACCGGTCCCGTTGGTCAGCCTTGACGTGAAATGACGAATTTACCCATTCAGTATGTGCCCGTCGTCCCCATTAAAGCTAGGCCCATTGGGCTGCTTTGTTGATATCCGCTCCACAGGTGACCCGTCTTGGGCCATGTATCTAAACTCCGCCTTGGCACACTGGGATGCCACGGCCGGTGTTGGAGTTTTTCACTACTTCTCTCCCGTATATGTCGACAGTCACATTAATGGGCCTCATGTAGAAAGTGACGGTCCATTCGCTTTGCAAAATACTGGATTTTTACGATCCTTCTGTTTTCTTTATCCGGCCCACAGCATCCTGCCGTCGGAAGTCCCAGAACAAAAGAAAGACAGAAGCCCAGAAACAAAACCTATATTGATTGGTATTTTACATAGACGCTGGAAATGCTTCTTTGTTATTTTGCAAATTATTGAAAATGGAAAAAAAAAATTGTTTCTTTAGCATAATGTTTTATGTGAATCAAGTAATGGTTTAAATTGGAATAAAACATATGTCAAAATCCTAAAAAAACTCTGATGGAAGTAAAATTGGAAAACGATCAAAACTCCTAAAATCCCAATAGAGCTTTGCAAACACTTTAAGACATCATAATACATATTACTGGGGGAAAAAAAATTTAAAATTCTGGCCTTTAATTTGAAGCCAGCATTACATTTATGAAAAGATAATCCAGAATTTGGCCAATGATAGTCATTTTATTAATTCCAATGTTTTTATCCAATTTCTTAGCTTTAAATTAAAGTGACCTTATAACAATAACCTTACAGCCACACCCACTGGTGGTTGTAAACAGTGATTTTATTTCACTTTTGAATTGAAAAAAACGAGACAATAAATATTATTGCATCACTGCATGTGTTGTCTCACAAGCATCACAATGTGCTTCATACTCATCGCGTTGCTGGCAGCAAAAGCTTGTAAACCCATCGCATAGAAGTCTTCTCTTGAAATGAGTTTCTGAAGACTTTCATCGGCATCATAAAAATTGCACATCCAGGGGAAAATGGTATAAGAGAGGTAACAGGAACACATATGTATATTATATGATTATTAAGGTCCACTAAGAATCGGAAAACTGGAAAAGAATGCATGGACAGCCAGTCCCTTCCATTTGCTGTTTTATTTTCTAACTATTCATCTCCATATATGCAATAAGAAACTGTACATGTCACTTCCACTCACTACCACTGCAAAATATGTAGATTTGTTGAAGATATATCTTCAAAAAAATAACACTGTTGGTTGGCTCTTTATGGTGAAAGCAAGAAATCGTGAAGGGTTTCAAGTTTAAGGGATACATTTTTAACTGAGGATCAGAAAGGTGGGCTGCAAGGTAGATTGAAAAAAAAAATGTGGATATTGGTATATGCGAGTGCTAGCTAGTTATTTCACCTGGTGCGACTTCTTGCGGGTGTGTATAAATTTTAAGTTAATTAATTGAAGGAGAACATTTTAGTGAGATTATTTTGGTCTTTGGATGTTGGCCATGTGCATATTTATGTTACAAAATAGACAAATTAGTCCTTAGATTAATTAAATCACGCTTATTTTATTACTGTTTGATGATTATATTATTTCCAATAATGCATTAAAAAAATATCTGTTGTTATAGATATAAAAATAAAAATACATATGAATCATCTATGTTTCTTCCAACTTAACATATCATGATGACCTTTTAACTACTAAATTTGGTGGTGCTACTTTCTATATAACTATTTAAGTAATCAATAAGAAATTTTAAAAATACACGATAAACTTAAATTAGAAAACAAGATATCTCTCATTAGTGTGCTTTTTTTTTTGGTTAAATGAAAGGCTTGCCTTCTTTTCAAGTTTCTGTACTCTCACCAATTTCTAGCCGCCATTACAACCAAAATCGGTTCCTCACTTCCATCAGTCATATTTGAAAATCGGTTCCTCACTTCCATCAGTCATATTTGATATTTCTTTGGCATAATCGAAAACGCTTTATTAGAAAAGTAAATAATAATGATCGGATCATGAACGGCACTAATGATCGAAAACTCTATAATATACATATAGGAATTTCGTGGCTTTATTAGGAAAAATAAGGCTGGAGAGTCCAACTCAAGCAGCTCAACTCCCACTTGTAAGAAAAATGTGTCAAAATTTATGATAAGGTGATATGACGATGATGATGAGGAGGATGAGGATGAGGACTACGGGCGGTCAAAAAGTTTTTCGGAGCATGACAAAGTATTGTTAAAGGATATGGTCAATTGGTCATATATGACACGATCTTGAAGTGTTTGTTTACCAAATATTGGAAATAATAATTGACTAGTTTTACGTTTTATACGAGTTGATTAAGACATTAATTTGAATTTATAATTTTTCGATTTTAGTGTTCATTATAAAAGCATTCATCATCTTCAATCCAATTATCAACGCTTTAGGTAGAGAAATTTTAGAATAAATCAGAGCTACTATGTGAATCATACAAAAAGTAAATGATACTTAACATGTTTGCATTTATTTTGTATAATTACTATGCAAGTGGTAATTATAATAAATTTAATTACAGATGTCATGCATATATTAATTGGTTGTATTCAGTGGCGAAGAGTACTTAAGGTTGGAGGGAGGCCACGACACCTACAGACTTTAAATTTGGTTTGAAATTTCTGAAGAAAGCATAAAAAATAATGCATAAAAATATGATTTGACGCCTACATAATTAATTTGTAAACTTTTTATATAGGACCAAAATGTAATTTGATGTTTTGTGAAATAAAGTCAAAGTTGCTGGATGGTTTGGTCTTTATTTTGCTAATTACTTTTTCATTCTAACAAAATAGCAAATAGCTATTTTAAAAGTTTGACAAAGTTTAATAAAATCCCCAAATCACAATTGCTATATTTACAAGCAAAATTCTCAAGTTTCCGACAATTACACCATAGTTGTAAATGAAAAAAAAAATACCATCTAAATTCAATCCTCTATTAATGCTTGAAGTTTGAACTTGGCCCCCTCAAAAATTTGTTCCGAACTCTACCCTTAGTTATATTACTTTTGATGTATTTCATAATTTATTTTTGAAGTAGTTTCTGTTTATATTAGAGATAGTAAACATTATTCCAAGACCTTGAAGTTCAAAAATATAGAATCTATATTTTAAAGGGAGAATGACACTTAGGTTTCCTAATGCTATTTATTTTTATCACTTAAGTGCATATTGTTTTAATAACTCATTATATTCTAAAGGTTAAATGGTAGCGAAGGAAAAAATTATTCTAAATTCTTCTACTATTATACCTTGTTGCAAATCTTATATGATATGTTTGTTAACAAATAGATATGTAGAGTTTTGTATGTGAGAATTTTCACATTTATACTTAATAATAAGTTTAAATATTAAAATAATACGTTAGGGCGTGATACGACATTGAAAAAATTTTTTTAAAAAAAAGATAAAGGACCTAAGTGGTAAAAGTGAGAAATATTAGGATGGAAGTGTTATTTCTCCTATTTCAAATATCCCAACATTTCAATATTCTTTTTTTCCCTCTTTTGTACATTCTACTAAATCGTATTTATCGGTCAAAATCCCACCAATAGAAACCAAATCTAAGGAAAGGATCAAGATCAATCTAATCACCTCAATCCCAACAGATTATCAAAAACAAAAAGGCTCAAAATCCCCCGAAATCCTATCTTCAACAACAACTGTCTCCTTCTCTAAATTTGTAAAATTTACAACCTATCCTTTCCCACCAAACACTTTCCTTATATTATAAACCCTCTTTCTTGCCTTTTAGAAAATGACCCCAAACACCATCACCAAAACCTTTGCACCTCCTCTCTTCACCCACTCGCAAAACACACCATCAAGTCAATTGCATTTTCATTTACAACAAAAAAGATAGAAATCTCTCTCAAACAAGCATCACCCCTTCAGTCTTTAACCAAATGTTACACTTGGATAGAACGCCCTCCACAGCGGGCAATAAGTTGAAGCCAGACAAATTCCACAACCAGCGTCTCCGCTCGAAACTCACCGTTTGGTCATTCCTCTTCCTTACAGTCTTTCTCGTTTTCTTTCTCATCTCTCCATCTCCCTCCGCCACCTTCCGCGGCCGCTCCTCCCCGGCCTTCGGCGGAGCCCAGTGGGAGAAACAAATCCTGAAATCCACACGTCCACGCTCCACACCCGGCCTTACCGTTCTAGTCACCGGAGCCGCGGGTTTCGTTGGCTCCCACGTGTCACTCGCCCTTAAAAAGCGTGGCGATGGGGTTCTTGGCCTTGATAACTTCAACAACTACTATGAAACAAGCTTGAAAAAGGCTCGCAAAGGCTTGCTTGAGCAAGCAGGTGTGTTCGTTATCGATGCTGACATAAACGACAAGTCACTTCTCGACAAGATCTTCAACGTGGTAGCGTTCACTCACGTAATGCACCTCGCTGCACAAGCCGGCGTGCGTTACGCCATGCAGAATCCAAATTCTTACGTAGAAAGTAACATAGCGGGTTTCGTAAATCTTCTAGAAACATGCAAGTCATCTGACCCTCAGCCCGCAATTGTGTGGGCATCTTCGAGTTCAGTTTACGGAGTGAATAAAAAAGTACCCTTTTCAGAAAAAGACCGGACCGACCAGCCAGCCAGCTTGTATGCAGCTACAAAGAAAGCTGGTGAAGCAATAGCACATGCTTATAATCATATATACGGCTTATCGATCACTGGTTTAAGATTTTTCACCGTTTATGGGCCGTGGGGGCGGCCTGACATGGCGTATTTCTTTTTTACCAGAGATATAATTCGAGGGAAAAGAATAACTGTTTATGAGGCGCCTGATGGAGCAAGTGTAGCGAGGGATTTTACGTATATTGATGATATTGTGAAGGGATGTTTGGCGGCCATGGATACTGCGAAGAAGAGTACGGGGAGTGGAGGAAAGAAGAAAGGGCCGGCGCAGCTTAGGATATTCAATTTGGGGAATACGACACCGGTGCCTGTGAGTAGGCTTGTGAGTTTGTTAGAAAAGATTTTGAAGGTGAAGGCTGAGAAGAAGGTGCTGCCTTTGCCTAGAAATGGGGATGTCGAGTTCACTCATGCCAACATTAGTTTGGCGCAGAGGGAGCTCGGTTATGTGCCTACTACTGATTTGGAAACTGGGTTGAAAAAGTTTGTGAGATGGTACTTGAGTTACTACAATTCTGCTTCCGCTTCTCCTTCGAGAAAGAAGTAACTTTTGGTGATCTTTTGCACTATTAGTTACCATGTTCCGTCCCTTTAGTTTTAAGCATTGTACAGGCCATGGCTTAGCGTTCTACTAATTTTATCATTTTGAAGGCACATTTTATAAATTTTAGCATTTGCTTTTGATCAACTTCTAAACTTTGTCTGTCGTACATGTGGGTCTGCCGTGTAGTTTGTAAGTATGTGCCTTTAGAAATTATAATTTGAATGAGTACTAGTCTTTTCCTAATTGAGGTCATGTAATTTGGAGGCCAATGGTGCTCCTCTTTCATTCCAGGCCCTGGAGAGGCATACATATCTACTTGGATTTGTCTGGTGGTTTTCATTTTAATGAGAAGCTTATCAAATGATATCCCTATTTGCTATATCATGCTGAGGTGCTGTGATTAAGTAGTTGGTATTCCATCCTATTCCAGTCCTCCCCCAAGTTGGGAGTCTCTCTCTCCTGAGTCGGGACTGAAAAATAGAAATCCCCCAAAGACATATAAATAGTGCAATAACTTAGTACAAACAAGATCACAGAAAACACAAAACAGCAAACCAAGATATCAATATTTTTCATCAAAGGTTCAAACAAGAAGAGATAAACGGTGTTCAAACAAGAACACTTGATGGATCATGAACTCTAGGATGTGCTAAGAAAACAACTGCGGAAATGCAGTGCTTTTAGTCTACAAACATTCACAATCAGGAGCTCCAATTTTAATGTATGTGAGTTTGTGAGTGTACACACACAAAAAAAAAGGTGGCAGCAGTATAGGTATTGGCACTTTCAGTTTGAGATAAAGTCGGTCTAGATAATAAAAAGGAGACAAAGTCCTCATTCTGGCTTGCCACCAATTAGCTTCAAAAGAAATGTTACACAATTAAGGAGACAAGAAGAGTGATTCTGCAATTAAGAATTCAAATATCATAATTATTTCTTCCAACAACTGAGGAGAAGGCTTAACATATCTCAAATGTCTAAGAGGAACATCCATACGACCAGGGGAGAAAAAAAAAATGGAAGCCAATAGATACTTCTTCAATTCCAATGTATGAGCAATTTGGTGCTGAGGGAAAAGCAGAATATATTTGATGCAAACCCCAATGTTTATCAGTTTATGTCACATCATGTAAGTATGTAACAATAATATATGACCACTACTATGAGAAAGCAAGAATTCGATGATGTACCTGCCCATTCAAGAAAATCAAGTCACAATTAGTAATTAGTCAGCACATATAGATTTCTCCCCCACAAAAAAAAAAAATTATACACACAGACACACACGCACGGTATCTCAAACATATATACCTTGAACATGCGGCTTAAGTCCAAAACAAGATGCGGCTAGCCAATATTTCAGTTAACAAAAACCCTCCAGAAGATCTTTGTAATAGTATCTGTTCTACTTCCATTTTAAGCACATTCATAGCAGTATCAACAGCTTACAGCTCCAAAACATTTTTCCCCAAAATTTCAGTGAGGCTAAGTTTTGAACTGTCCAAATGTCCTGCAGCAAGTTAGGATTATGCTTGTGCCACATACCCAACAGCACGCCAATTGCCAAAATATCCACCCTCTGTAGCACTGTGCATAAGTAAAACAAAATGGGGTAAATCATAGGAATCATGCCGGTGAATTCTTTAGATTATTTTTTTAATCCTTTTGTGATTTCTTTTAAATGTCTATAAAAATTAGAGTGCGCACTAATCACATTGGCCACTGCAAGTACTTTTTCAAGTGCGTCTCTTGCAGCAAGAAATCTTCAACCGACAGACAAACTATCTTTTAATTCAAGCTATCAATATGCCTGACAGAGTTTGCCTTCCACTAGCTTATCAGGGACTATGCTATCAAATTTCCTAGCATTTTAATCAAATTTTACAAGATTTATTTCTGCAAAACTGCAACAAAGTTTATGTAAGATACCATAAAGCCAAATACAGTAATTTAAATTATCAGCAGCAACACTTTTTCTTTTTTTCTTTTTTTAAGAATAAAAAAAAAGATATATATAAATTTAACTCTGTTTACTATGAGTAACGATTTATTCATATTATCGGGTAGGAGAACTATCCATAAATGCTAGCAAGAAAAATTAATGGAGCTTTACCTAGTCACAGAATCGGTCACACAAATTACCACCAACTGCCTTCAGCACAATTGTTATGAAATAGCTTCGGCATCAGAAGATTCCAGCTCCCACCAAGCTCCATTATCTTCCTTTGGGATACAATCCGCATTGTTGGCACCAGTTGCATCATCAATATCTGCATCCTTGTTTCCATCAGCCCAATCATGTGCTTTCTTCTCCACCTCTGGACTGTAAGTCCACTCCAACCTCTTCAAAATATCTCGGTCCTTCCATTTGCCCACGACTGACACAGCTTCCTTCTTTGCTTTCCCCATTAATATATCCCTCCAAGAAAAACTAGCATCAGCAATTCTCTTCAATGCCCCATCATTTATATCCCCCACCACAACCGTCTTTAGACATCTATACTTTGCCTCCTGCAAAACGTCCACAAAATCAGAATCATCCGACACAATAACCAAACACTCAACATGCCTTTTATCCATCATATCAACCATATGATTCCTCAACGCGACATCAGCAGCTTGTGGCTTATCTGACACTGTCCTAACCCAAAACCCTGCACTTTTCAGCTCATCTGCCAAACCATAACCGATTTTGGGAGTCAAAATTGCCCTAGCAGCCCTTTTATATTTTTCCATCTTCATTGAATACTTGCCAACCAAATGCACTCTCCTCTTCCCTCTGGCTGATTCGATTTGATTCAACCTCTTCTTTTGTTCACGCTCATGAATTTGCTTAAAATGATTAACAAGTTTTTCATTACTATAAAATCTCCTTCCACAAACACCACATACATACGGCTCAGCAGGCTTAATTACACCTCTGTTTTCCAATTGGTTAAACAACTTTCTTTCTTCTCTTTGCGCTCTTACAACTTGAGGCACATAACTAAAAGCGTGGCTATTAGCATATGCCACCATGTATTTAACAACCCCAAAAGAACATATTGATTTTTTTAGTTTAATAGCTGCTTCAAATGGGGGAACTGAATTTGGGGGTTTGTTGTCCAAATCCCAAAAAATTCCCACATTGTTTTGGACAGTTTTTGACTCTAACGTTGATGCTGGGTTTTGAGAATTAGGCTCCAAATGGAACCTTCTATACAATGAGACAAATGGGTTCTGGGTTTCTAATCTTGTAAACTTTGTTCTGCCACATAAGTTTAGAAATTTCTGAAACATCACTACAGCTACAGGCGTTTATGGGTCAACGCTATTATGAATCTAACAATATATATGCATATAGGTCAAATATTATCAAGGAGAAATTTACTAACCATTTGGGAGGCAAGAGCTTACAAACCGAACACTGACTGTTCAAACTTCAAAGCCAAAGGCTCACAGAAAACCCAGCGAAACGGTGTCTGCGTTACTGTAATTTCAGGGGTTGTTTGGATACATCTAAAACGTGACTCCGGGACGCACTATAATCCGATTCCGA
Organism: Atalantia buxifolia; assembly: GCA_030444775.1. Taxonomy (NCBI): domain Eukaryota; kingdom Viridiplantae; phylum Streptophyta; class Magnoliopsida; order Sapindales; family Rutaceae; genus Atalantia; species Atalantia buxifolia. The sequence goes on along the minus strand of CM059835.1, from coordinate 47,284,808 downwards.
AACTTTATTATTTTAGTTTTACCGTTTTGTCCTTCTGGCCCTATAGGTTTTTATAAATAATCCGATCCGACCCAAAATGTTCGGGTTTGGATTGACTTTGGATGAAAACTCTTACTCGGTCGGGTTAAATTTTGGCCAATCTAATTCGATTTGAAAAATGGAAGAAATTAAAATAGACACAAACACAAATTTTTGATCTAATTTGATTCGATCCGAGTATGTTCAAATCGGATAGTACATTTGCATTGAATTTAAATTTTTGATCTAATCTGATTCGATCCGAGTATGTTCAAATCGAATATTACATTCGCATTGAATTTAAATTTTTGATCTAATCTGATTCGATCCGAGTATATTCAAATCAGATATTATATTCGCATTGAATTCAAATTATATTTTTTGCAATCCAATTAACCCAAAATCTAATCGAGTTGATTTGAAATCAAATTTACTCACCCCTAGCCACTAGTAATAAATTTAAGGCCTAGAATATTTCTGTAACATTTTCATAAAATAATTCTAACAAATCTAAATTATTTTAAAAGAATACATATCAACACAGTAAATTCAATAATTGTCAATGCTTACACTTGTAAATGATACACATTTACATCCCAATAAATTCCAAAAGTATCTCATAAATATATGGGCAATTATCTATCATCCACCTGTTTTTTCATACTTTTTTCAAAATATATAATTCTTAATTTTTTTTGTTGAACTCCACTTAAAGTTATATTTTTTTACACATATCTACTACTGTCTTTAAACCGTTAAGACTTTACTAACATCATAAGGGTATAATGATAATTTCACCTACGCTTTAAAAACGTAATTTGAACAATATTCCGTTAGTTTTCTTAATGGTTTGAAGTCGGCAATGGATATGTGCAAAAAAATATAATTTCAAGCAGAGTTCAGCAAAAAAAAAAATTTGAGAATTGTGTATTTTTGAAAAAGTACGAAAAAATAGGTGAACGGTGGATAATTACTCAAATATATTTTGTTAATTTAATGGATTGGGCTATTTGAACCCACTAAAATACTCTCTAAATCCAATTGTTTATTAGACCCATTGCTAAATTTAAAAATTTAAAAATATACTTTATAAGCTCACTTAAATACCTATTATACCCCTCATTAAACTAAATTCTTTGTACAACATTATTTACTGGAAAAACAATGGAACAATGAGAGTTCTTTTTTATTTTCTTTTTCGCTGATAGAGTTAAGCACTGAAAATGTATAATCGCAGCCTCTGTTTCTTCCTGCCCAGGTGCGCTGCAATTTGGCTTTTTTTTTTTAGCTGAAAAGTTTTTTTTTTAATTCAAAAATTTAGAATATACCACAAATTAAATTAATTTATTATCATTTGGATCTCAAAATTTTAAGATGCTTCAAAATTTTGATTGAAACAAATTGCATTGTTCTACTGAGAAAAATAAAACATATTAAACCATAAGAAGATTTTTTTTTTTTAATGAATTGGATTCTAAATAGATTTGATTCAAAAGAGAAGAAGAAATTTAATAAAATTCAGTATCACACTCTGTATACCCAAATTACCATAACAAGAAACTAAACTTGGAAAAGGCTCAACTTTGTATGATGGATGAACTTATTAAAAATTTTGTTACGCTTGTTCTCTCTCTACAGAAGAAGAAAATAAGCACACTTTGATTGAGTTTTGCGGTGGGTTCAAAAAGGGAGCAAAAGTAAAATGATTTTATATAATTATTATTTGTCTATAATAGTAATTTAGATTATGTGTAATTATGTAATAAAATTATTAATAGAAACGTGGATTTAAAGAGTCATTTGGTGGGTTTGAATATCCTCACCCTAATTTAATTGAATCTTAATAATAAGAGTTATCTTATCTGTTATAAGTATATTTTGTTAATTTTGTTTGTTTAAGCAGGTAGAGAACAAGATTTTAAAAGAAAAGTAACTTCAATCTATTTTATGAGGATGGTAAGTGAAAAAAGAGATAAAAAAATGCAAACAAACAGAACAAAGGTCGGAAAAGGGCACGTTTGATATTAAAATAAAATAATTAAAATAGGAGTTTTATGAGAATTTTAAAGGGATCTTAAAAGTTCCACTCTCATATACTAATAAAGTATTAGTGATACGTTATTCAAAAATAAAAAATATTGAAATTAAAGTAAATTTTTGAATAATTTAAAATTTTACTTATAAGTATAAAATAGTCAAATTAATCTTATGTTAAAAGCAATGTTAGTAGTCAAATATAATAAAAAATCTGAATAAAAAAATGAGAAAGGATTTAAATTATTAATTATTCAAACTTCTTCTTTTACGCATTTGAATTTTCTTAAAATATTCTGAACTTGTTGTGATGTGGGGTGGTTTACAAAAATAATGAGATAAAAATATCATCACCCAAATTTAAAATATTATTTAATTTTAAGTTTCTTTTTTCATTGTTACGTTTATATGATAAACGCAGCTCCAAATGCATACTGAGATTTGAGGTCCATCAAAATTTGAAAGAAAATATTCGTAAAAATAATGAATTTTGCTTTGATTGAAATATCAAATATACATCTTGATATGTACATCACATTGACGCTAAATAAGATTACGTGTAAATAAAGATAAAATTCTGCGTAATCTTTAATGTTGATAAAATTGTTGTTTAATGATCTATATATGTTGTTGAAATAAATTTTTTTATGATAGAGTTTACTGTTTCAAAGGTGTTGTTGTATCTAAAAGTGTAAGGAATATCATTCATAATAATCATTAGGAGTGAATTTTTAATATTTTTCACCAACGTGACTTAATATTTTTGTTGAATGCTGATACTTTTCACATGTTAACATGTTATACAACGTAATAAATAAAATTGTTCAAATTAATTTAATACACCCAATTGAAATTGAATTGAATAATCTCATCTATCAATATTTGATATTTTTAAAAATAGGGTTATTATCATTTTACTACTTCAGGAATTGCCAAATATCAAATGACTACAAGAAGTATTGTCTCTTATCATTTTACTACTATATCTTTATAAAACTATCATTTTATTACTTTTCCGTTATAATTGTTAGTTGACCGCTAGTTGACTAACACAATACCAAATTTACCGTTCATGATTAAAAAAAATAATAAGATAAATTTGTAATTCACATATCATAATTCTAGTAAAAAAAATTATGTTGGTATTTTATATCCATTTTAATAAATATATTACAAATTTATTTTGTAAATAAGCTTCAAATATTTTTTTTGATTAAAAAAATAATAAGATAAATTTATAATTCATATATCATAATTCTAGTAAAAAAAATTATGTTGGTATTTTATATCCATTTTAATAAATATATTACAAATTTATTTTGTAAATAAGCTTCAAATATTTTTTTTAATCATGAAGGGTGAAATTGGTATTTTGTTAGTTAACTAACTGGTCAACTAACGGTCAACTAACAATTGTAACGGAAAAGTAGTAAAATGATAGTTTTATAAAGATATAGTAGTAAAATGATAGGAGACAATACTTCTTGTAGTCATTTGATATTTGACAATTTCTGAAGTAGTAAAATGATAATAACCCTTAAAAATATTATGATTTAGTGTTGAACTAAATTTTTAGCGAGCATTAAATTTATGGTCAAAATTATTGTTTTATTTTTTTACATTTATATTATTATACCAATCATTAATTCAATAATGGACAAAAATGCAACTCAATGTTATATTTGTATTCTTTAAAAGAATCATAAATCTAAAAATTTTGCAAAAATCAATTGATTAAATAATAAGAAATTATATTAACATTACTTCAGAACAATCACTTCTATATCATGTTGATCAAATAAAAATGTTATAGTCTTTTTTTTTTCTCGAAATAAGCATGTTATAACTAATAAAACCAATTGTAATAAAATTATTGTATGTTCTGTGTTCGCAGAGACCCCTCAGAACAGGTGAAAAAGTCGAATTTAGACAAAATATTCCAACAAAAGGTCGCCCATGTTACGACGTTAACGCTGACAGACAGTTGAAGAAAGTTCCGTTAATTGACTGTTATCAGCAAGGCACGTGTTCCATCTCGTCAAATCCCCAAATAAAAATTAAATTTAGAACAAAATGGAAATAACAGCCAATACAAACAATAATCAAGTGAGGGGAAGAGGGGAAAAAAATAAAACCTGTTAATTTTTCTTGAGAAATGGGTCAGTGATTGAATGATTGATCAATCTTTATAAGATTGGAATAATCGAATTTGAATGCATGTGTAGGCTCAAAAGTCGACAATGAAAGGCGTCTTCTCGGCGCCCGGAGATTTTGTCCACTTCAAGTCTCAGGTTCCTCTTCACAAGATCCCTGTAAGTTTCTCTTCATTTATATCTTTTCGCAACTTTTTTGCCATCTTTTATTTATTTACCTTCATTTTTTTTCACTGGGTATGTTTTTGTTTGAACTCTAGTTAATCAAGTAGTCGTCTTTATTCGTTCATTGTAACGTGTTAGGAGTTCTTATGGATTTTGCAAAATATTGATGTGAATATGTTTTCATAATTCTATGTTTGATTGTGGTTTTTGACTTGTTAGCTGACCACTGTACTGCGCATGCGTTTGTTTGAGCTTATTGTAAGTTGATTATTACTGAGGATTTGTTTCTGTTGACTGTTATGTTTAAATGATTTCAATGTTTAGACCTTAATTTTCTGAAATTTTGATGTTTTTCTGTTTGTTTGTTGTTTAATTATGGGTTTTACTTGTTAGTTTGCTATTGTTTATTGCTGATGATTTTGTTCAATTATGATATCTTCTTCTTGACCGTGGTGGTTTATGAGTTATTATCTGTATCTCTTTCCTTGTTTGATGCATTGGGTTTCTATATTTGGATAATACTGCCAGTTTTGGTGGTAATACATTTAATTTGTTATATGTTGTTTAGCCTTGACTTCAGAAAAGTCACCAAGTAGTGAGTGTACAACTAGTTGCTTGTCGTTTTATGTGCTTGATTATTGAATCATAATCTTGATCACACGAGTTTTGACTGTCATGTGTTAAATATGTCTCCTCAGCTTCAATGAACTATTTCATCACAAACTGCAGGCATTTGTTCTCAGATGTTAGTTGAGGGGTTGATGAGGGTACATTTGAGCTTTCAAGTCAGCTTGTCTTTGTATTGACTATTGAGGAAAAAAAAATCAGCTTGTCATTCTGATTTTCTGATTTTAGTCTGGACATGTCTGCATTCTGCTTGAGGATGACATCTTTAGATTTTGATTCACTTTAATTTATTGACTTAGTGAGTTTACCATGTGAACGTGATGTGGAAGACTTAATTTCTTTTGGCATTTGATTTACTTCTTGGCTTCATTTCTCAATGCTTTTAGAATGCATAATGTTGCAATTATGTCATGTCATGCAGCATAGCTTTTGGGCAGAGGCAGACTATTGCCTCTAGTGATCAAATTTGAATTCGAATGTTCTTTAAAATTCTGATTTCTTTTAATGTTAATGGATTTGTGATCAAGATTGAATTTTATGAAGTTTGTATCCCAACTGATTTATAGATTTTTGCTTGGTTGATGTCATTCCTGAAGTAGAAAGAAGCGGCTTGATATTTAAAACTTTACTGGGAGATTACGTCATATTTTAGCACTACCCTCAAATTACTTGCTCCTTATAGTGGTACTTTTATCAAATAATGATGTGTCTTATATAGCAACTTCAATTCTTATTTCCCTCTCACTCTCAGATTGGCACAAAGCAGTGGCGATATTATGATTTTGGCCCAAAAGTAGTTCCTCCACTTATTTGTCTTCCTGGAACGGCAGGGACAGCAGAAGTCTACTACAAGCAGATCATGGCTTTGTCCATGAAGGTACTTAATTGGTTCTTATTTTACTTGTTTTAACACATTTCAGATTTTCCATATCCTCTTTTTGTATTTATTTTCTAGGGAAATGCACATTATTTTTCTAAGGTCCAGGTTGCCTTAATTGCAGATGAATTGTAACAAAACTATGAATACAGCTTAAAAATGTACTCTGTTACCGTAGAAAACTTGTGGTTAGATGCACAACGGTATCTGATAGGTGCCATTTTGGGCAAATTTTCATTCTTCTTGCATTTTTCATTTTTATTTTATTTCGGTAGCAATAAACAATTTGGATTAATATAATTTCTTTTACCTTTTTAGGTTTATATCTTTTTTCTATTTTGCAATTTTTCAGGGTTACCGGGTGATTTCTGTTGATATTCCACATGTATGGAATCATCATGAGTGGATTCAAGCATTTGAAAAATTCCTTGATGCCATTGATGTTCATCACGTGAGAATTTCATTCACAGCATATGCTTCTACTGCATCTTTCTCTTTTTGTATCCTTTTTCTTGTTTGCTTCAATAAATATCACATGATGAATGAAATGCCTGCTTATCTTGATCACAAGTTTGTATGTTTAAGTACTTCATATTCTTAATTACTTCGTAGCTTGAGAAAAGAGTTATCTAGATAAGTCAAATATGAAAGTACTCAAAGATTGCAAGTGAGGATTCTAAATGTATATCATGTTGTAATTTCTGCTAAAATAACTGGCATACAGGGGATCAAAAAATATGTAAAACCCCAAACCTAAAAATTGAAGTGAGATTCATCTGTAATTTCTGTTTTCTACCGCAGCAAATGAATGCACTGGCTGATGGTATAGGAATTATAGCCTATATCTGTTTGATATAATAATCTCAGTTTTGTTTTCTAAGTGTACAAGTATTTGCAAGAATAGCACAATCTGCTTAATCTTTACTCCGTTTTCACATGCAACTGTACTAGAAGCCTAGGCTAATAAATCATATTAGTTGTTAATTTCATGAGGAAATTACTATATTAGGTCCATGAATGAAATATATATTGGTTTCACAATAACTTATTGCGAGCGTAAGGTTTCTCATTTTGTAAGTGTTTGCAATTACTAATCAATAATTAGATGCACCTTTAGTTATATTTACGACTTGATTATATGTTTGGTGACTGATAAATCCATCTCCTACAGATACACCTTTATGGCACATCACTTGGAGGCTTCCTAGCACAACTTTTTGCTCAGCATCGCCCAAGACGAGTTAGATCATTAGTCCTATCAAATACATTTTTGGATACGCATAGTTTCGCAGCTGCAATGCCGTGGGCTCCCATGTATGTTGTCATATTTCTTCATATTGACTGGGGTTTCGAGTGATTGAATTCCTATAATTATGGTTGTATAGATAAAAAAATGTATTTTCATTCTCAAATGTCCCCCCCCCCCCAAAAAAAAAGGGCAAGAATCTTGAATGTGGAAATTTTGATTAATTTTTCTTTTTTAATAATTTTGTCAAATCACTGTTAGTAGACAATTCAAAACTCTTGCAAAAGTTGTATTTAGTAAAGGTTTGAAAGGATATACTTAAGTTTGATATAGAATTTCCTGTTTAGTTAATTAGCTTTTGTCCTTATTATCTTCAGTGCAGTGGCATATTTGTTACAATTAGAGGGTTTCTTATCATTTGTATCTCTTAGGCATTCTTTTTCCTGATATGCCAAACTTGCCTAATGGTGGTATTGCCTCATGCAGTGTTAGTTGGACACCTTCTTTTTTGCTTAAACGATACGTCTTAACAGGAATTCATGATGGCCCTCATGAACCATTTATTGCAGATTCTGTGGACTTTGTTGTTTCCCAGGTAAAATCTGTATTGCCAAAGTTACAAAAAGAACATCCAGAACCTTTCGTACATTGCAATTTCCTGTAAACAACATAGCAAGTAATAATAAGGTTGTTCTTCTCAAGTAAAATCTTCAGTTTTCATCATTAAAGATGGCAAATAGGAGCATATCGGTTGCTTCTGTTTACAGAATTTTGCTGTGCCATGGGCATTAAGGTTTTGGACTTGCATAATGGTTCTCTATGAAATACTGAGTAGCATTGTAGTAGAAAGTGCATATCATAGTTTCAAAAGGTGTATGAACTTATATTTTGGGTCTTTGTTAATTTGAAACTGGCATATATTCATATGGTTTATGAATACTTTTATTTTCTTGGAAATTGGAATCATCTTACTTTCTTTCACTTTTTCTTTTACTTGTTCTCTGGCCTAGTTTTGGTGTTACATATCCAAGGAAAGTTGTTCCTGTTATGTACACATGCCAAATCATTTCTAGCTTGCCTCCTTCTCCTGTCACTTTCAGTGAAAAAGCTATATGATCTAGAAAAGAACTGCTGAACTCTTTTGACATTATCCAGGTAGAAACACTATCAAGAGAAGACTTGGCATCCAGGTTGACTTTGACAGCTGATGCTGCTTCGGTTGGAAATCTTCTGCTTTCAGATTCGCATATCACTATAATGGATGTATGTTATCTGAGACTTGTTTGTATTTGTATGCATGAGACTTTTCAATAATTTCTTTAATTAACTTGCAGCAGGCATACCTTGAAATGAAGATTGCATAGTTTAGTTAAGTGGGTGAAACTTGAATTCTATTTTGAAGAATTCTTATATCCATGAAACAATCTTGCCAAAAGTTTTTGAGTTTTGCATGTGAAAGTTCATGCTTATATTTTAAGAGGAAGGAGTCTAGTGCATATGATGTGGGATTGTTGGGACATGACTGCATGAACTAATAGTAAAATTTTCTGTAGTTTAAGTTTTTGGAGTTTTTAACGATCTGTTATTGCAACATTGGTACTGCTTAACTGGAACCATCTTCTGGAGCTGATGGTGGAAGAAAAGTTTAAGATTCTGCTGACAGCTTTGTGATTTTTTTTGCCATGGTTGCGTAAGACAAATGACTATTGTGCAACTCCTCAACAACTGAAAGATCAGCTGAGTGAGAGGTATTCTGGAGCAAGGCAAGCTTACATGAAAACTGGGGGCGATTTCCCATTTCTTTCACGCCCAGATGAAGTCAATTTGCATCTTCAGGTTTGTATAATTCTGTTTGTTTAGATTAACTTGATACACAAGTTCGCTATTCTAGATGCATTTGCTTATTTAAAAACCTGTGTTTTGACCAATATCCATATTGTGCAGCTGCACCTTAGACGGGTTGGGGTTGAAGCTCGGCCAGACTTGGTCGGAGGCATCTCAAGGGATGGTAGTGGTGGTGATCCTAGTGAAAGCAATGACAGAAAAGAAGATTCTGACAATCCCCCTCAAGATGATGGAGGAAACTTTGAAAGTCCTTCTACAGAAAGTCAGTTACCAGCTCCGGAAAGCTCAGAGCCTCACAGTTTAAATGAGTTGCCTCTCAGCACTGCAAAATGTTGCTTTGCTGGTCAAGGAGATGCGGTGATCTTGCTGCCATTTACATTGTTGAGAGAACAAATCATGGTCTCTGAAATCCTTTTGCAACTCACTCTAGAAACCTTGGTTCCTCATTTGGTGGGATGGTTGTACATCACTTCAAAACATTGTTGGAAATCTAGACAATTGGTGTGAGACACATTTGCAAATCATTCTTAGTGTAAGTTATACAGCAAGCTGAAAACTGAGTCAATCCGGGTTTGTCACTGCTTTTTGGAGGAATTGGTTTTTTCATTGACATTGTTGTACATTAATATTTCATAGTTTTTTTATAAGTTATCGCAAATTCTGTACACACTGAATTTGTGGTCAAGCACATCTGTTAGGTAATTTTGGGGTGACTAAACCATGTAGCATATGTTTATAAAGTTATTGAACTCCTGTCGTTGAAAGCAGCTCGTTTGTGGAATCTTCTGGCGCATTAGGATTAATGCAACTTATGAGAGCTACAAGAAGTCAAGCAGAATTCTCAGTATTGTCTGCGGCGAGGACGAGGGGGTAAAACCCTAACTTTAAAGTTGGAGATTAGTAAGTTATTATTATTATTATCATTATTTTGGAGAAAAATTGCAAAATACCCCTTTCATTAACTTTTACAAGACGACAACTTTTTTGGAGAGATAAAGTAACAATAAGTTTAATTTACTAGTAGAATTACAAGAAAAATCCACTCTCCATTGTAGCACTAGTAAAATCATAAATCTCATAAAAACTCATTTTAGTTCATTGAAACAAAGTTGAAACATTCATTTTGTCACTGGGTGAAGCCATATTTGTTGTAGAACCATAATTCTTTTGTAGGATCATAGAAGCAGAATTGTTAAGCCGACAGACAATCATCCATTGGTTTGGTGAAGGGTGTGTAATATGAGGCTTTAATTGTGGACTTTTGTTCGAGGAATTGCCTGATTGATTTTTAAATAACTTTATTTTATTAGTCACTTAATTCCGAACATTGAGATGGTAGAGAATTTAAAAAAAAAAATGACTTGAATCTTATCAATACCTCTACCTTTTAAAATATAATTTAACAAAAAAAGACAAGAAGAAAAAGAAGAGAAGAATTCAGTTCTAGTTGATAGAAAGTAAAAAAATTCATCAAATATTTCACATTTAAGTTTGTAAATGAAACATATCGCAAATTGTTATCATATTCAATGGAATCTTTGATTTACAAATTATATTTAATGTAATTTACAATCTACTAAAAATAAGCCAAACAAGATCCCCCTACATACTAGTACTCATTTTTCCATGTTCCTAGTGGGATATAATTAGGCAAACCCAAATGATAATATCCTGAAATAACACCAGCACATATTTGTACATCAATCCACGTGAATGTATATTTTCTTTAATTGTCCGATTCCATCGTGCAGCTAAAGATATGATTTTGAGTAACACACTTGAATATGGTCGAGCTTTGACCATATAAAACCTTGCAAGTTGAAACAGCTATTAAATGTTAAGATAAAAGGCAGAGCCTAAAAGAACACGAAAAATGGTCCCGTAAAGTGCGATTCCAATGCTCAAAAATCAAAATGAAAACCGTTTGCACTTTTGAAAAAGATACATTCAGTTTCAGCACTCTTCCGATGGAATACGAAAAGAAAATTATGCAATATTTCCAACATTATTTCCGACGGCCAGTTCAAATTTTGACAGGTAACCAAGTTTACTTGCTGCAATACGAGTTTGGAAGGATGGGCGCCCCTCAGAAAACTTCTTATATAGTTAAGTAATGGGGGAAAAAGAAAAAATCCTTTCTTGGTAATAATAATACCTAGGTACCTCCGAAGAGCTGTTCATGGGAATACAACACAGAGATGCAATTGAAGATAAAAATTCTCATAGTTTAATAAACATGAGCAAATGCTGAATAACCACCTAACTGCAGACATCTTTAAATCTTAACTTAACAAACCGACATTATTAGTGGGAAATTACACCAATCTCAAGCCATGTGACAAATATTCACACAAAATGCAATGATCAGACTCATTTCATTCCACAAATCATGATGTTATCCAAAAACAGTAAGAAACAATAAACAAGCCTTTGTCCATGCCCATAACAAGTTTGACCAGTTGCATCTTCAGACGAAGGGACATTGAGCCAGACATTGGCAGAAATCTAATATTAGAAGCGAAAATGAATTCAAAATCTAAATTACATTACAACTTAAGACTTAACCTTATATATAAAAAGAATAGAAATCAGACCACCTCATACACACTCAGATACAAAAGCCTCCACCAGTCCATAGCTAATCAAATCTTGGCCTGACCAAACAATGCTATGTTTGAACTAGCTTGCTTTAGTAAATGATTCCTCATTTAATACTCTCGTATAGCTCACTTTTTCGGTGAGTGATTCCAGCTCAAGACTGTAGGAACAGACAATGAATTAGAAGATGACCTGCAGAATGTTTCACCCATATCATATGTTTTACAAGATCAAAGGAAGCTCGTTCAAGGTACTTTTAGGATCACTTCATGAAGCATAGTGTTAGGGGATAGGGATGTTTTGTGCAGATCCAGAATAGTATTACTATACTGCTTGCGCCTCCATATCACTGGGGATCTCATCAAACGAAACAACTAAGCAGTGCAAACAATCCTTCAAAGTTTTGAAGCTCACTTGTTACCAATATCATAAAGAGGAGAAAACATTTAATTATCTTACCATAAAAAAGAGTGGGCCTTCATTTTGTTGCCTGGAACACATTTAGTACAAAAGAGAAAACACCGGAGATAATTTCTAATTACATTTTACATAACTACAGTATTTCACCTGTCATAAATTGACCAGAATTTATAAGCACGGAAGCTTCAAAATCTGAAAACCAAAGACCAAAGGAACCTTTATCCATCTATCACTTACAAAGAAAGAAAACAAAAAATCTCACCCCCTCATGTCACAATATTATTATACAGAAATAATGAATTTCCACGTGCATTCACAATCAAAACCAATCTAAAATAGCCCCTAAAATCCAAAGATTATGAGGCTATTACAAACGTGGACAGTAATACAATCTGGAACAAAAGCTTAGCATTAATAAACCAATTCATTTCAAGAAACATCTACACATTATATATTACACATAACATAAAAGTTCAGAATGTAAAAAAATAGCTAACAAAAGGTCAGCATTACTTTCAACAATTCAAGAAATACCATCAAAATCCATCACATTAAAACAGACAGGTACACAAAAACTCAACATTAATTGCAGAAAACATTAAAAATAAAAAGACACCCATTAATCATATCTTAAAGTTGAAGATCCAATCACTGTCACTTGGCCACCATCCTGGCAATAAAATCCTCGTACTTGATCTTGCCGTCGGACCCGACATCCACTTCCCGGATCCACTCATCAAACTCGGAAGGCTCCAGCTTCTCCCCAATCGAAGTGAGAATGTGTCGTAGATCCGAGACGGAGACGAAGCCGGTGTTATCTTTATCCAGCACTTTGAAGGCGTCACGCAACTGGCGATCGAAGGGCTCAGGCTTCATGTGCTTAGCCATCAGGTCAAGGAACCGCGGGAAGTCAAAGGGTGCCGTTAGTTTTTCTTCGGAGATGATGGATTTGAGCTGGGCCTGGGTCGGGTTTCCCCCGAGAGACCTCATTAGGATCCCTAGCTCAGACGGCGCGATCTTTCCGTCACCGTCAGTGTCGAACAATGTGAAGGCTTCCTTCATTGACGAGACCTGGTCGTCGCTCAGATCCTTTCCCATTTCCCTTCTCTTTTTTCCTTTCTATTTTCCTTTTTTTTTTTCGGATTTTCACTTCTCTCTCTCGTTCTCTCCGTGTGAGTTCTGAGCGACCGAGAGAAATGAATTTGTTTTTTTTTTTCTTTTTTATTTTTCAAGTGGTGAATGGCTAGAATTTGGGGGCGTTAAATTGGATAGAAACGCTGTCGCTTCAAGTTAGCGCGGAGAGGAAAGCGGCGTCGTTTCAGTTTTATGATTTGAACTTTGAAATGGTCTATTGTCGTCAATTGTACTTGTCAATCAATTATTCTGTCTGGGTGGGATGTGTTATTAAAGCATGACCATAAAGCATCGGGAAGTGCACCGGCTGCAGTGGACGTTCCCGTACATGACCCAGCTGGGACCCACAGCGGACTCCACCTGCAAATTTTAACATTACTGCGTGTGCACTGTGCAGTTCCACTAAATGGATCCAATTTTTTGGGTCAAGTTCAATCAGTGTTGGGCTCAAAGTTTCGATTGCCAGGACCAGGCCCAAAAATGATTGGAGCAAGTGCGCCACAACTAAAATTAGTTGACACTCGTCGGTTATGAGAAACTTGTGAGCTTTGAGCCTGTTAATGATGAATGTTGAGCTCAAAACTTTTCATACATAGGGATACGGATCGATTTCTGAAGCCAGTACAGCAAGTTTATAAATGCAGGGTTGCAGAAGAGAAGGGTGGCTGCGAGTCCATGCTATTGAAAATACAAATGATTATTGCCGAGGCTACGAGTGTCATGATTTAGAAAGTCCTAATACGTGTTTGTTTATGCCTGTAGTTGAGTACAAATCTGTAGAGTCCAGCTAAAAGGAGAGTTATAAGAGGATAGAATTATGCGGCTCAGGATTTAGTAAGCTAAGCATGCAATTAAATGAGGGAACCTGAAGTAATGAGGCTTCAAACTTTTTTTTTTCGTTTCATCATAATAGATTATAATATATGTAAGAAAGTCCTAATACATCGATACGCATTCGACTCATTACAACACATAACTGGTCAAGGGCATTAAAAGGCAAGGAAAATAGTGCACAGGATATCCGCAACGGATACGTAACGTGCAAATGGTACACATAGCTTCACTAGTAATTATCTTTTACTCTTTTTAACAACCTCTACCTCTAGTGATTGCCTCTACGAATTGACCTCACAACAAATTTCTTACAATTTTTCACAAATTTAGACTTGGATGGAAACAAGACCATCACAAATCTAGATTGGGATGGAAATAAACTACTTGCACCAAAGAGAAAGACGAAACTAAGACAAGGAAGAGGATATTATTTTTCTTGAGAAGATGCACAGTGTACAGGGATGGAGGTGTTGGGTTTTTGGGGGGTGTTTTGTGGGGAGGGTTCTTTTTCGGTCTCAATTTTGATCTTAGCAATGATAAATAAGAATTAGGTTCCCAAAAGCCTTTTTTTTATTATTTTATTTTGTTTGTTTGTTTGTTTGTTTTTTTAATTTTATTTTTTGGGGGGACAAAGCTATCATGGTGTATGATTCTGCTATATGTATTTTCTAAGAAGCTGGAATTACCCTATGCTTTTAATGGAACATTGTTTAAAGGAACAAAGACTAAACAAGCCTTTCCCCTCAAATCCAGGAGAGAGGGGAAAAAAAAGGGGAAGATTAAATTGAAAGATGCTCATAAAGCCAAGGCAGTGCATTTTATTAATTAATATAAAGCTGAATTTTTTTTTTTTTTTATAACGACACTTACTGCATATGTTCAAACTTCGACTTGTGTATTTCATAAACATCTACAATGTCTGAAATACCGTATAAATAATGTTTTTCCTTATTTTGTGACTTTTTGAAATAAATAAATAAATAATGCTTAAATTCTATATAAATTACTTTTATTTATGACTTGTTTTCTAAAGTTGTAACATCTTTAATTAATAAACTGCGGCCCCATTTGAAATTGCAATTGCGTTCTTTAATTACCTCAAAACAGTCTTTTTCTTACGGTACGAAGAATAGTGCCTTCTTTTTCCATCTCAGTCTTAACGAGAATGGAGGGGAGGCTTTTGTCTTTTGACGAACAAAGTTTCAAGTGGCTTTATTTCTTTATCTTTAATTATGCCACAATCTTTTCTCTCCACAAACCCCTTTTCTCATTTAAATTACTTGGATCAGATATTGCTAAGTAGCTGGTATCTTTTTAGAGTCATTGCAAAAGATCGCTCCCCCTGTTCAAAATGTAAAGGTGGCAGACTACTTTCTAGTGGACCATGATGGAGGATCCATATTGTCTGAACTTTTTTCTAAATTCATATCAGCTAGCTTTGCCCACTAAGCTATTTTTTTTTAATGCTGCGGGACCAATGTGTGTTGCCTTTGCTCTCAGTTGTTTTTGAGCAATTTACGAACTCCAACTACTTGGACTTTTGGGGAGTAGAATCACATTTTGCCTTTAATCTCTCACAGGACTCGAAAGGTCAGCTCTGTATGTTCATATTAACTTTATGTCTACAAGTATTAAGGATAGCACCACCGCTTGATGAATAAGGGTTAAAGGAACTGAAGCCTGTAAATTTTTTATCCTTCAAAAGATGGTAAAAAACAAAAAGAGCCCTTTGATAGATAACTAAAGAACCCCAACTGAGGTTAAACTAATCTCACGAGTCGTTTCAATGTTTTATGAAGCATCTAAAAAAGATTATGATGGTTTTAATATATAAATTAAGGGAATCCTAGGTTAAGGGAATAGTAACAGATTTGTCCTAATCAAGTTAGCTGTATCTGCTCTGGGTCCAACTCCAATAATCATTTGTAAAAATCTAACACATGGAATATTTGGCTTGTTGTAGGCAACAACCGAGAAGAATATGTGAGCAGAGCATCGTTCATATAATGGAATAAAATTTTAGAACCATTCTTAACTTCTCTGTTCTGTATATTTGTATTGATGTGCGTACAAATATATTCTTTTTTTTTTTTTAATTGGGATTGTGTAGAAATTATATTCTCAAGAGATTGTAAATAAGCTCGGATTTCAGCTACTGAGAAAGATAAGTCAAAACCCCATGTGGGGTGCCATGATTTGTGTGCCAATCAGCCAATTTAGGCTTCCCACCTATTGACTTCAAGAACTCAGGGGAAGAAAAGAATGTCAGTGACATATATTATTAATCCAAGATATTTAAATCTTCTTGCTGTTAATCTGCTAAACCAAGCACTAAAACAAACGTCAATGTTGGCAATCCAATTGAGTTATTGTTTTATATAAATTAATGTTTCAAAATTTGAAATATGGAATGTATCTTGGCATTACATTGCATCACCAATCTGTAAGTCACCATTGTAATTAGTTACATGTTATTTTTCATGATCAATCAAAGCAATAGGTCAAAATCAAGTAGGACCCAAGCATCACTAACGATCATACTGTTCTTTCCCCTGATCTACGGTCAAGATTGTTTGAAGTGGTTGCAGTCATCAAAGGCAAGTGTCCCTTATTCTGAAACCTTATCTCCCTGCTAACATTAAACTCCAAATGTGAACGTGCTAGTCTCCAAAAGTCGTTATTGTACTGACTGCCAACTTTGAAATACAGTAATATTACGTCTCTCCCACTCAGCTCTCATTGTGTCTCTGGCAACTGTGTCAATTCCATAAACACATTCTAAATCAACAACAATAATTCAATGCTCAGACAGTCATAGAACAAAGAAGTATAGATATGGCTTTCTCATTATAAGACTCTTGAAACACAGCTTCATCAGAAAGCTAACAACATGGGTGTCTCGCATGTTCTTATACCTCTACTTGTCTTGATCACATCTTCTCTTACAGGCCTTGTTTGCGGAAACACAGAGCTGAGAGCTCTTTTGGACCTAAAGGTTTCTCTAGACCCAGAAAACAAGCTCCTTCAATCATGGACAGAAAATGGTGACCCGTGCAGCGGTTTATTTGAGGGAATAGCATGCAACGAGCATCGGAAAGTGGCTAACATTTCGTTACAGGGCAAGGGTTTGACCGGCAAGTTGTCGCCTGCTTTGAGCGGTCTCAAGTGCCTGTCTGGTCTGTACTTGCACTATAACAGTTTGTCAGGAGAGATTCCGAAAGAGATCGGGAACCTGACTGAGTTGACAGATTTGTATTTAGATGTGAATAACTTATCTGGGAATATTCCTCCTGAGATCGGCAGCATGGCTTCTTTACAAGGTCAGTTGTTCATTTTGGTGAAAAAAGTTTCATATTCCTGTTGTTTGTTTGCTTTTTCTCTCCTTTCTTAGGAGTTGCCATTCTGCATCAAGGTTAGTTTAAATGGGATTAAAGTTATTTATTTCTCTAGAGCTACGTAATTGATTGGTGTAGAGAAAACCGCATGGACTTTGCTACTATTTTTTTTTTCTTTAATCTTCTGTTTACGATTTGAGATAATATCTCTGGATCACATTTAAGGGTTTCTATTTGAATTTCATCTTGCAAATAGATAAAGGATTTATTTTTGGTGGTTCACTCCAATGGCCATTGCCAAAAGTACGAGGACCTCAGATTGAAGTAGTTTTATTTCTTTATTTTCCATCATTTTCTTACTCCTTAGCATTAAAATAGTGCAACACACCGTGTAACGTGGTTTTTCTGGACATCATTGGTTTCAAGGCCTATTGAATTACTGCTGGAAGGTTTTTATTTTTTGGGGCGAATGTGGCATTCGTGGCAAAATGATTGTTTTCAAAGAATTTTCAGATAAGATCTTTGTCATAATATTCCAAATTCAGCTAAAAGTGATATTGCTCTGTTTTGTAGTCCTGCAGCTATGTTGTAACCAGCTGACTGGAAATATACCTGCCCAAATAGGATCCTTGAAGAGCCTAAATGTTCTTACATTACAACATAACAGACTAAATGGTGAAATTCCTGACAGTCTAGGCAACTTGGGAAAGTTAAAAAGGCTTGATTTGAGTTTCAATTCCCTCCTTGGTACAATCCCTGAAAGCTTAGCTAATAATGCAGAATTGCTGTTTCTAGATGTCCAAAACAATACTCTTTCTGGGATTGTTCCTTCTGGTAAGTCTTTCTGTTACCCTCCTTGTTTTTATCATTTGTTTGAACTTTGTTCTCTACTGCAATCAAGACTTATTTTAGCTTTTTGATGACTGGAAATGAAGCTTTGAAGAGATTGAATGGAGGATTCCAGTTTCAAAACAACCCAGGGTTATGTGGAGATGGAATTGCTTCATTGAGAGCATGCACTGCTTATGATAATACGAAAATCAACCCGGTTAAACCTTTCGGATCACACTCGAACGGTGCCATTCCCATTGATATCTCCGAGCCCTCAGGTTTCAAGGAACATTGCAACCAATCCCAGTGCTCAAACTCATCAAAATTCCCACAAATTGCCGTTCTTGCAGCAGTTACTTCAGTCACTGTCATTCTAGCAGGTACTGGAATCTTAATCTTTTTTCGCTACCGGCGGCACAAGCAAAAGATTGGGAATACATCGGATTCTTCTGATGGGCAGCTTAGCACTGACCTGACTCTGGCTAAGGACTTCAACAGAAATGGTGCCTCTCCTCTTGTGAGCCTCGAATATTGTCATGGATGGGATCCATTGGGCGATTATCTCAATGGCACAGGATTCTCCCGGGAACATCTAAACAGCTTTAGGTTAAACCTGGAAGAGGTTGAGTCAGCAACCCAGTGCTTTTCTGAGGTGAACTTGTTGGGAAAGGGCAACTTCTCGTCTGTCTACAAAGGAACTCTCAGAGACGGTTCTCTTGTAGCGATTAGAAGCATTAACGTCACCAGTTGTAAATCTGAGGAAGCTGAGTTTGTAAAGGGACTGTACCTATTAACCTCATTAAGACACGAAAACATCATCAGGTTACGAGGATTTTGTTGCTCGAGGGGCAGAGGTGAATGTTTTCTCATCTATGACTTTGCTCCCAAGGGAAAGCTCTCAAAATATCTTGATCAAGAGGAAGGAAGCAGTAATGTACTTGATTGGTCTACAAGGGTTTCCATCATCATTGGGATTGCAAAAGGTCAGTTTTGCTTTGGTATCACTCATCATACTCATGATTTTTTTTTTTTACTCCCTATATCTACAGACATTTGATGCTTCTACAAAACCAGGCATTGGATATTTGCATAGCAGCGAAGTGACCAAGCCTGCCATAGTTCACCGGAACTTATCTGTTGAGAAGGTTTTAATTGACCAGCAGTTCAACCCATTGATTGCAGACTGTGGCCTTCATAGGCTTCTTGCAGATGACATTGTATTTTCAGTTCTCAAAACGAGTGCTGCAATGGGATACTTGGCTCCAGAGTATGTTACCACTGGCCGTTTCACTGAGAGGAGTGACGTATTTGCATTTGGAGTGATCATCCTCCAGATTCTCTCCGGTTCTCTGGTGCTCACAAGCTCAATGCGATTGGCAGCCGAATCTGCAACATTTGAAAATTTCATTGACAGGAATCTCAATGGAAAGTTCTCCGAGTCCGAAGCTGCGAAGCTGGGGAAAATGGCACTCGTTTGCACCCACGAAGATCCCGAAAACAGACCTACCATGGAGGCAGTTATCGAGGAACTAACAGTTGCAGCCCCAGTGATGGCAACATTTCTGTTTTCATAATTTTGGAAATTGCTATTTATGAATCAAGAAGAAGGTCCTTTGCCACACGAGCTTCTCTCAACACCATTTTTAATGGTGCCCGGAATGGTATGAAGGCTTACCCTGAGAAATGAAACTTGTAAATTAGAGCTCCTGCATAGGAATTCTCGGCGACGTCACCTTGTGAATTGTGATCTTATGTAATAACTTCGTTTTTTAGACTTCACATATTGTTCCCAGTGTCCAGGAGTTTCCACGTCTTTGTACGGTTTATACATCAAACTATTTAACAATGAACTTGCAATAATAACAGAAGCTTTTGCATAGTTGGGCTTTCAAAATTTATGTACATATTCTAAGTGCCTTTTGGCATTCCCTCGGATAGGCTCGACTGCAACCACAAGTAATGCATCACATAAAATGGAATTTCCTTAAAGAAATCCATTAACTTTTGGATTGACAGTTACATGGTGGAATTATTGATTTACGGATAACTATCGATAATAGTACAACTCAATTTCCCTGAGATCTATCCTCATTTTATTGCTCTTGAGGGGAAAAAAAAAATTACATGAGGCAAAAAAGTGCATAATTGATCTGGTTCCAACAGTAGCCCTTACCCTCTAGATATAAAACTCTCTAAGCAGCGACACTATGCTGTTGATTCTCTTGGAGCCACTCAGCAGGCCACCAGTTTGGTCTGATGGCCTCAACTCTAACATCTTCCTGCCCTTGAATGGTCAATGCACCTGATTCTTTTAAGACTTCCTCCAACCGCAGGACACCAAGGCCACGACCGCCTAGAGCAGTTGTCACCTTTCCAGCTTTTTTGCCAGATTCAGCGTCAATCACTTCTGAGCCAGGAGCAACTTTCTGCTCCAGTTCTGCAAAGAGAAAGAAATTGCTTGCAAGTTGCAACACAGAAATATAAAAAGAATAGTATACTGAAACCAAATGGACAGAAAATTACCGTTTCCTCTATTATCAAGAAACCTCAGTGGAAGCAAACGCTTTCGAATAACCCCACGATGGTGTGTGCGAGCTATTAACTCTTGACCGACATAACAACCTTTGTCAAAGCTTATTGCATTTAGACCAGCAAGATTGTATTCTAGTGGCATTGCCTCCCCTGATTAGGAAACAAGTTCAGATTGAAAGGTCAGACAAAACAAGTTAACTCTCGTAGAAAAAATGGACAATTTCATGATAGAAGTAAAAAAGTGATAAACAAGATTACTAAACGTGCCACAAGTTACCAAATCAAAACATAAGCAGGGTGTTCATCGTTTAATTTCCAAGAGAAATTGAAAGAAAATGAATTTATCAGTGTCACAGCTGAAACTTAACAGTAGCTTTATGAGAAGATGGACAATTCAAACTTTAAACAGGACTAGACCTACCAACCCTTTCTTTTTCCACACACCAAAACACAAAAGTATGCTATTAAGGAGGAAATACCTTTTGGTATTTCAGTTGAGCCTTCGGCAACTCCCTGCTCTAATCTGCATAAAAGATAATTCATCTCATCTGTTTCTTTGTCAGCCTCAACAAGAGGTGCTGCACAGACAAACGGGAAAAAAATGAAAGAGGAAACGGCAACTCAATCAACAAGTAGGGGTAATAGAGCGCTTTCAAGCCTTTGAAATAGGTCGGTGTTGTCAACTCACGTATTCCACTAGATTTGAAGATTCCTCTAAATCCAAGACAATCCAATCGAGGATCCTTAAACCATTGCCATCCAACATCATTACCATGTGAAGCCGACATGCCAGCACGATCAACGCCAGTACCCCAGCCAATTGCGGCAGCCCCTGGTTCTTCTGCAGAAGAAGAGTTCTCAGATAGCTTTCCGCCAAATCGCTGCCAGCAAGAAAAGTCTTCCGCAACATTCTCAATCTCAACCTTAGATCTCAATCGGTATCTACAAAAATGAAATAACATGTTGAAACTCCAGGCAATCATACCAAATGAGCCTACTGGCTATGTAAGGCAAAAAAAAAAAAGTGAATTACTTGTTGCAGTGTGAGTGACCGACTAATCATACACCGTAGTGCTTAATGCATGTGACAGAAAACAGGGGAAAAAATTGATACTGCAAAAATCTCACTTGCCCATAAATGTATTAGAGGCAATAATGGGAAACAAAATGCCCATAAAGCTTTAAAAATAACCATTTTGTACAAAAGCGCACTTGCAGATTAGTATTTGTCATTAATTCATCAAATCATATTATATGAAATTTCAATCCGCAAAGCATAAGCACGACTTGCACGTTTCAGAACTACAACAGAATGAGCTAAAATACAAAAGCAAGTTATATACTAATCAGCAGAAATACGTTGCCAAAAGTTGAAAATAAAGCAAATACAGAATTTTGAAGGAAACATAAAGGAGCTTACTTCTTAAAAGTGTGCAGTAACTCATCCAACACCGACCCATCAACGTCAGCAAACACCTCGACCGACCGATCATGAGAACCGGCGCTAGGTCCAGACCCCGTCCGGTCCAGCTTCTCCTCGGGCGGAGGCGGGGCATACAAGAACAAGTCGTACAAAAACTTCCCCTGAGGAGTCAGCAACGCCGCGTAAACCGGCAAAGCAGACTCGTAAGGCAAATTCGGTGTCGTCAACGTTGACGTATTTTCTCTCTTACCCGCGGGTTCACCGAACTTGCGCACATCGTTGGTTAACAGACCCTGTAGGTACTTTATAGTGTCCGGGCCGCTGAACCGGACCACGGACCGGGATTTTAGCTGCGAGGCCAATGGACCGGCATTACTTCGATCGTTTTGATTGTGCAGGGCGCGAAAGATGGGGGTAATAGACATCGGGGAGCGCAGAGAGGGTTTGATACGACGCATATTTTTATGTCGTTTTAGGAATGTTTTGAGTTGTTTTGATTGTAAAGAGTTTGGAGAAGGGGTTAGAAATTGGAGGAGAAGTGAGGTGAGGGTTGATGACACGTGGATCCTGGGTGTGACACGTGGATCCTGGAGGGTCCTGGATTGTGACACGCGGATTTGATGGATCGCAAAATATTTTCGGTTTGTCTGAGATTGTTGTGTTTATGCCTAGTGTTTGACGAAATGCTTCAAAGAGATTTTATCGTTTACTCGGGGGTGAAGAACGGTTTAGTTGACCAGCCGATGCTTTAGCTCTTTAGCCCTTTTCTCGAAGGCTTAATTTATTATTAATAATAACTGGGTTGGGATTTCACAGACTTCAAGCTTTCTAGTTTTGAAGCGTGCTCGAGGATCGTTCCCTGTGAAGAGTCCGTAAAAGGCCCGGCTTAAACATTGACTCGTTAAAGAACCGCCCAACAATGTTTGCTGGAAAAATCGCCCAGGGCTTGATATCTTTGAAAGAAAAATAGAGGTTGGCAAATGATAATATATTTTCAGATTCAGACTTTTGAAAGAAAGCCGCATGGGGCCAAAAAGAACGTACGGACGGGACACTCGTTTTTATTTTTCGTCTCTCTTTCTAATCATTCTTAAACCGTACTTTTTTTAATTGAATTTTCCTAAGTCTAACGACAACGTGGAAAAATTAAATTTGACTTGCTCATGCTTCTCGATAATCTTTGGTGACTTCATGATCGATATAGGTGATCTCAGCAGGTGCTGTTGGGAGAAGACAAGGACGATTAAAATCCCATTGCCCAAGTCGCCAAATTTAATTGTGGGCATATAAATCCAGATGTTGGTGTCAACCATTTGACAGTGATAAGATAACCCAGTAATACAAGTTGTTCACATCATACTACTTCCAAGTATTCGGAGTATCAAAATGAAATGGAAAATTATTTACGCATCACTTGTTTTTTTATTTTTTTAAATTATATAATTTTTTAACTCTTCACTTAAAGTTAATATTTTTTTCATTAGTCCACTCTCATTACAATACTGTTAAAACTTTGTTAACATCATAAAAATAAAATTATTATTTCACAATAATACAGTGGTGGACAGATGTAAAACAATATAACTTTAAGTGGAGTTCAGTAAAAAAAAATTAAAAATTATGTATTTTTAAAAAATATAAAAAAATATAGTTGATGTATAATTTATCTTTTACATTTGAAGGTAAAAAAGTTATTTATATAATATTCCGTTAGTTCTCTTAACAGTTCAAGTAAAATTCAGCCTAAAAAAAAATTGTGTATTTTTAATAAAACCTAAAAAGTCAGGTGATTGATGGATAATTTTTCAAATGAAATTTAAGCTTCCCCCAATAATTGAGTTAACCCAAGTTGTTAATCTTTGTGCCAAATGTTTACCTAATTTTGGTTATTGGCTGGACACGCCACTGCTTGCATCATAAACCTGAGTTAATCACCAATTAAAGTTATTGCAACTTGTTGCCGAAGTTTGATGATGAAAGTCACAACTCACAACAAAGACTAATGGCATGGATTTAGAATTGTTTGATATTAATGTATGCTAATTAAAATAACTGCTAAGCAATGGTAAGCATAAGGTCAAAATCCATTTTGATGGTGATAGGTGATCGTTTTCACCGGCTTGGAGGCGCATCCGCGCAGAGCCTCAAAGAAAACCCCATTTTAGACAAGACAAGGCCCATTTTGAAATTCTTTTTTTAAAAAAAAAATTAAAAGGGGATATCTGATTAATTATGTATAGAGACAAAATTAAGTACTAGATTAACAAAAGTTAATGATAATAATGTCTAAACAAATTGATAGCTGTTCTACATTGTAGCATTACGTATATTGCAACCAAATTTTACAAAATATTTAAAATATAATGTAATCCATCCCAAATTTATCAAGGATATTTGAGTTATTAGGCAATTCCTAACTGGATTAGTGAAAAATTTTAATTTAATCATAATGATATTAAATTGAAGTTTAGAGAATTATTAATAAATTTAAAATCAACTTCTTATTACATTGTCGATAACCCCTTGATTAGGATGATCAGCACCTTTTTCCTTAACTCCAAGGGGAAGGATTTGAATCTCTTCAATGACTTACGTGATTTTTGTTGGGCTTCGGTTCTACTGTACACAATACTTCAAAAAAAATAAAATCAGCAAAAAAATATTTTTAAAATATAAAAAAGCCAATTGGCTATGACAATTGTGGCCGTCATTTCCAGATGTCCACGTCAGCACAAGACTTGGTCCGTAGTTGAAGTGGGTCAAAGAAACGGCCAATGTGGATGTTTTGATAAAGGTCGATTTCAATCTGAAAGCGACTTCTTGTCGTACTTTGCTTGCGACATAAGATTGGTCATCTTCACACGGATGATAACCCAAAAAATCTTTTTCATTTTTAAAACTTCATGGAATAGTTTATTTTATTATTATTTTTTAAAAAATAACTCAAAATATCTTTTTATTAATTCACCGTTAATTTAATATCATTAACTAGTAATTTATTAAGGACAAAATAAAATTTTTTATTAAAATAATACAAACTATATTAAAATAAAATGTTTACACAATTAAATAATATTATAAAATATACAAAATTCATTAATTTGTTTTAAACAAAATCAACGATGAAATAGTTTGATATAGCCACTGAATAATCGCATAAGAAACAAACTGTAATTAGCACGATATCTTTAAATCAACGGAAGAAAAACTAAAAAATACAACTAAATTTTATTTGCTTGCATGTGCTGAATATCTTTATAATCTTCAACCAATTTTTATTTTAAGCTTTACCATCACTCTTATTTTATCATTATTGTCTCCTCAAGTCCTTACTAGTTACCACTGTTTCCCCATGTCTACTCACAGTGTAATTAAAGAGTATACTTATACGAACATGAAAAATATAATTATTTTTGGTATTTCGATTTAGGGTTTATATGGTTTTCATGCACCAAAATAGAGAGAAGCGCAAAACAACTGCTTGAACTAGAAGTTTTCATTTTTTTGGGTATTTCT
Source organism: Atalantia buxifolia (assembly GCA_030444775.1). Taxonomy (NCBI): domain Eukaryota; kingdom Viridiplantae; phylum Streptophyta; class Magnoliopsida; order Sapindales; family Rutaceae; genus Atalantia; species Atalantia buxifolia. The sequence goes on along the minus strand of CM059835.1, from coordinate 47,259,220 downwards.
TGTTTAGTGTGATTAGATAAAAATAATTTTTAGTTATATGTCAACTTTTATTTATTTGTTTTTATTTTCTCTTTCATGAAAAAAAAATTTTTTGCCCTTAACGAATTCCTAACAAACGGCATTTAATTAACTTTAAATTAACGGAATGATATTTTAGGTTATTATTTAAAAAGTAATATGAAATAAATTATTGCATAAAATCCTAAGGACGGGAAGGGTTTTTCCCCTTACCAAAACACGTCCAATTTTGTAAATATATTACATTTTAATAATTTCATCACAAGCAAATGTGTCAACAGAGGAGAAATGTGTGGATAGCTATTATTCATGAGCGGTCTTCGATTTATATGTTCGATACAGTGTTGAAAAGGCAGATGGTAAGCTGAGCCTAAATTCAACGTTCTTAAATGCTTGAAGAAAATTGGCAAAAAGATGATGCAAGAAGCTACACCCACTAGCAATACTCTCCCCACTCAACCAACTAAAGCCTAAAGATTGGAAGGAAAACAAGAAGCATTCGTGGTGACCGTATCCGGTTTACTGGGGATTCAATGTACAAATGGATAATGAACATTGTGCAAATAGAAGGACAAAAATTCTATTTGCAATTCTCCAATTCACATTCACTAATGTGGGAAAAGAATCTATACCCTTTCCCTTTTAATGCAAAAATGGCTCTTTAAAATCAGCGCTGGCTCGAGTATTTTCTTTTCTGATACATGATGAATTGGGTAAACAAGTAATAAAGCACGTTAAAACGACATAAATATACATATATATTGATTGTATTGTGTTGTAATTAACCATTATTGTATTTTTCACAGTACAGGCTGGGTATTTAAATGGAATTTAATACTACAAAATGTAGCCAACCTTGCAATTTTAAAATGGCTTCCAAATGATCAAAACCAGACGGGTCTCAGAAAAACAAGTCTGAAAAACAAATCCATAGTAATCCGAATCCGCCCCACGTCGGATTTGAGCAGTGCAATGTCAACGGTCCACTAAAGCACTTTCTAGGACCCTTTCTGTCTTGAATAAAAAGCCAACACGAACAGCTCTTTCAAAATGCAATCCATTTTTCGCTTTTGGCTTGGCAACTAAGCAAAGCACAACTTCGAAACGAAGAACAAGGGAAAAGAAAATTACCCGCTTAGAAGAAGAAATATCATGAAGCTCGTTTGGTCTCCGGAGACAGCATCAAAAGCCTACATCGATACCGTTAAATCTGTAAGCAATTAATTAACAATCCAAGTGAATAAAAAAATGTTTTCATTTTCTTTGATAACCAACCCAGTTGTTAATTAATTGGTTTCTGGTTAATTTCGTCTGCAGTGCGAACTTTTTCATGAATCCGGGGTGGCGGAGCTGGTGTCAGCCATGGCAGCTGGCTGGGATTCCAGATTGATAGTGGAAACATGGTCACACGGGGGAGCCACAGCAACAAGCGTAGGCCTGGCTGTTGCAAGCCGACACACAGGTGGGAGACACGTGTGTTTAGTTCCCGATGAACGGTCAAGATCAGAGTACGTACACGCCCTGGGAGAGGCAGGTTTCTCACCACAAGTGATTACAGGTGAGGCTGATGATGAGGAGTTGATGGATGGGTTAGTTGATATAGACTTCTTGGTGGTGGATAGCCGCCGAAAGGATTTTGCCAGGGTGTTGAGGCTGGCCAACTTGAGCAGCAGAGGAGCAGTTTTGGTGTGCAAGAATGCTTACTCAAGAAATGATTCCACTTTCAGATGGAAGAATGTTCTTGATGGGAGGTCAAGGCGGCTTGTTCGCTCTGTGTATCTTCCGGTGGGTGAAGGACTTGATATTGCACACGTCGCTACCAGTGGTGCTGTTTCCAGCTCAGCCAAGGGTGGGAGCCGGTGGATCAAGCATCTTGATCGGCAATCTGGTGAAGAGCATGTCATCAGAAAGTAGGTTTTCTTATTTATTAGTGGAAACTCTAATAGATAATTCTTGGGGGAGCTGCCGGAGCTTTACACCTTTTTTATTCATTCATTCGTCATCATATTTACATACACAACGTGGTAAATATAATAATATCATGTGCGGATGGCGGATGGCGGATGGCGGATGGCGGATGGCGGATGGATGAGAAACAATACTCTTGTTGAGCAGGTCTTATTAGTTATCATGTTAGGTTATGTATATTTATGTATTTGTTCATATATGTTTTTTTTTTTAACCCTTTCTTTTTTCCTCTGACTGAATCATTACTTGTGAATACATTTCCTCATAAAAACACCTAGAAAACATTCAATTGATTTTTCCTTTTTCCCCCTTTTTAGTTTGTTAATTACCTGATTGTCTATTCAAATTCGATTTACACATTCTCTACTGTCCCTTTCTTTTCTCCTTCATGAAACTTGCTTAACACGCTAACTGAAGACAAACACAGAAATAACAAGCATAGGCTGTAACAAATTTGAAAAAGAAAAAAATTGCAATCTAGTACAAGGGATATTGTATCTACTACGGAAGCTATTTTAGTCTCTGTGATATATTCCAATGTTCACGGTGTGTTCTACAAGAAGCCTGATTTATAGTCTATACTGAAATGGCCATCTTAATTCTTACATCAAATAGTAAATTTTGAAATTTCATCAAAGAATGCAGCCAAAAGCACATTTGATTGCTTTCCAGCAGTCCCTACTCTCCAGTGTCTCAGAATTGAAAGGGACGGCAGGAAACTGCAAATTTGCAAAATTGATCAATAAACTATACAATAACGATCATTAGTCCCAACTGTCTCGACTTCTTCTAAATGCCTTCTTCTCGGAAACAGCCTTTTTACTTTTCAGGCGTTTCTGCTCCCCAATTGCAGCCCTTCAAAATACCAAAAACAATTATAAGAGTTAATTTAAAGCCTGTCAGAATCCATGAACCCTAACTTACAGGGTACAAAGTCGAAAAAGTATGCACGAATTTAAAATATAACCTGCAAACCATACAAAAACAATAATATAGATGTAGAGCAGCAAGCAGCAATGCTGAAAGAAAAATTCAATGAGAAAACATGGGTAGATTGAGCTCTTACAACTTAGTCATTTTCTTCTTCTTCTCTTCTGAAGGAGGTGGGGGAACATAAGAAGCAGCATCAATGATAGCCTGTTTTTTTATTTAGTCCATCAAAAAAAGAGGGAAAAAAAAATTTTAAAAATATGATAGCAAATCCTTTCATGTCAAATTAGTTGTAATGACCGTACAACCAATCTGTCATTGGAGTACATACCAATCAATCTAGCTCTTTCAGGCAGTTTATACATCTTAAACTACAAGTTCGGTACAGCCAGTTATAATTACACGATGAAAAAATGACACAGCAAGCATAGAAAAGCAAACAGGTACCTGTAGTTTCCCCAATGCATCTTCAATATTACCCCTGAAGAAGTATGGTATATTAACAATTTGCTATGGCAGCACATAAGCAAAATGCAGACAAAAAGAAGAAGATGAGGCAAGAGTTTACTTCTGCGTCCTAGTTTTTGTCGAAGAAATCACAATTTCACCATCTTTGTTTATCCGATTCTTCTCCTGTTGACATAGAAAGCAATTGTCAAATACTTGCGGAAAATCAAGCAGATCAGACCATGAACAGATCTAGACAAGCAATGGAAAACATAAGACTCAAAATATATAAGATGCGGTCGTCATGCTTAGCAGATGCCTGCCCTCTCATGTACACATTCACACATGGAAGAGGGCTAGGGGCAACAATGCTGGTTATCATGATGCAGGGACAAGACTTTGAGGCCACCTCAGCTGGGTAAAATGTTATCATAGGAGAGTAACATTTATTTGACCAAATATATATTAAGAATTTGCATTTGCCCAATGGAAAGCAATTTCGTGATTTTAAATAGCAAAGAGCACCACACCAGTACTCTTGTTCGACAAGGTTAAAGTTAAAATTATGGGTTAGGAAGAAGGAAAATTGACAATTATCTATCAGTTCAGGGTTGGAAAAATTAGCAATTGGTAATCTTAACCTATATTGGTTCTATTTCTATCTTAATAATAACATTCACAATGTCCTAAATACACCTTAGGATGAATATTTCCTACCTGACAATCCCACTGAATCCTACTAGAGCACAAGCTTGACAACCTTGCCCTGGTTTTATAAAATAAATTTGCTATGAAACGAATCCTTCTATGCATACAGTATAAATTAACATAACATACCATTTGCATAATCCTCTGCCTGACTCTGTCACTAAGCCAATATGCATTTTGAACATTGAAACGCATGTCCACCTTAGTGTTCACTGTAAAATTAAATAAAAGCAATCTCGGTAGAAGTCGCAAGGGCAGGTTTGTAGGAGATGCAGAATAGAGGTGAAAATGAAAAAGTGGACAGCATACCTTTGTTCACATTCTGACCCCCAGGGCCACCACTTCTTGCAAAACTAACAGTGACATGCTCTGTAACATGTTAACATAGATCATGCTGACAGAAACCAAATTGAAGAAGATACCTCATATTGAAATTAAGAATTAGTTCCAATATAAATTGCAAGAAGACAACAGATAAATAAAAATTTACTACCAGAAACATTATGTTATTGTAAAAGAAAAAATTGATCTTCTCCACTATTTTAAAAGTTTTTAAGTTGTGTCAAGGGGGTTCTATATTCTTGTGTAAGCCTCAATGGCACAATAGCAGATGGAAAGAGTTTGTAAAGATGAGATTGCATGACCATAGTTCCTACACAACAAGAGAAACAACAGAAGCTGTAATCAAAGCTCCACAAGTTCCGCAAAAACATAATCGATTTCCTTAATATCGACAACAATCACACTGCCAGAGTCTTCACTCTCTGAGCAATCTTCTCCGACTAATTGCAGAAAGCAGTGGCATCCAACTGAACACATTAGAGGAATAAGGAAATAATCGTCTGGAAGAAATGATATTCATAGATAGATGATAACCTCAGCTGGATCATATTAATCCAAATGAAAAAGAAAAGCTTGCTTAATTGGTTCAATTTGAATTAAATTGTCCCTTCGAGTCAATAAGTCGCATAGGAATCAACTAAGTAGGACTAACTGACTTGTTCTAGTTTAAAAATCCTCTTCTCAATGTAAAGGCAGGCAGTAAGCAACTTGGAAGTACCTAGAGTGATTTTGGGGATGGGCTCATTGCCAGTGGAGCTCGCCCGCTCTTCGGCTTCCCGTAAAAGCTGCTTCACTTGGGAGAATCGAGCAGATACCTTGTCGTCGGAGCTGGAGTCAGAAGCCGCGCAGCGAATGCCCCCGACGTTAATTCCACGGTGATGTGCGAATTGGAGGGTCGTGCTCCCACGAAAGCCAGGCAGCCTTGTTTGGATTGATGATAACGAAAGGGAAGAGCAAGAGGACGATAGTGGTCGATGATGCAGCATCAGAATTTCGTTGAGGATCATGTTTGCTGTGGTTCTAATTGCCGCCATTTTTCACCTTTTTTTTATTTTTTTATTTTTATTCGAGTGAAAATGAAATGAAAACCCTAGTTAAATAAATCACAGCCAGAAGGGCAATTGGTGGTTCCCGCTGATTTGATGAATTTATCGAATCGGCGGTTGAACATACGTGTCGTGTCATTCATTCTTATGATTTAATAACTGGTCTGAAACACCACTGAAACACCACTGCCCTTGTACCTATAACATGTGAGAATAAGGTTTTTGAGTGCGAGCGCTCGAGTATTTACGGGGGTTAGTTGCGAGAGAGTCTTCTCTCGATATGAAATGTATACGACTCCTAATTGTATAAATTCTTTATAAATATTAAAAATTAATGTACATAGAATCTCAATTGTATAATCTGACTGATCGTAAATACCAAAGATCAATATACATGAGGCCCCAGCTGTATATTTAGGTAATGCTCTACTCTCTCAAATATTAGAATGAATTTAAAAAATTCGAGTAATGTACACAAGGAAATCTGGCAATGGATATGAGTTCCCAATTGTATTTGAAAATTTTAATTATAAATACCAAAAATCAACGTACGAGTTCCCAAGGTCCAAATTGAAAATTTTGATTGTAAATACCAAAGATCAATGTACATAAGATCCCAATAAATAATCTGATTGTAAATATTAATATTTAAGCAGTACTTCAAAATATCAATATATTAAGATTGTATTAAGATCAATGTACATAAGATATTATAAGATCAATGTATTAAGATTGTATTAAGATTAGAGCACACAAGATATTGTATTAAGATTAATATGCATGAGATTCCTCCCAGTTGTATGAGTCCTGTATATCAATATTTAAAAAAAAAAAAGAAAAAGAAAAAATCTTATCTTCAACAGAAAGCCCAATAAACACATATTTATTTTAGATAGTATTATGAACTCACTCTTAATCCTCTCAATAGCAGCCGACTGACGGTTGCACCGGCTTTTCACTAGATAATTATGATCGTTTACTAAATTAGAATGGAAATAAACTAGAAAAAGAATGGAGAATGAAAATTAAAATCAAAATAAATCATTTACTTTAAACAATAGGAATTGGAATCGAAATGAATTAGATCATCATTAATGTGTTTATTTTATCTTATAATCAAAATTACAATGAGTTAGATTGCAACAAATTACTAAAAGGTACTTAATGAACAACTATCATAATTATTATTTTATATTTTAATTATAGTGATTATTTATCCAAAGGTTAGTATTATTAATAATTATTGTTAATAATATACTAATATATTAATTAGTTACAAAAAAAATATATTAATTAATTGTCAATAATATATTAATTAATTGTAAAAAATTTTAATTAATTAAATGCTAATAATATATTAATATATCAATTAATAATTTTAATATTAATTAATCAATTATAGTAATATATTATTAAATTAACTATAATAATTAATAACAATATTGTATTAATTCGTTATAACTAATGGATAAAAAAGATATTTTTGTTTTTGTGGAGGGTAACATAGCCATTCTTATAAGTAGAAGGGTCACTCACATTTATTTCTTAAGAATTAATCTCCTATCTCCTATTCTCAAAATTGGGTTGACCATTCCAATTCTGACTCTATTTTATAAGATAATCACTATTAATAATTCTGATTTTTTAATTAAAAAATAAACACATTATTAAATTAATGAAAGAAAGCAAACGTACCTTTAATTTAATCTGAGCCGTAGCCGACGGCATCGGTTTTTATTGATGATTTGCACATAACTATCATCACCAATTATTATTTTCTGCCTGTTTCTTACAGTAATAGATTCATCATTGCATACTAAACGAAAATTTTTTGAATATGTAGCTTATGACAACGTTTTGCGAATTATCTGGCAGTAACAATAACGCACCACCACAACGTTATGTATGGTGTCCACTGAAAACTTTCTTCTCCTGCAATCCTCCATTCATGACCTGCACAAAAACATCATATTATCTCAAGCCCATGGAGCCTGAATCAAGAATCATGGGACCGCCACTCTTCCCAGCTAAGAATAGGCATAATTCGGTTGGATTCGCTTTTTTATAAGATAGTGCAAGCAGGAGACTTAAGGGACAAAAAAGGAACACACTCAATGCCATTTAATAAAATATACAGAGTGCTATTGAGATATTATTATTGACCATACGGTTCCAAAGTAACCCAATGGGTTGATACACGATGATAGTTACAACTGCCTCAACAATCACGGGGGCCATAAAATTGACCCAAAAGGCAAGTCCGCTACAATCAGTTTAGATTTAGACGTAGGGTAATTAAAGGAGGAACTAATAAAGAAAGGCTGCTATTAAATCTCAAGCAACAGAAGAGAGAACACATGATCCATCATTCCTTCCAACTTATTCTCCTAATCTTCGCCGTGTCGTCCTCTCCTTGACCTTGGATGAATTTTTCATCCGCCCCACATGATGTTTCTGTGAAGATCCAGATCCATCCAATGCCACTCTCCCTGAGTTCTGTGATTGCTCCACTGAAGGAAGTGCCCAACCTCCATGACCACCTGCCTGATGATACTGTCCACCACCAACGGATCCTGAGATCCCCAAAAAAAATTATCAACTTACACATCCCAGATCAAACCCCAATATATACTATTGACTTGCCACAAAGAATTGCTGAATGCATCAAATGTCACTTCACATATTACATTATCCAAACTATATTTGAAACACTAACAAATCCCTAGACGAACAAATGAATATTTTTATGAGACAAATAAAATTGCCAACCTAAAAAAAAAAAAGAAAGGCTAAGTCCAAACTCATAACCTTCCACATTCATAGGTTAAATCCAAGTGTTTCAACCTAAATTTTCTAGCCCTGCATAACATTACATGTATGCATTACATGGAGATTTTGCCATAAGATATGTCCATATCAACAAAATTTTCACTTCAACTGAGAAAAGCAACCCAAGGATTGCCAAATGCAAGTACCATAATTGCAAAACTATATTCATATCAAGGACTCAGAACTACATTCACAAGAAATGCAGTCGTATTTGCAATCATTTCCTAGAATAGCTATCATCATTCAATCATTTAAGGTGACTCACAAATTATTATAAACACATTTACTTGTTATCTCATTGAAACCAAGCAGACTAAATATTTCAACGATCACAGAGAATACTTGCATATTTCTCAGGAAGAATCACATTCTAATTCCAAGACAACCCAAAAGATCTCTCATATGGCCAACAGTAGCTGACAAAATTAAAATAGCATATTCAAGGCCACAAAAACATACCCATTTCATTATGGCCAATAAAACTACCAGTCCATCCAGGCAGGACCTTTCTGGCATTTCCATTCCAAGCTTCTTCAAAACCATCAAGCTCATCTGCAGGTTCAACCATTAAAATCATATTTAGTCAATGACATTAAAAATCCAAAAATACAAGCGGACTGCCAACCAGAGCATAAATAAGCATGTCAGATATCCACTGCTGCAGATAAGGCTTACAACCGCAAATTGCAACACAGGAAATACAAACCATAAATATAATCATACATACCTTCATCTAGATTGTGCAAAGTCTGCATTGTATCCACCTTACCATCAGAATTTAGGTTCCTTGCAACAGAATGGCCCTACGAAATTTATTTCCAGAATAGAATCAATAATCATACACCATGCACAAATTGAACACAAAATAGCTCAAATTAGCAATAAATACAACAGAAGAACCCAAAAACATGGCCATTGAAAAGACAATCCAAAACATTATCCAACATATACCTTGTTGTGGAGCCCCCTTGAAACTCTGTGTGATGCTTGCCTTGTAGAAGTATCAGCTTCTTTGCTTTCTTCAAAAGTTACCTGTTACACACATTGTCAATTTTTTTTAATAAAAAAAGAATTGACAGAAAGTAATCCACTTCATCATCATCCTTTGAGGTAACTTACACCATCACTTCCTGTCCTCCTTGTCTTTGAGGAAGTATAATAAGCACCATTAGCACCACCGTAAGTGACAGTAGAGCTAGAAAAGGAGTAACTGTGAGTTTGGGGTTGATGCTGTGCAACATTGTATTGGCTATAGTCATTCCAGTGTTGTAGATGTTTGTTCTTCCTCTCTGGAGGAAAAGGAAAAAAGATATTATCCCTCAAGACTCAAAACAATAATCAGTGCACCCCTTAAATTAATTTTTTTTGTTTTAAAAAAAAAGCCATAACACCAAAACAAAGGACACACTTCACCTTCAACTTCATCATCACGATGCTCAACAACAGGCCCGTTGCTAGACCTACCATGCTTCCTAGAATTGTCATTTTTCTCTTCAGCTGCTTGTTCTTTTTCATCATCAGAGTTCAATTCTTCAATAATTGGCCCCCTTGACCTTTTAGGCTGCTGAGGTTGATTCTCAATAAAAGCATTTTGATGCATATTGGCAAAAGGACTTCCACTAGGAGGACCGAAAAAGTTTGACTCAAACATGCCACCGCCGAAAGGGCGTGTGAAGAAAGGGTCATCAAACGGGTCCCTTCCCCCAAAGAAACTAGGCATTAAACTCCTGCCACCACCAAAACCCCCAAAACCACCAAAAGGGTCACCAAAATCAAAGAAAGGATCCCTGCCTCCTCTTCCTCTCTGCATCTTGCCAAAGCTAAAACCCTAGAAACTAACAAAACCCCACAAAACTAGGATCAGCACACGATGAAGATCATTCACAAAAATGTATAAATCTACTAAAAATCAGCATAACATGTAGCAATAGAAACACAATAAGCAGAAACGGTAAAATCTGACATGCCTACTCATGAGAAACATACCAAAAAAAACAAGCCCACATCTACGTGATCCTTACTAAAAGAAACAAAAAAATTTACCAGAAACAAACAAACGTCTACAATAATACCACAATTCACAATTAATTATTCTCGTTAAGCTCCCAAACCCTACAGCAGAAACCCTAATGCCACCACAGCAAGACACTAAACTAACAATAACACGAACCAAACGACCTATAGACGAAAAATCAAAGAAAAAACATCTTAAACCTCTTTCATATCATACTTTTGAGATGGAAATCAATCATAATTTTGAACCACTTATTCAAACAATCGCAACATGAGACTCAAGGACCCCCACCAAAAAAAAAAAAAAAAAAGGGAGAAAGAAAGAAACCGATGTGTTAAAGAGAGGGACATTACCTGAAAGTAATCGAGAGCTGGCAAGAATACCAACAGAAACTCGAATCGTCACGAAAATAGAATGAGATGATTGTGATTCCTGAAAGGGTTCCTTTTTATTTATCGTTTACAAAGGTGAGTCGGTTTCCGTGGTTGGGTTAGAAATGTAAATCATCGATGTGGTTTTTGCGTCAATTCGAACGGTAAGGGGGAGCATCGAAGATTCTAGTACTCGCAAGACACGCCTCCAGTCACATATGGACACGTGTCGCATGATGCTGATAAAATATTGTAATGCTTGGGAAGACAATGTTGATCGGGACCTTGCTACGTTACAGACTCTGTATGTAACGTAGCAAATGGGGAGCATCCACGCGTCGCAGGAGAGAGAAAAAGTTGTTGGAATTTAGCTGGTTCAAGGCCAATTTGCACCGAGCTGTTACATACAGAATCTGTAACGTAGCCTTGTCCTGTTGATCGTCATAAAATGAGTATTATCATCCGTTAAATTGATTTACCCTGCTCTCATAATTTATTGAAAAAGTGTTGCATGCTGCGTGGTAAATTCCGTAATATTATTTAGAATATATTCGTTGTATACTTTCTCCTAATTAGTAATCAAGGGAACTATGATTAACTTTAAAGAAAAATCATTGAAGGGATTATTTTATTTAGGTTTAAGACATTTAATTGACTGTCCAAAGGTAAACTATTATTGCCCTGAACAAAAACATCACCCTTTCATATAAAAAAAAAAAAAAAAGAAAGAAAGACAAAAGGACAAAGATATTGCACACTCATTCTGAAATTCGATAACACAAGCTATTTTCATATCCCAGATGCAGGATATTCGAAAGAGCTTGGCGTACAAAATACAAGCTTCAATCATAAAGCTGGCAGAGGGTTGAATAGTCGTTTGATAGATCTATCCATTAACTGCTTGCAACACAAAGGATGTTGCATGAACAAAGATGTCATATCCACAAGTAAGCTCATGGCTTTCGTTCACTGAATGCTGACTCACCCGTTCAATATCTCCGTTGCTATCTGTAAATGGAAATGCTACAGCCTACAGATCATCTGAATCAGGCCTTGTCGGATATTCAACACATTGAAACGACGGCATCCATTCTAAATCGTCTTTTGAATATGCAGGGATCAGCCAGTATTTCTTGTTCTTTCCGAAAACCTGGAACAAAAAGGAGTGGAAGTTGGTAAATCAGCTATCAATTGATACACGGATTTTAAATGATTAATTTTTATTTGACCTATAACTAGATCACTCAAGTCTAAGTGGGTTATGCATATGTGATGTTATGATCCACCAGGTTAACTGGAAGCATGTTTAAGATTCAAAACGTTCAGATTGGAAGTTAAAATATCAAAGACACTGGTTTTGTTTAGCTAATTCTGAAAACCAAAATGGTAGCAATAGTATGCTTATTATATGACTGTATCTAGCAAACTTCCAAAGATGTTAAAGGCATTGTCATCTCATCCCAAGGTAAAATGCAGGGCACGCAGCTATTGTTGTGGCAATCTGGTAGTTTCAGGTATTAAAAATAAAATAAAAAACAAAAGAAAAACTTCCAGGCCAAGATATGGGACCGATACCTACCACAAACTACCTGCATGCAATGATTTTGAAGCTCAATAAATAAAGGGACAGATAGACCTAGCAAGAATAATTCTGAGTTGGGTTGGAAAAGACAGCAAGTGCATATCACATGCATCATTGAACCACAAACCTTGAGGAACAATCACGAAACCAGAATTTTGGTTCAGCAGGGTAAGGAAATAAGCAACTTGAAAGGGCCATAACACAAAAACAAAGAAGTCGAGAGAGCAAGATAATAGATTATAGAAATAGGTTTTCTGAAATTTTTTTCCAGAAAGGGGCTACCCAAATGCAAAGCCCCCATAGCTCCACCTATGTTCAGGAAGCAAAAGACCAAAACACAAATTGGAGAATTTATTTTTCTGTTATCTATGAGCTCAATCATTTTGGATATGGAAGTGAAATCAGGTAAAAAAACATTAATTTGGACACTTGAGCTGCAATAATCTATTTTCATAAAAGAAAAAACCGTTTTTATGAAATAAAAAAATCCAGCAAGTTTTAAAATGAGGCTATTTTTCCACTTTAGCAGCAGTAGCAATTATATTTTAGATTTTGAAGTACTTTTCTAAGGCAGCCATCTAATGAAACAGATGGTCCATCCTCAAAAGCATGCATGCATAAGAAATTGAGAAGGAATAACCTGTTCAAAGTTTATCTTCCAACCAAGATCATAACGCCATTTAGGAGAGGTTTTCTTCTCAAATGCCTGAAAGAAGAAAGCAAGAGCATTACGCAAAACATACACCAGCATGAAGTTTTTGATAAGTAAATGGGAAACAATGGGAAGACTGAAGAACTGAAAGCATTACCTCAATAGTGGTAGTATTGCCTGCCACCAAAGATATGTGCATAATCAGAAAGCCCAGAATACTCAATGCAAATGCTAAGTTAAGAACTGCAAACAGTAGATACTAAAAATTATGATAATGTAATGATAAAAGCACTACAGTCGATGAAAAAAAAGTCCGATTCTGAAATTTACCAAATGTGATAAAAGAGGCAGCAAGGTTTCCTGGTGATTCAGGTATCTCATCATCAGTAAACAATGCAATAAAAATCGGCAGTAATGATACAGTGACAAGAGTTGTCTCAAGAAACGTATAAAACTGCAGAGAAGTTCAGCACCAAAGATACCACTCAGCGTTTTCGTATTTGATAAATAACACTCAGTCATGCCACTCACTTGGCAGTTAGTTTTTGAAAGCAAAGATGGATGCTAAGGCATAAGGACTGCATTCAACTAATGCAATACACATTAACATATGTCTCAATATAAGAAGTGAAACTACCACCAGAAGATCAAAGTGGAAAAATAAACAGCTTTTTGGTGTTTATAAGAACCTTAGAAGGAGCGCATGAACAGTAAATCAATCAGTTGCCTTCATAATCAGTAGCCCTACAAGTTTATGGTAAGAATACGAATGGAAAGAACTTGCTAGTACAATTCTTAAATTATTTTCTTTAGATAAATAAATAAGCTTCAGGACATGGAGTCCTTATAAAAAATAAACTTGCTGTGAATAAGGCTTAATGATTTTATTAGCATTGCTACCACTTATACACAATGTAAGAAAGCTATTTACAGAAAGTACAAAATAATAGCCTAAATTATGGTAATTGATTACAACTGACAAATACAATCAGCCAGCCACTCGGTAATCTCTAATTGACTTGATTGGTTGCTTGATCCAAGGAATTATAGTCTGCTCTAATAGTGCTGAGCTGTGATACCATCCAAAGACGTACTTTAAAAATTTCACGTTTCACGACATAGGAAAGTGTTTTCTTATTTTGGCCCTTAACAATAATTGAAAAGGCAAAGAACAGATAGTTTGAGAATATTTCAGGCAGATGAAATGCTCAAATAAAAACGAGGATGATCATACAATTTATCTCAAATTAGCCCTCATCAGCAATTGTATCACACGTTCAATGATTATGGGCAAATAAACAAAGTGGAGAGCCAATCCATTGTAAAATCATTGATTTCCATCATGTATTAGTACATTTACCACTTATCGTCAACCAAATAAGGACTTATGCTGAGACTTAAGTCAACAAGTCAGAGAGTTAACATACCAAGAAAAGAAGGAAATACTTGTAGTTGAATGCCCCAACACAATTCACAACCCATACACAGTGATGATCCATTTTCAATATGCATCTCCGACCTTGAAAGAATTAACAGCTTAAGCTTTCATTGTTTGGTAAAATAAGACATCAACGAAGGCACAAGAACAAGAAATGGAGCTGAGAACTCACAAACAGAGCAGTGATGGCAACGAGGAGGCTTGAACTGATTACATTTTTGACAGAAGCGTATTCCTTGATGTTTTGGTTCAATAAGCACAGCCGATTGGTTTGCACCTAAATCTACACCACCATTGTCTGATCCTGCCCATTGACCAGCATCACCACTCTCCTCATCTAGGTTGGGAATCCAGTTAGGCGGAACACCGCCTGGATCTGTTATCACAACAGAAAAGTAGCTCCATACTAACATCGCCAACTGCATTACAAAATTTAACACCAACATTTACAACCAATTTAAACTGATTTAAGTTTTACAGTTTCTGTGCTTTTATTGGTTTTGCAGAGCACCACCCTGTTGATCTAAAATGCTAAATATGAGTGCGAAGGTTCTACTTGCACATATTTCACACAAACGAAAATTACCCAAAAAACAACAATCAGTATCTAACTCTCCATTTTCAAGCTGAAAAACTATAAGAATAATACTGAAATTCATTATTCCTAGTTCAGTGAATCACTGGGAACAAACTGGCAACTCCATCTCAGCTCAATTAATATAATTCCAAATTTAAAGCCATCCCTGCCTTAGATTCAATCACAAAATCAAAGAGACTTAAAAATGAATAAGAAACAGGCATTATTGACCAGCTGAACCAAATAACAAAAATGATCATTGGAATCTCGTCCTACATAAGTACTAAAGAGTAATCAAAACGTAATGCAAATAAATAAATTCTCAAAAAACAAAAACGTAAAGGGTTTGCTTACCAAAGAATGAAACAAAAACAAAACAAACAGGGCGGTGATTGAATCAAGACCGCCGAGAAAGAGAGCGGGGCCATATTTGGCCACAACAACAGCATAATAAGAGACACCGATTATTCCAAGGACAACTAATATCATTACAGAACCAAGCGCGCGTAACACCGTGCAGTATTTGAACACATTCCACGCCATGTCCAAATTTGAACTTGTCTTCATTTTTGTTATTTCCGTTTGTTAAAATGATCGTATCAATGTAATCGAAGTGATGATTTATGAAGTGTGCACAGGGACAGGACTGTTCTTTTTTGACCGTACAGGCTCTTCTTGGAATTCCATTTTTCCCGTTTTTGGAATTTTGTCAGATTTTGTGAAATTCCAGAAGAAGGTTGTTGCCGATTGACTGACGCATTACTGCCCGGAAAAGGTTAATTTTTCGAGAAGGTAATTTATAATTTTTTTATATAAATTATAAATTATGTAAATTTATTTATTATTTATACAAGATGATTGTAAGTGACATGTAACTTAAAAAAAAATTTTAAAAATAAAATAACAAAAAAATACATGCAGTGATATGATGCTAAAAGCACCTCGGTCGTACCCTGATTACACACCGTTTTCTGATTAAAGGTTCATTTAATAAGAAACAAGAGGAGTGCATTTAGAAATCCTCCAAAATCTGTGATTTTTAAATCAGCCCATTACGTGCCTTACTGCAGGCCAGCAGAGCTGTTATATGTCTCAATAGCACAAGCCCAAAAACAATATGAACAGAAGGATCCAAAGTTCATTGAGAAATTTTGCTTTTTTATTGTTTTTTTGTCGAGAGGCTGGCGTTTTGTTTAAGACAAGGCTTAGAGGGGCCGCCCCGCCGAGATCACTATGTATAGGGTTTTGCCCTAAAATTTCGATAGGATTGAGAATTGAAAACCTATTTAGTTTATGTTTAGTTTGGGTCAAAATCAAAACCGAACATCAAACGTAATCAGCTACTTAAAAAAAAAAAAATTGAATCTAATTAAAAAATTCGATTCTGCTTAAATCTCAAACTACTAGACCCCATAAAAATCAAATCGAAACCCAAAGCACCCGACTCTAATTTTATTTATGACACTGCTAGGCAGTGGAGGAACAGGGAATTTAATTTGACAAAGACCATATCAAAAAACTTAAAAACTTTAGTAGGCTATAACAAAGAATTATATATATATATATATATATATAATTGTATGTATGTATGCATTGATTTGTTTTACTCAGGGTCAGTTTCGTAATGTTATAACTTTTAAAATAATTACAGTTAATTGTATTATAAGTAATCAATAATGAAAATAATCAGTTAAATATTTGGTAAAATTTATTTTTAAAAGTAGTTGTATGTATTAGATAAATCTTATTATTAAACTGTTGCAAGAATATGAATGACTGAATTTAACATAATGTTCAATAAAATTTATTTACACATTTAAACACATGTATATAAATTATTTTTTTGTTGTGTATATATAGTAATTGATAACTAAAATAAATATTTTATTTTTTATCTCAATATGATTAGTAATAATAATAATATAATAAATAATTTTATTTCCTAATTAATAAGAATAATTTTAGATTTTTATAAAATACATGAGGATGTTTATGAAATTATATTAAGTATAAAATTGATTCTCAAATTAGATTTTAAATTATGCTATAGGATGAGGTGATTTTGCCAAAAATAATTTTTAAAAAAATTTATTGAAGGCCAAAATTGACTTTTAATTTTTCAAAATCACTTTTGAGCCTCTCAAAAGTAATCCCAAGCAGGATTTTATAATTGTGACGAGAATTTCAAACACTATTATGGTAAATAAAAAAAGGTTAAGCATACTATTATCATTATACATGTTTACATTTTTTCTAATTATTTTATTATATAAAATAGTTTATACACTCAAAATCTAAATATTTTGGTCCATATATATCTACACAAATATTAGTATATAACAAAAACAGCTTAAGTACCGTGTAATAAAAATGAGTCAACATAACTTGATTAGGAGTCTGAAATCAATAATCAAATTGTTGATTGTGTCATAAACACATTATAACTGTAGTGTTGAGAATTTTAAACTCGAACTCAACACAATTGTTAAACATGGGACATATTTAACTCAATTAATAATTTGTATCCGTTTTATGTCAATCAAAACTCGCAAACTTTGTATTGTATTGAAACCAAGTTGATGGGTCGCATTACAAATTGTCACCCCTAATGGTGCATTTACTTCTAAGAAATAGGAATGGAGTGGAATGAGAATGGGCTGGAATAGGAATGAAAAATGAAGAATGGGAATAGAATTTCAATGTTTACTTAGCAAAAATAAATGGGAATGGGAATATGTTGAAATGTCATTGATGTGTTTATTTGGCAAAATAAATGGGAATGAGAAATGAGAATGATAATCAATTTACCAAAATACCCATAGTATTAAATAATGTAATTTTCATTGACTAGATACATGTATAAATATTATTATAAAAATAATATTAATTAAAAAATAAAATTAATAATAATAATATTTTAGTTATTATCATTATTATCATTATTATTATTAATATTATCATTATTAACAATAAAAATAAAGATAAAAATAATAATTAATAAAAATAGTTAATTTATCATTATTAACAATATTATCCTTATTGTTGTTATTATTATTATTAATTTTATTATTATTATTATTAATTTTATTAATTTTGTTATTTTAGTTATTGTTAATTATTGTTATTATTATTATTATTATTATTATTATTAAAATTAAATTTTATTAACTTTATTATTTTAGTTATTATTAAATTATTTTTATTAATATTAAAATTTATTATTTTAGTTATTATTAATTATTGTTATTATTATTATTATTAATTTTATTATTATTATTATTATTAAATTTTATTAATTTTAGTATTTTAGTATTATTAATTATTGTTATTAATATTAAAATTTATTATTTTAGTTATTATTAATTATTATTATTAAATTTAAATTTTATTAACTTTATTATTTTAGTTATTATTAATTATTGTTACTATTATTATTATTATTAAATTTAAATTTTATTATTATTATTATTATTATTAAATTGAAATTTTATTAACTTTATTATTTTATTTATTATTAATTATTGTTACTATTATTATTATTAAATTTAAATTTTATTAACTTTATTATTTTATTTATTATTAATTATTGTTATTATTATTATTATTATAAATGTTAATAATGATAATATTAATAAAAATAATAATAACAATAATTAATAATAACTAAAATAATAAAGTTACTAAAATTTAATAATAATAATAATAAAATTAATAATAATAACAACAACAATAATAAGGATAATATTGTTAATAATGAAAAATTAAATACTTTTATTAATTATTATTTTTATCATTATTTTTATTGTTAATAATAATAATAATTAATAATAATAACTAAAATAATAAAATTAATAAAAATTTAATAATAATAATAATTATTATTATTAATGACATTTAAAATAATAAAATTATTTGTAATTTGAATAAGGGTAATTTAGAAAATATGAAAAAATTATAAGAATAGAAAAATAAATTTATATTTCATTCTCATTCTCATATTTTCATTCTCAATCTTTCTATGAGAATGAGATTCTCATTCTTTATTCCCAAATTATATGGAACTCACATATTTTATTTTTATTCCTAAATTACATTTTACAAATAAATATAAATTTTATTCTCATTTACCATTCTCATAAAATAAACGCACCATAAATACATAATATAATTGACTTACGGTGTTATATTATTAAGAACGACATAGCTATCTATCTACACTTTTTTTATTGGGAGGACACAATTTTGGTCATCATTTATGAGGACTTGAACTCATCTACTCGAACGTTGTGCAGAGGAGCCTTTATGGAGCCGGCATGAAGGAGTAAAATGTTCAATAACGTCATACTTATAGAATTAATTATACGTAGAGTTTGCATAATAATAATCCACGCAACAGCTATAAATAAATTAACTATGAGTTCATTCCATCGTTGACTATTTAATGATTTCATTATTAAAAAGGCGATCCCGTTGGACTGGTAGGTTACGGTCCCTGTATAATTTAGAAATTAGAAGAAGCCACGCAAAAGTCATTATTATGGCTGGCTTCTAGGGATTGCAAATATCTAATTAGGATGGTAAATATAAATTTATAATTATTTATAATTAATATATTTATATTTATATTTATATTTAATATTTAATATTAAACATAAATATGGATTTTATCCATATAGATATGGATATTTATTTTTATTATATAAAAATAATAATAGAAAATAATTAAAATTATAATATTAAATTTAACTATTAACCTATTTATATTAGTAATATATATATATATATATAATGGCGGTCCGGTAGTCGGTGGTGAATTTCCGGTGAAGTCTGGTGACTTTCCGGCTAAGTCCGGCGGTGGTCCGACGACCTTCCGGCCGGTGGTTCATTTATAATATTAAATTAATAAAATAAAATAATAATTAATAATAGCATTAAGTTAAAAAATTAAAGGATAATTTTAGAAACTTTAGTTTTTAATATAAGAGAAACTAAAGTTTAGTTTAGTTTTTATTTTAGTTTAACAATATATTTTTTTAATTTTAAATGAATAAATTAATTGAATTTTGGATATCCATCAAATATCCATTTCCATTCAATATCTAATTAGATATTTTTAAAAATATCCATATCCATATCCAAGAAGATTTTGGATGGATATTATCCAATCCAATTGGATTGGATGTATGAATATTCAATTTGGATGGATCAATTTGTCATCCCTACTGGCTTCTCAGCGGTCGAATGCTGCTGCCGTTCCCATCGATCGATTTCGGTCCCTTTAGAGTTGTAGTTGTATTTTAAAAATTATAATATTAAATTTTTTTATAAATATTAATTATTGTAATTTAAAAATTAAATTAATTTAATTTTATATAATAAAAATTTATTATATATCTTTATTAGTTTTACATCAAAGTTATTATTTATAAATTATATTTATTATATATTATTAATTTTTTAAGTTATATTAATTTTTTAAGTTATATTATACATTAATATTTATAATCAGATTATATAATTATAATTTTTTATATTTTTTAAATTTTCTTTAATATTCAATAAATGTTTATTTTAAATTATATCACATAATTATTTAATAATTGAAAAAAAAATAAAACTAACCCTATCTCATTATTGTTGTAAGCGAAAGAACTCTCTTGCGAAAGGTGCCAACCACTTGTTATGACGTGGGAACCTTTGCAGTTTTACACGCGACCCCATAATAGGGCTATAATTGACAATTACACGCAGGACACATTTTTTTTGTTATTCTTTTTATTTGAGAAAGTCAGCACCTAGAGTTTGCTGGCACTGCCACATAATATACTATACATTATTAGAGCCTTAGTGGGACCACATTGGCCTTTATGAGTGTGTGTGTGTCTCTCTCTCTCTGTCACTTCCACCCCCATCGAACATTTATTAACCTCACATGTACGCAGACTTAGGTTTTGGTGCCTTCGTTTGGAGATCCACCGCAGGCTGGCTCCACGGTTACCCTGCGGATTGTAAATGTGGTCGTTGAAGAATTAAATTTGGTCATAATTAGTTTTAACTAACAAGGCAACAACCCCCGCTCTCATCTGTCTATCATAAATGACGCCACTACTGTTTCGACAACCATTAGAAAGTGACCGTCCGGAATATTTAAAACTCACATTCCCACTCTCCGTTTCTTTCTTTTCTTTTTTTTAAATACTATTATTTAGAATTATTATTGGTATTACATCAAATATTATAATTAATATTTATAAATAAATTATATAATTAAATTTTTTTTGTAGCATATACTCCTTTCAAGCGTTTAAATTTTTTAAATTCTCTCAAACGTTCGAGAACTGTCCACTCTACTTACCTTTTGTGAGGAATAGACTGACTCCACTTAATTAGTTGATAATTGAAAGAAAATTAAAATTAACCCTCATAATATTTTTATAGAGACTCAAATCCATAGACTTAATATTATAAATATAAAGATTCTCCCACTGAACCAAAAACCCATTAATCCACTCTACTCTTCCTTAATTTCAAGTTCAAGTGCATCGCCTTTAAAATCGAATTCAACTTTACGGCTCATATCATTATTATTGTGTGCATTAGGATACACTATGGATGACAAAATTCATTTTGATTTTAACCTTCGGAGATTTTTCCTATTCTGGGGGGTTATGAGGAAGATTTTATACCCAATTACTTATTCGGGGAAGGGATGATGATAATTTTTTATCTAATTTCTTATTCAGAGAAAAGACGGAGATGAGGTAGAATCCCTATCCCCTACCCATTTCCTCGTATTAATTTTTAATTTTATTTTTAGCATTATTAATAAATGAATAATGAAATTTGAATTATATTAAATAATAGTATAAATAACAAATATTAGAAATATTTATATATATCTACTATAAAAATTTTGAGCATACTTAACTAGTTGTAATTCTAAATTGCTATTTGACCGAATCTTATTCTAAAGGTCTTGGCCCAAAACTGTTTTAGATTATGAGTTATATTGTTTATATTATTTTTATTGTTTAGATTTCTTTTTTGAGAAGTTATTGTTTTAGATTTGAAACCTAATGTTATCTCTTAATTTGTCACATTCCGCGAGGAAGAATATGAGGGGCATTAGATGCAAGAGTAAATACTTTTATTAAAAATATTAATTTCAGTATCTATGCCCATTTCATTTATTTCATTATTGACATAAAAGTAATTTCTTTTTATTATAAGATCATGAAGATTAACGAATATAATTATTCTGATGATTTTTATTTTATAGTCTAATTTTTTAATAGATTAATATTATTGTAAGATATATTTCAAACCTTATTTTGGTTTAAAATTTTATTTTAATATGATTAAATCAAGTTCAGAATTTAAATTTAAAAACGTATCAGTTATTCAGAAATTAGAGATCCCTTGAGAATCCCCTCTTATTATTTGAGAAAGGGACAGAAATTCACTCAAATAATTTTAATAGGGACAAAAAAGAGATAAAAAAATATATAAAATACTGAGAATGAGTATAAAAATATTTGTCTCCTTTCCTTCTCTCCCCTCCCCATTGTCATCCCTAGGTTACACTTACAGCAGTTGCTTGGTTGGCAACGGCAGGCACCCTAATCCCTGCTTCTTCGTTTTTCATTTGAACAAATTAAGCACGGAGCAGAGGCCGGCAACCAATTTACAACGCAGTCCAAAAGAAATTTAGTCAAAACTGTGATTTAATGGTAATGATATTGATCGATGATGCTTCGCGTCCTGTCAAAGCTGACCCCGACCATAAATTTTGAATATTCGCTTTTAAAATGTGATGCCACTTGAGTACGTGGATTGGACTGAACAATGCTTTGACGTTCATATTGGTTTACGACCATTCATAATTCTGTCTTAGCAGTTTCCATTAATATCGATTTTTCCAGATTCTAATTTCTAAATGGTTAGAAGTTTCAGCCACTTAAAGCAAGGGAATAATTGCCTTTCTTGCACGGAAGCACGGATATTCCAGGATTAAAATCTTCGCCTAACTCCAACGCCGGGGGTTGGCATCTGTTCCTAAGACAAAATTAACTAATTACAACCGCTTATATATGATAATAATAAGGATCCCCTATCTTATATATATGTAAGATAAGAATTGTCTAATAATAATATATTATTGTTGAGATGATGTCCTGACAAAACGTACAGATATACATATTAATCCATGTGCTACGTTTGCCTTTTTATATATGATCTCGCTATGTTACGTTAATTGTAACGTACATTTATACTCAGTAGCAGTTCTCATAGTGAGATCCACTATTATTGCTGTGTGTGGCGTACGTTACGATTAACGTAACGTAGCACCGGCCTTTTATATATTGTAATTTTATATACATTTGTCTTTTTATATATTTCAATGTCATTATATATTGTAATTTTTAAAAGTTTATAACTCGTACTAAAATGACGAACTACAAAACATTTTCCTTTTTTATTGGGCGATTGGGGGATGGTAGTTGTTGCGGATTATCGATAAAACTAAATAAAATAAAGGGATGTTATTATTTGACTACTTGATTTTTTTTTATATGTTAAGTAAGTATCAAAACTCAGTAAAAATTATATTTTACCCTCTAATATTTATGATGACATCACTTTATAATCATTCCATTAAAAATAAGTTAATTTTTATTAGAATATGAGTTAAAAGTCGATTTTACTCATAAATCATAAAAGATGAATTTTTTTTCTTAAGAAGAAAAAAATTAAAAAAAAGAGAAATTTTATTATTTTTTTAGTAAAAATTTTTCTGACATATCAATTCACTACTAAGGTTTCTTAAAATTTATATTTTATCACTTAATATTTAAATTGTTATTATTTTATTACCAAAATGTTAAAAAATAACTAAACACTTAACTTAGAGTCTAAAGAACATTTTGTCATTTGAAAAGAAAGAAATTACAAAGCAGAAATCACTTTAGAAAAGTAGTCATTATTTAAAAAAAAAAACCGACTACTTTTATATTATATAAACATGTTGTTATACATTCAAATATCAAATTCTACGTAATACAAGCCAAATGCTTCAATTTTGATAGTATCATCCAACACCAGCAACCCTAAGTCATTTCAAAGACTATAATGGCAAGCCAAATACTTCAAATTTAACATTTCATTGTTCAACAACTGTGTTAATATTTTGGCTTGAATATGAAATTCTTTAAATGCCGCTATGGCACCAGTAAAGTTTTAATTGTGTTAATATTTTGTTAGTAAAGTGATAACAATTTGAATATTATGTGATCAAATGTAGGTTTCAAGAAACCTTAGTACTGAGTTGATATATCAAAAAACTTTTAGCGGACAAATGATAATGATAATATCTCTTTCACAATTGAATGATACATTTTAACTTTAATAAGACATTTCTTAAATACCCTTATAATATCAGTAAATTTTTTATTACGTTAATATTTTAGCAGTGAAGTGATAATAACGTGAATATTTAGGTTGCGTTTGTTTTTTTATCTGAAATCTAAATAGGTCTGAATTTATCTGAAATCTGAATAGGTCTGAATGAAAATGTCTAAACGATATGTTTGTTTTTTCATTTTCAATATCTGAAGAGAACAACGTAAAAGTTAGTAGTTTGATATAAATATCATTTTAAGTAGTGCATATATTTGTTCTTCACAATTTATAATTTTCATAAGTTGATTAGTTTGGTAGCATTAAAAAAAATACTATCATTGTTTATCTTAATTTCATTTTTTAATTAAAGATGTAATTATAACATCAAATTTTATTATAAAGTCAACATTAATATTTTATTTTTTATTCATATTTGATTTGTTCAGTATTTTAGTTTAGCTAATATTATCATGTGAATAAAAAATTAAAATAATTAAAAAAACTTCAAGAATAATACAAAAATATTAGGTTTATACATAATATTGAAAATACATGAATTGTTAAAGATATTTTTAATATTTGAAATTAAAATTTTCTATTTACACTTCAGACTTTAGATAAAAATAAACTTTTTTTATTTTTTTATTCAAATAAAATTATCTAAAAATAAGTGATAAATTAAAAAAATAAATAATATAAAATAATTAAATATCTAAAAAAATTAAATTAAAATTTTAAATAAAAAAATAAACAACACCTTAGCCTTCACTAAATTTTATACGTCAAAAAAACTTAAATGCATAAATGAAAATATCCTTAAAATAAAAAAATAATTCTGTGTAAACAGGTTGTTGGAATTATCAAAGTCGTACATGGAAATTAGATTTGTGGACCCATATTAATTTAATTTATTCAGATCCCGATTTATTCTAATTACCGATTAACAAACATACCATTAAGGCAGTTGTGACTGAATGCTAATCAGAATTGCGACAATTGAATTGACCTTGTTATATATAATGCACATAAAATAAATGAAAATAATCCAGCCATTTACAGAGACGCTGCAGAGTCTTCTTCGCCATAGAGTGCGTGGTGGTACCCTGTTATTTAACCAAATCATCTCTGAAACTGAAACTGAGTCATGATTACAAGACGACGAAAACACAACCTAAGAAAACGATAAGACATTAAAACCGAAAACACAGTCACGGCCTCAGACTCACAGGCCCGGTAGCTTATATTGAGATAAAAACCCCATCCTCACGTACACGGAGATATCGGTACAATCTCCCTGTAAAAATAAACCCAAAAACGAAATGATCGGATAACAAAAACAAGCTTATTAGCCGCTAGCACTAGCATGGCTCCTTCGTCTTCTTCTTCTTCCAAGTCCCCTCCCCCTCACCAATCCCCGCGTTTCAGTTTCACCCCTGTAAGTTCTCTATAGTCAGGCCTTTGTTTCCAGGGAAATTAAATAACTAAATGCAAGCTTTTATTTATATGCTTGTGTATATCCTTTGTTTTGCAGATTCAAGAATGTGAACGGGAAGGGCAGCAGTCAGAGCACAGTGTGTCTGCGGATCACAATGGAGTTGTTTACAAGCACCAGCCAACGCCTCTCCATGATAAAACCGGCATACCCAATAACAAGAAACGACAAGATCGGTGGTCTGGCGAAGGAGATGGTTCGGTTTCTTGCAACAAGTGCAGGCCAAACTCCCGGGAGAAGATCTCCGTTGTTCCTTTGGATAATAGCAACAACAACGGTGCCAACAAAATTTCATCTTTCATGTCCAGCCCAAATGGGATTTTCAAGTCAATTTTTCATTCTTTAGCAAGGAAGCAGAGTCCGAAATCAACGGATGTATCAAGTGCGAGAGAGGAACAATGGAAGATCGCTGTCGCCGAGCTTACGCAAAAGCTTATGCAAGTTACAAGAAAGAGAGACGAAGCACTGTCAGAAGCTTCCAGGCTGAAGTACTCAATGGCTGAGCTGGAGAAGAAACTTAACAAGCTTGAAGTTTATTGCCACAATTTGAAGTCAGGGCTTGAAGAATGTAGCGGCAATTCCCCCTATAGAGCCGAAAAGAACTGCAAAAATATTCGTCAAATAAACAATAAAGATTTCATGGTTGGTAACGACAAAGCGATAGAACAGTTCTTAATTTCTGTATCTGAAGCTCGCTCCTCTGTTCGGCTTCTAAGCAGATCGCTCGCTATGCTACTCAGGCACATGGGTACCAAAATTCATGAGAGAATATCAGTTCTTCTTCAACCTTATGACATAAAAATCTCATCTTCCAAGAACCCCAAGAGCCTGCTTCATTATCTTGAAGCTTTGTTGAATAAGGCCTTCTTTGACGATTTTGAATCAGTTGGGTTTCAAAAGAACGCTGCTAATCAAATCTTGAACCCAATAGATCGCTGTGAAGCAAATTTTGCATCGTTTAATGCCCTAAAAGAGTTGACTTGGGAGGAGGTTTTGAGTAAGGGGACAAGGCATTTCAGTGAGGAATTTAGCAGGTTTTGTGATAGGAAAATGAGCGAGATTGTGGCCATGTTGGGGTGGAATAGGGCTTGGCCTGAGCCACTGTTACAGGCCTTCTTTAACGCATCAAAAAGTGTGTGGTTAGTGCACCTTCTGGCCAATTCGGTGCACCCAAGCTTGCCCATTTTCAGGGTGGATAAGGGATCGAGGTTTGATTCTGTTTACATGGAGGATATGGGTGGAGACACGGCTTGGAATTTGGTTCCAACCATGGTTCGGATCATGGTCGCACCTGGGTTCTATGTATATGGCAACGTGGTCAAGTGCAAGGTGCTATGCAGGTACTACAACAATAATAACAATAGTATTAGTAGTGACAAGGGCTTAACCCCGTCACCGCCTTGAATTGGGGTTTTGATTTATCTTGAGCTGAAAGTTGATAAACATTAAACTAGTTTGTTTTTGAGTTGTGTACTCTTGCCCCTAGCTAGTGGGAAGATTTTTGGGTCACATTAAAAATTGGCATTTTCTTCTTTTGGATTGTTTTATTCTCTGCTCGGTCTATTTTGATAATTATCATTTTCTGGTGCTGGGGCTTGTGCAAATCGGAGGAGGTCGGATTCGCCAACTAGATATAGAGTAAGTTTTGTTCATGGGACCAAACTTTTGTGGATAGAATTATCACAAGAAAAGACAGAGAAAAAAGCCCATGTGGGTTGGGTAGAGCAGATTATCTTATGCATCGTTTTTTGGATTTTCAATGTTAGCCAACAAATGTGAACATTAATCTTGTTATGGAGCCCCCTCTGTGTATATATTGGATGGGCACTGCCAGCGTAAAGTACTACTCCACCATATTGGCGTTGTAAGTTCGGTACTGAGATTAAAAATAAAGGTTATTTATAAAATAAATTATATTTATTAAAATGATTAAAAATAACAATCTCAAATATTACGACATTTTGCCTAAAATCTGCTGTTCTCTTATGATATGCTCTGTGTGGGAATATAGAACTCAATGGTGTTGCTAATCATATTAGTATCATAATTTTTAAATTATAATTATTCAACCTCAATACCAAATAGTCCTTGATAATAAAATTGAACATTTAGTGAAAGCATGGCCATTGTTGATTTCTCTATTCAAAGTCTTTTGGTCAATATTTGTTTTTATTAAGATATTCTAAAGTAGCAGTCGGGGATGACCCTCTATTACGCACATTACTTTCATGATTAAACCAAGCATGGAGTAAACGTTAAAGGATTCATTCAAATCCTCTTGGTTGAAAAATTAAATTGAGGCCAAGCTTATTGAGTTCAAATTCAGAAAGTGACATTACGGCAGCCATGCTTTTTTTGGTGGAATTGGACTTCTTTGTCGGGTATTGAACGATGCGTTAGTGAAAGCGCTTATCTGAATGAAGCTTAACAACCGCTCTAAATAATAATTCTTCGCACCATGCAAGCATCATGTGTACCCAATTCACCAGAAGTGGTCAATCAATTATCATCTGATTTATGTTATAATCACAAGATATTCAAAACGGAAACAAATAAATGAGAATGTTCACGCATGCCACTGTATCACTCGAGTAACTTAGGTCTTGTTTGGGATTGAAGTACTATAACTTTTAAGATATAACTCTTGTAGAAAAAAATTATAACTATAAAAAAAAATTAATAATATGTAGTAAATATAAATTTTAAATAATAATTTTAATAAAATTATTAAAGATATAATAAAAATTTTATTATACAAGTAAAAAATTATATCAACATATCTTACAAGATATAGCAGTTAGTTTTTATCAAACACTTTAATGTTATAACTTCTAAGACACAACTATCTAACCTTAATCTCAAACACACCGTTAGATTCGAAAGGAGGCTTTCAAATCGTTCAATTCTCTTACTCAGTTGAAGATTGGAAATGAGGTCTTCGAATTCGTTCAATTCTTCAAGTGGCTTATGCACACGTTGGTTCGTTGCAATTTAAATGAATTCCCTGCACGCAAAGCTTCGCACCAATTTGAAATGATGAAATTAGTCACTGTGGGTCAAACAACTCACCGCCTGTACTCAAATGAACAAGCTGTAGGCACAAGCTCATTCTTCAAGTGACTTATAAGTTATAATGTTAAAGTATTTAATAAACATTAATTACTGTAACTTGAAAGTTAAATTAAATTAAATTTATATTTATATGATTAAAAATTTACAATTTCTTTATAATTTTATTAAAATTATTATTTAAAAATTATATTTACTATTTATTTTTTTCATAATTACAATTTTTTTTCAATAACTGTAAATTAAAAATAATAGTACCTGAATACCGAACAATACCTTAACCAAGTCTCTCTAATAAGCTTAAACTGCAGTACAAATTAGTTTTTAGACGCAAGTCCATTCGATGCAAGAAAGATAAAAGGTATAACAATGGAGCATTCTCTGTATGACGGCCATGGCACTTACAGTGCATCATATCCATCTTAAAACTATTGTTGGGAGGAAAAGTAGAAGTGCACCCATTGTCCAAATCTAAAATCTATGCCTTCTAGATCATTAAACTTGTGTTAAGCTTAAAAATATGTACAAGTAGGAATCTTTTGACTTACTGTTATCTCATTAATCTTTTAACTTCAAGAATCTGAAGTATTAACCACAGAGTTCCTTTTCCTTTTCACTGACCAGACTGTCTGCTCTTCTCTTCTTGGTTCCACCCACTATCCTCTTGACATAAGCAATATATCCATCAACATCGAATTTCCTTTTGCACCCTGAGTAGTTCATGTAACGTATTTTCCCAAAAACTGGCCGCTCTTTCCAGCCCTGAAATTAATTATGCTCGTGATATCTGTAGAAATAAAAACTGATTCCACCCAGGAAAAAGTACAAAAAAGGAAAAGAGAGCAAAATGATAAAGAGAGACCTGATCATGAACGCCACATATTGACCACATGCAACCAACATATCCATTAGGATCCCTCCCATCTATTTCGTACTGCAAGTCAAGTTTCAGTTAACCAAGCAGAATCAAACCTTTAGAATCAAAGACCATGGAAGAACAACAGAAAGTTAATTAGATTACCTTGTCATTCAGATATATGGCTATTGCAAGGGCTTCTTCAGGTCCTGCTGTCCACTCAAGTATCTTCTTTGCCCAATACATCCTGCATATGATTTTCTAATTTCAACAGCGGAAATGAACAGTGATAATTATGCTGTTTCATATAAAATGACTCTCACAACAACAGAGCTAATATCAATATTCAGCTATTAACAAAATGTTTCAAGCAAAGATCCAATCTCCAATACACCAAAAGAAATACACTTTTAACTCCTGTAAGTTGATTTCTGTGACTATAAGCTTGAAGAAGAATGATACAGGGTTTTAACTGATTTGTTTTTTATTTCATCAGGAACTTGATTATCATATTGCCAGAGCCTACTCAACTTGAATTTCAGCACAAGCCCTAAAACCTCAAGAAAGAACTGCAACTTATTATTTCCAAGATAAAGGCATAATTTTCTCACAAGAGGAAGGTGTTGGGGGGGTGGGGGGAAGGGGACAAAATATCATATCATCATGAATAGAAGAATAGAATAAAAATCAAATAAGTCTATCAAGAAGTTAGTTACCGCATAAAACCATGCATCTTCCCATTGTAGACCATCTCCATCTGAGAAGCATTCCAGAGCTGAAAATCACAGCAGAGAGTAGGAAGACTGAGTTAGCAGAACAGGACAACAGAAAACCAGCCCAATTAAAAAAAGAGAAAGGACCAAGTTAATGATAAACTAAATCAATATCTTCATAAAACCAAAACCATTCTCCCTGGGTATCAGTCACAAAAATAGAACTTGGGGCGTTCAATCCAGAATAAACAACCACAAGTATATGCTTACAGGATCAGCTGTCTGTGCCGTCTCCAATTGCTCCTTCCTGCAAACTCCCAAAATCCCATTTGAAACTCATTTAGCAACCCCGATCGGTAAGTAAAAATCAGATGCCAGTAATGAAGAATCATTTCAATCCTAGTTAACCAAATTAAAGAGTGCAATGTGACTTACGTGTAAATATGTTCTCTTTTATCAGACTCATGATCCTTCAAGCTCTTACGAGCCCATTCCCAGGCCCCCTTTAAAGAATCATAATTAGGCTGGTAGAAGCAAAAGTTATCTGCAAGTTCTCTACGCACGATTAACTCTTCCAAAAATGTATCAATTGCCTTCAGAGTTGCAGGTAGATACAGAAGCTATACATCAGAATATAATATTTAATCAATGCAAAGCAGGGATAAAATAAAATCAATTAGAAAAGTGAACTGCAGCTATTAATGCATTGGGAGGAAATTCTAACAAGAAAAGTCATATTCCTAGAGACACAATTATGCTTTATTTTACACACAAATATATAAAAGCTAAACAATCAAATCCAAAATGTTTGAAACAACTAACCTCAGGACATAGTTTCCTTGCCTTACGTGCCTCCAGGGCACACCTTTGAGCCGATATCTGCCCAAAATGCAGATATGGTGAGAGACCAGAAAGTGCTCGGGGTTTCAAGGGGTTATTTCGATCTGTAGGATAATTCTTCAACCTTTTTGTTAGGAACCCATCTTTACTTCCCTTCAGCACTTCTATTGCTGCATCTTCTCCGGATTCACACCATCCGATTTCAGGAACTTCGGCGCCTTTCCTAATCATACAAAACAACGAGATGAATATTCCACACCCAATTAATTTCACATCATTGAAATTATTTCATATCTACCTCAAGACAGCAGCAATAATGCTATCCCAATCAATTGACTGCCTAGTGCCAGTCCATTTTTCAATTGGTTGTTCCAACATAGGGTAATCAATAAGGTACTCAGGAAGCAGTTTATTGATCTTTCCCCTTAGAGTCTTAGCACTGTACTCCAACTTCTCAGATGCCACCCAAACTGGTACCACATTGTGCGCATCAACTTCATGAATGGTCACTGAATCACTCACCCTGTTGCAAATCTTATCTTTACATCTCCGAATTTCTCGCAAAGGAGAGAAATCAGTAACTAACAATGAAGCTCCACATTCTCTCACAAAGTTGGGTATGTTGTCTTCAGCTTCTCCCTATGTAATTCACACAGAATTCAATGAAGTCCCGAATTTTAATGTTTCATTCAGTTTCTTAGCAAATGAAAGAAAAACAATGAAATAACATTCAGCTTAGCTAATTTTCTAACCGAAACATCATTATAGAAGGATAAGCATTCAAATAACAAATGCAAGATGTTTCATAGCCTACATGTGGGTATTCTTGAAATGTTAAAAAACCTTTACCTGAAACAAGAAAAAAAGGATTTGAAACGTTTCTTCTATGTTTCTCTGAAGAAGACGCAAGCCCCTTAACATAAATCCTAGCTGTCTGGCTTTAGCACCCAAGAACTGATCAAAAAGATTAAAAGCCACAGCTACCGGAACATTTTTCTTGTTCGCCTCATCAACAGCGTGGATCAAAGCCCAGTTATCTCTCACCCGTTGATCCCTGAACATCCAGTAAACAACCGGGCCCGCTTTTTTATCCAACGACCCTTGTTTCAAAACTCGAATCCTGCCCGGCTGAACAGCGGTTGATGGTGGAGTCAGAGATGCCATTGATTTGCAAAGAGTGGTGAGTGTGGGATAGTGGAGGTGTCGACTAACATACGCCAGGAGTGCCTAGGTTACGAGAGAGAGGAGCAGAGACGATGCTCGGCGTGATTCGTGAATGTGTTTTGATGGTAAATGAGAAAATGGAGGGAACTGAGATCAGTTAAAGATGTGGTTTTGAAATGTGCACGTGGGCGAGTTAGAAGCTTGACACGTAAGGGTATGTATTTAATGACAGTTGATTGCGAGTCTGTGATCTGAGGAGGCTTGGACCAGGTTACTTCTCTGTTTCTCTCTGGTTATTGGTTAGGACGAACTGAGGTCAACATATTTTTTTATTTTGATATTTTTTTAAAATTGATCTAATTAACATTTTTTAAAGTGATATAATAAAAACAAGTTACGAATGTGATTATGTTATTTTACTTTTGTTCCCAACAAAATTTTAACTATTAAATTTGTATGAGTTAGTACTGCACGTTAATGATAGTTTTATTGTGTATCTTATTAAATATTTTTAAGTAAATATATCATAAAAATATAGTCTCTAGTTTTGAAGACATTAGAAAATGTCTTATTAAAAATATTTTTAAGCAAATACATCAAGCCACAACCAACATAGACATTAGACAATGTGATTGCTAGTTTCTAGTCCTGAAGACCAGAAACAAGAGTTTGTTGAGATGGATGGTCCAAAATTATTCTCTAACAAATCCCGGATGGTGCTGCGCTGCACCATAAAGTATTCTCGTGGTTGGTCCCACAAGTACATACAATAACACAGATGAAAATAACTGCCACGTGTTTGGTGTCCCGCATCATCTCTTTCGCTGCAGTTGCACTCTTTATATCAACTTTCGGAGACGTACGATGGAGACATAAGCGCAAAGTACATACAAATCCTCTAATTTTACTTGGTGATATTATATTTTTTCATTAAAATTATTTTAACACATGGTATCAGTATTATAGTTTAATAAAAATATCATTTTATCACTAAATATTTAAATTATTAATATTTTTCTATTATTCTATTAAAATTTAGTTAATATTTAATGAAAATGTATAAAAAATTAATTTTATCTCTAGAACGTAAAAGATGATTTTACTGTTTAAAAATAAAGAACAACAAAAGAAAATTTAATTATAAAATTATTCCCAAAAGACGACAAGATGATTCTACCCTTTAAAAAGGAAGAACAATAAAAGACGATTTAATTACAAAATTACCCTCAAAAGACGACACTGCTACGAGAGTGAGAAAAATATGGGTCAGTGACACTGAGCGAGAGAGGGCGGAGATGAAAAAAAAAATGAAAGAGAGGAGGGTTGATTTCGATTTCTAGGGCTTCTATGTCCAAATTGCTTTTTTTTTTACAATTGTAAAACGCAACGTTTTGACTTCGCGTGAAATGTCCAAAATGCCCTTATGATGTCAACATAATTTTTGTTTAGCTAACGGAATGGTGGGA
The DNA here is from genome assembly GCA_030444775.1 of Atalantia buxifolia. Classification (NCBI taxonomy): domain Eukaryota; kingdom Viridiplantae; phylum Streptophyta; class Magnoliopsida; order Sapindales; family Rutaceae; genus Atalantia; species Atalantia buxifolia. The sequence continues at coordinate 47,225,299 of CM059835.1, read as the reverse complement.
AAATGATAGCAATTTAAACATTTAGTAGTAAAATAATATTTTTACCAAACCGTAGTACTGATATGATGTGTCAGAATAACTTTGTTGGGATAATGATAATATCCCTTTTACTTGTTTTGTTGATTTAATGACCTTATTGTCCAAATATTTAATCAAATCTGTGATTTCTGTGATTCAAACAAATGGGTTTCCTCTGTCTTATGTGATCAATTATCAGCTGTAATTTTTTTTTTCAGTTAATTGAGGTTTTGATGCTATTGTTAACTTGCTGTAAATCAATGTAATAGGAAAATGTTGGTGAAAGATGTGTTCAGTTTACAGATTCTGTTCTTAACTCTTTAACTACTGAACTCTGTGCTGCTGTTTGAACTTATGTGGTGCAGTTTTGCTATGCTTATACAGTATTTTTAATACTGACATTTTAGTGGATAAATTATTATAAATATCATCTGTATTGTTTTTTAGATTTATTTAAAGTAAATTTTATTGAGTGCTTTGATAGAAATTTGTAACTTGAAAGCAAAAAAATATCTCTTCGAATTCTTTCGGAACAAATGTTTGGGCCAATTGTTTAAGAAATGCAGAATTTTGATTATATGCTTATTGATTATTCGATATTCCTCCATTGTTGTCTGGTATTTGACGTGTAGGCAACTCCCTGTTCAACATTTTTAGCACTGTACATAGGAGCTTAGAAACTCAATTTATCCTAGTAGGCTTGGCAATTCTGTATGTTATCTGCTACTGAGAAATTGACAACCCTAATTTCCAGTGCTTGATCGGATGTAAGACGGATTGGAGTTGCTTATGCATCTTCAGAGGGAAACATGCTCTTGTTCATAACACAGGCAACAAGTGATATTATTGTTCTATAACTTCCTTGGGAACAAGTGATGTTTATTTGCTTCTAGTTGATCATTAAACATATTGCTGTTTTATGTGCACCATCCAAGTAATCGTAGCTTTTACAGGATAATTGAAAGATATTTACTCTTTTAACATTTGAGGATTCGGCTGTTAGTGAAAAGTCATCAAAGCCATTTGTTTATTTTTCACTTCTTGGGGATATATGCAAATATTTTCTGGAATTAAAACTTGGGGCAGCTAACTCCTTATAATGGTGAGATTATATTATAGCATACTTTGGGATGGTTTCAAATCCTGTTTAATAGCAGCACTGCTGCTGCACTAATAAAAGATTTTTGTTGTCATGAAAAAGGGTCCCACAACCACAAAAGCATTTGGACCACAAGAAGAGGGAACCTAAATCCCACATCACTTATTCTTGAGAAAATCACTCTTTAAAAGATGCAGGAAGCTTAGGTCGTCTCTTCGGAGACATCCAATAAAATTGGAACAACGCGTAGAAGATTAGCATGGCCCCTAGTCAAGGATGATAACATCTAAAAAAAAAAAAACAAATCGAGAATATTAAAATTAAAATAAAAATGGTCCATCTCTTTTTCTAAAGTTTAATAATATAAATATTTTGATATTTATTATTTTTATCAATATTTATCTTTTTTTTCGTAATCCTTGCCTTCAATCAAATTTTGACTTCTCTTTTTATCCATTTTGTATTGTACTCTCATTGTAACATGCTGTTATTTTCTAGAAGTTCTGACCTTTATGTTGTTTACCGGTTAATGCTGCAAGGTTTTATATTTCAGAGACAAAATACTTGGTTTTGGGCATTGATAATACAGTAATTTAAGAAATTGCCGTGAATATCGTATCCCCAGAACAGATTAATATTCTTTGTTTAAGTGAATTACATTTTTGGTCTGTACTGTGTTGCATATTGAGTTCGGTGAGGTTTACAAGAATTAGTTTTCGTTGGTTTCAGTATTCGAACCATGAAGCGTAATCTCAGCTAGGAAGCCTAATAATGTGATAAACAATTGCTCCAGAAAGCAGTTTATCACCTTATCTTAATTGGTATATTTAAGTTAACAACCGACTCTGGTATGCTTGGCAGTTACGTATAATATCATCTGCAGGGAAATTGACAACCTTGACTTTGATTGCTCCATCTGATATGAGGTGGCTTGAAGCTTGATTACACAACCTCAGAGGCAATCATGCACTTGTTCATATTTTAGTTGTCGTCATCTGTTCAAAAGAATATAAGCAAGTGATGTTGTACTTCTCCCATCGGAAAAACAGATCTTCTCCATCATTTGGTCGAAAGAATACAGGCAAGTGATATTGTTCTATTACTCCCATGGGAACAACAGATCTTTCTTCTATTAATTAGTATGATTTTTCTTGCTTTATGTGCATCTTTCCTTATTTCAGTACATTTGGTATGTTGTTCATTGTCTCTCAGCCAGCCAATACTGTTGGGAAGGGGAGACAATTCAAGATATTTAATCATTTTACATTTGAGGTTTCTCAGCTTTTGTGAACTATGAGCGAAGGTATTTACCTCTCGGAGAAATATAAGAAACATTTTATGGGATTAAAACTTGGTGCGGCTGATATGCTTATAACTGTGAGATTATGTTAAAGCATGATTGGGATGGTCCCAAATATTTTTATAGCCGCACTGTCCAATAATTAGATCTTTTTGTACATGAAAAAGGGTCCCACAACCAGAAAAGCATTTAGAGTGATAGGAGATGGAACCAAATCCCACATTGCTTGTTTATGGTAAAGTTTGAGTCTTTAAATAAAACATGCAGGGCCGCCTGGCTGTCTCTTTGGAGACATCCGATAAAATTGGAACGATACAGAGAAGATTAGCATGGCCCCTGCGCAAGGATGACACGCACAAATCGAGAAATGGTCTAAATTTTTTTCTCCATCTTTGCCTTCGTAGTCCAATTCCACTCCGTGCTTTTTACATTCAGCGTCCAAATATCTTTTTCTTCCTTGACTTCCTACTATTTGAAGAACTCCTTCTTTACCTTCATACTCCAATTCCTTTTTTCATCCTTGTCTTATTATTTCAAGCACTCCTTACTCCCCCCCCTGGCCGGGTGGGTGTTACCTTCGTTGTCCAAATATTTTTTTTTCCCTTGCCATCTTATTATTTGAAGCACTCAATTAATGCTGCTATTTCTGTAAGTTATGAGGTTTATTTTGTTGTCTGGTTTATGGTATGCTAATAATTGTTTCAGAGCCAAAATGCTTGATTTTGGGTATTGATAATACATAAAACTTGAAAAATCGCATTTACTTTTACAGTTAATATGGCGTCAGTCTGTTATATAACTCTGTCTAAGCAGGTTTATAAGACGGACATGGACTGTTTGTTGGAGAGACCAGAGAGCTTAATGTTGCGGTATACTGTTGCTGCAGAAAGCAGTTGATCACCCTATCTTAAGTTCAACATTCCAGTTAAGATGGAATAGAACATGATTACATTAGAGGCAATTAGATCATAATGGTTCATCGTTGATTAATATCATATAATCAAAATATTATCAACCTCACATGAATCCTAGGTAAAGAAGAAGTGTGAACTTTTCAAGCTGGTTACTAAATTAAAATTGCCGCTGCTTCTTATTTATGTGAAATCTTTCTTGAGCTTTTCTATCGCAATCACTTTTATTTGTGTAATTTTCTAGTTGTTGCAGGAGGTCAGAGCTCTGATCATCCATATCTAGCCAGTGGATCGCTTGCAAAGGAAGATGCATCAAGATATGATTAAGAACTTGGAGACATAAAAATCTTCACAAACCTGAAGTTGGCAAAGATATGCTGTTATTTCAGCAATTTAGGTGGGTTTTATGGGATTCTCAGTCTGTATTTACAAGGCAATGCTTGAGATTAACCAAACGTAGTTTACATAAAATACATGAATCCATTATCCTTTTATAATTTGGAACTACATGAGCTATTCATCATCTTTTGGAAAGCTGCTCAAATTATAAAAAGGAAATCCAATTGATGAATTTGTGTACTGTTGGATTAATATTTTCTTCCTCAAAATATTTTATCCTCTTAGAAATTAAGATTGTAGCAAGCATGCCACTGCACAGACAGAAATCTAAAGAATTACATAATGATATTCATCTTTATGCAATAATAGAACAAATAATGCATAGTTATAATGATATCTAAAGCAAATAATGCAAAGTTATAATGAATCGAAGATCTCATTTTTATTACTTTTGAGACATTGTGCTTAGTACAGTGTCTCCAAACAACTTATACTTGACAATCTCTAAATAACCATTACGAGAGAAATGCTCAACACACATCTCATCACCTATTTGAATGAAAGCCACATTTCAATTAAACTTGTATATCGCAGGTATGCTGTAAATAGTTTAATTAATCAGGCAGCAAGCACCAGACACGCTTTTCTCAGGATCAGATTCCATGCTATTCCACAACATTGAATCATCGCAAGGAAAATCTTGACGGCCAGTGCTAGGATCCAAAGATTTCTTGGATAGTTGGCAATCTTCGGTATCAGAAAATAACTCCTCTATGGCTGGCAAATCTCCTTGATCATATTCCTTATTAAAAGTAAATGAGAAAATTTGTGTGCAGAAAGAAGTCTAAAGCTAACCGAAATGCTGTGTACTCTTCCTATTCGGACTCCATACTCTATACAACTCGTAGCAAAAATTTCTTCTCGAGAAACATGCCACTAAATTCTTGCCACGAATGCAGTTCTGTTAATTATAAAATGAAATGGTAAATATACATTGGGCATGTTTCCTATTAGTGCTAGTTATGTCAATTGGTAAAATCCCACTCAAGGTTGTTGACGTTGGACAGGCAAGGCAAGAAAAATTAAGAATGCAGTTATTCAAAGACTAAATTGTTTAAGGGCATTTTTTGGTCCATAAAACATAACAAAAATCTTTTCAGCTGGATTGAGCGTGCTGATCAGCTAGCTACTCAAGAGAAAGATGACATGCAAATGGGTGGATTGAGCCTGAAAACAGAGAGCATTGCAGATGCAATAGAACAAATTCCATCCCCGCATATCAAACCTGAAACAACTGCCCCTGCATATTCCTCTGATCCCTTTCGATAGATTCGCTCCCATATGTATAAAAGCACTGCCCCAGCAAACATATAAACTGCGAAGTATGCTCCAATGTAAAATCGAATTGCCATGGAAGAGGAATAAACTGCGAGATTTTCTTTGGAGTCACATCTCTCAGAAGGCTTATCACCAAAGCAGCCACAAAAAAACAACATAAGGCATTAAGGCGAGGCAGTGCCTGGGAAACTCAAGAGAAACCTTGGATGCCCAGAATGGCTATTTCTCGATATATCACAGCGTATGGTGCTGTGCATAGACTATCAGGCGACCTAATGTCAAAAGCATTCAAATGCAACCAGGACGTGAGTGGGGCGATGACACAACCCATGGCTGCTCCTAGTACCTCGCTCACAAACACAGACTTGGCTGATGATGAAGTGAGGTAATTTGTCTTAAAATCCTGCATTAGATCAGCTGCAGTAGAGATAATGGACATCATAGCCGCAGAACCTGCTAAGCCAGCAACTCCCCACCATTGGCTTTAGCCAGGGAAGCGGTGATGAAAAGACCAATCTTCACATAAGTTGTAGCAAAGATATAGGGTGTGTTTGGTAGTGAGGTGGTGTAGCTTTTAAACTGTAGCTGCTGTAGAGTAAAAACTATAGTTATGAAGTAGAAGTTAAAAAAACAATTTACTAAGCTGCCAAAGTCCAAGTATAAATATTACCAAACACTTTAATAGTTGAGCTTCTAAAATTCAACTACCTCACCACATTCTTAATCGGACTAATAATCAGTAAGTCCAACACAATTAGGGCTGCAGAAGGCTAGGGCTGGGGCAATAAGATACGAGCACTTGAGATGGGAACTGTTGCTGTTGATATAGCTGCCCGCCCCACACCCACATATCCAGCAGCGGCAAAGCAGGTGGGTATCTTGTCTTTTAGAAACACATAATTTTTTTTTGTCTGCACTCGAATCTCATTGACAATTACAAGTTCGGTGCTTTTGTTGCACATTTCATTGATAGTTATAGCTATAATCTTTATCATATCGTAAAAACCTTCCCCAGGAATAAGGGAAACATCTAAAAGTAACTTATACCCATAAAGACCTTTAAAATCATGGGTACCAAGGTCAGCTGGATACCAGTCAGTCACCAGCATGTTGGGAGATGAAGGACCAGAGAATGCCCCATGATATGATGGCCCCGAGAAGAATCATTATATGTAATAGCCATCAATATGATACAATTTAATCCTATCCAATCCAACACGGTGAACTAAATGCACCTATAAGGTAAAGGTAAGATGAGTAGAGAATACAGGATTTGCATGAACTTTTTGTATTATATTTAGTATTTATTGATGGCATACAAACGATAGTAAGTGCAGAATAAGCTTGCCTGTTTTTAAATAGAGTCAATCCCAAGCTAGGTAAATGACCAAAACCGCAAGAGTTCCCTTCACTGAAGAACCACTTGAAGCAGATCCAAAGTAAACTAGCACTCAAATAATTTCCAGGGCACCTGAGGCTGACTTGCTTCTCTGCAAGCTCTTTTCGAGAGTTAGTGTGAAAGCTATTAATCAACAATGCGTGGCCGTTCCACTAGGATATGCAAGTTTACAAATCAACCGTATAACATTACGAAGAACAACACTGAATAGCCCCGCGAAACTCACCCCAAATAAAAAAGCCAATCATCCATCCCAACCCCGGATTCTTTACATCGTCTGATCGTTAGCGCCGGTTATTCGATACGTTCTTCCATTCATAGCTAGCAAATGCGAACCGAATCCCCGCTAACGGCTACCCCATGGCAGGCCACAGCAAATGGTTGGATGGCAGTGTTCTCTTGTCTAGTAAGAGGCTTTACATTCGGAAACCCTAACTTTGACAGCAACAACGACCACGGCTTCACTAAGGAGAATCCTAAGACTGAACTTGTGCGTGATGATGCAGAACAGTGTCCCGTGCGCTCACCGACACCCCTCTTATCGTTATCTGATCTTTTCATTCCGTAATCCCCTTATCGTTATTTTCTTCCTCAACCGTGCCTCTGATGATTCCGCCTGGCTTCCCACGAAAGAGAACCAACTGCTGGGAAGTGGAACACAACGTAACGACTCTTTAAAAATCTGCGACTGAAAATAGTAATAACAATAAAATGTTACATTCTCCCTTCCTTTTCTTTTCTTGTTTTTATAATCTAATGACACGTGAAATTCAAAAAATTCAGTGTTACATATTTATGCAGTATTTAATATTTTAATTATTAAGAAACTAATTATTTCATCCCTATTGTTTTTAGTAAATTTACGGAATTAATGTTTCTCTCTCATCCCAATTGATTGATTACCTCTCCGTTTATTGATGCTTTTGATGTTTTCGGGCACAAAGAAGATTCTCCCTCCACCTACAACGATGGATCCTCAAACTTTAAAGGGCCTTCCCAGAATTATTAAAAGAGATACAACGAAGAAGACATTGTATAAGAAGAACTGAGAAGAGATGGAAACCTGAAGATTGAAAAATAATAATAATGATGATAATTAAAGATACAGTTTAAATGGGAAAGTTTAGACCAATGGGCCTTTGGTTCAGTGGGAAGTCGCTTCTAGCCTCGACTTGATGTTGAGAGTAAGGGTTCGAGCCTCCATAAAAGATTTATGGGGTTAGTTTAATCCTCCTCAATTATCATATAATTGGTGGAACATACGATTCTTCGAATATTTAAGAGGGTTGAAGAATAGGCGCCGCTTCAGGAGGGGCCATGCCACGAAGGAAGGTTGTATAATCTGTTTGTAAATATTAATTTTTCAATCCTCCCTCAATTATCATATAATTGAATGGAGACACACTTCCTTCGAATATTTAAGAGGGTTGAAGAATTTGGGCCCGGCGATGATACGCCAATCGGTTGATAATTTGTAAATATAAGTAATTGATAAAAAAATGTATAACAGTATTTAAAAAAAAAATGGGAAAGTTTAGAAGTTAATATTGCATTTAGGAGGGGCTATTTTAACTTGGGATTTTGATTTCTAAATATTAAAAAGGTGGGGTTATTTAAACCCACCAAATTACTTGCTAAACCTACTTTTAAAAATAATTTTTATGATTAAAATATCTTTAAATTAAATTACAATTATGAAAATTAAAATATAGTAAAAAATAGAATTTTTACTTTTTAAACCCACCTTTACATTTAACGTGTAATTTGTTAAACTCTAATTATATTTTTTCAAAATTTCTGTAATGTATCGAGAAGTTGAGTTCTTTCGGTGCTGTGCCACCTTGTCTGAAACTGAGAATGTCTCAACTTTGAATGAAATTGAAGTGGAGTTACCATTTTTGGGTCGCAACGTATTAACATCAGCATTCGATGTATACAATGGGCATCGCTTTTGAGGTTTGGTCTTATTTAGAAATTAATGAATTTAAGATTATGATTTATCATACAAGCCTTAGAATGTTTATTGCCTTGGAATACGATTGCGAGTATTTTGCTTTGTCATAAACAAGTCTCGGCCATAGGTTGGAAATATTCGTTTGCTATTTTAATTAACTTATGTCCTGTTTGAAATTAAGGTGTTGTAGATTTTAAGGTACAACTGCTGTAGAAAAAAAATTGTAATTATGAAACAGAAATAATTTTGATAAAATTATTAAAGATATAATAAATTTTACATCATAGAACTGAAAAATCATATCATATTAATTCCAAACAGCAACTAGTATTTACCAAACACTTTAATACTGTAGTTTTTAAATTACAACTGTCTAACTTTAATTTCAAACAGACCCTTAATTGGGAACTATTCTATCTAGTAGCTTCGAGTTTGGGTTCTATAACTTATTATGATCATCTTCTAATAAATGTAAAAGGCAAAAACTTTCTTAAAATATTTATAATTGAATTTAAGGGGTTTGATGAGTAAAAACACAATTATTATAAAAATTGGGTTTAGTAAAGGTATATTGAGTATTTAAGTGGTTTTGTCAAGTAAAAATTTAAATTTTTAAAATTTCAGAGTGGGTTAATTTAGTAAATGGGTTTAATGAGTAGTTTGGTGGATTTAAAATCTGATCATTTATTTAGTTTAATCATTTAAGATAATTGCTTATTTGGTATTAACATTCTATTAAATATAAGACTGAAAAAAAAATTTTGAAATGGCATATTAAAACTTAAAAATGAAAGAGAGAGAATTCAGACATAATTTCAAGCTGCTATAGAATGATGCTCTAAATATTTAGTATTTGTTGCCGTTGAAGAATATATTTGTATGCTAGTTGTTACTTTATGGTTATAGTATTTGTATAATTATATAGACTGATATTAACATGGAGGTCAAAGGTTAAAAGGTTATACATATAGAGAATGGTTTCGGACGAAAAGAATGGGTAATTGGTCTTGAATTTAGTGGGGTTAGTATCTGAAAAAAATATTGCCGACACTTAAGTTAGTATTTGTTTAAGATTAAGAAAAGAAGCTTTTCTTCTTTTAAGGATGAATAGTATGTTCAAAGACTAGAAATCTCCTTTCCTAAAGATTGAACTCTATTTATAAAAAAAGAAAAATGGGTGACATTAAATTAGGATTTTGTACTAAATCATAGTTCTAAAGACACGTGTCACCATTTCAAATTAATCCATGTGTGTGTGGATTAATGTTGGAAATTTGTTCACTATTCTGCGTATGTCCGTTTTTGCCTTTTTCTTGTGCTACTTACCATGGTTTCCTCTGGTGAAAGGTCTAGAACTACGTTGAACATAATTCCTCTTTCTATTCTTATGTTCCTTCTTAATTTATTTAGAAGGCCTATTCAAAATATCATCTTATCTAGAAGAAAATTGCTAAATGTAGAGATAGAATGGTCCACTTTGTGCTGATTGAGAGGAACACATGGCAACGTGTTCGCTTGAGAATTAACTACCTATATAATATATTATAGAATTTTATTACTTTCTATTTTATATGATCTATGTGTGTGGTGATGATAGGACTAATATTAAATAAATAAAGAGCAATAACCATGTGGAATAGCTAGCTTCATTAGTTATATGAATCACAGTGGCATATATCTCCCAGATTCTTTCAGCAATGCATCTTGCTAATTACACAAAGTCTTACGTTCTTAATTTAGAAGCTCCTGGAGTTACAAAAAAGTAGCTAGCTAGCTTTTGTTTGGACTGGAGATGCCCAATATCAATCGGTACCAAGGTTTATACATATACATACATATGTATGTATGTATGTATGTATGTATGTATGTATGCATAAAAGTCTTTATCTGGCAAGGGTTCTTACACTTTATATTTATATGGAGCCCCCTAAAATTACTCTTATTTTTACATTAGATTTATGGGTTGTCAATTGTTTAAATTTATTATCATTAATATTAACAAAAAAAGTCTCTCCTTATGTCACTAATATATACATATGAAGTATTAGTGAACTCTACCGCTGTCAACCCTCAAAATGTGACTGATTCAAGCTTTTAGGAGAGCTCGTTATTTTTCTTGTTTCTATAAAATATGCAATAAGGATGCATATATCTCCTCAGTTAGCATGAGTACATTTTTGAGTTGTCTCGATTGATTTTAAGGTTGTACAATAAATATAAGTATCTAAATTCTTAATAGATATATCAAACTATAATATATACATACTATTAAATATGTCTCATTTTTTATAAGGATTTGTAAATACTAAATTAGTATATTTTTTAGGCTTTTCTTATTTAGTAATTTTCTTATTCAAAAGGATTCTTATTTAATGAATAAATAGTTTTCTTTTAGGATTTAGCTTATTTAAAGAAGAATAGAACTTCTACAAGGAAAAGAATTATGGCTTAGAGGAATACAACTTCTACAAGGAAAGGAATTCTACTTGTGCTATAAATAATCACTTTATATAGTGAGGTTGGGTTCATTTGTTAATCAATCAGTTTTTATACAAGTAGATAGCTTTTGGTATGATAGAAATGATAGGTTTATTGAGATATTGAGTGTTATTGAGCTTTTGTGTGTAACAAAAATACTACAATGATTATAATAATTTTTCTTATAATAATTTTTCTTCTCTCATTGTCTTTGGTGGCCATGGTTTTTCAATTTTTCTCCAGTATAAGAGTTTTTCATGTAGACGCTTATGTTGTGTGATTGATTTTATTCTTCACCTATATTTTCAATTTATTATTTATTTGATACTTTTCCTTGTGGGATCTTGAATAGGATTAAAAATCGCTAATAATGCATATTGTAATAATTTTTTTAAAAAAAGTAAATATTAGCATCTTCACAAGTCTAATGTTAATTTTTTTTAAATAAAACTCAAAAAAATCCTAAATAAGCAATGGCTTATTTATTTATTTATAGTCCATATATATTACAATTTAAGGTCTATTGGGAGCCTGAGTTTATACACTGATAATATAACTCAAAGGTCTACTAAGCAAAACTTAGACATCCATATGTTCATAGTCTACATATACTACTCCCATATACTTTAAAGAAATATATCAACTCTTTTAGTCATATTTGTGGTATTACTTTGTCCTTGGGGACTGGAACCAGTGCCTTCAACTTTGGAGGCACCAGGCACCAGCCCACCATCCAAGGCCTTAGTGGTAAATGACTAGTAGCTAGCACAAAAAATGGAAGAAAAAGGAAAATGTACATGATAATATACTTCTTATCACATAGCAGTACTTTGCATGCAATGCAATGGAGCTGAAAGTAGAATACATGATAATAAAGGATGAACTCTATCTTTTGTTTTATAATAATAAGAAAAAAACCTCTAACTTCTGTAATTTCTTTTCTCTTGACTTAGGCTGTAGAGGATCAGTCATATGTTGTACGCATATATATACACACACACGCTCGCGTGTGTGTGTTTAGGCTGAAGAGGATCAGTCATATTTTATATGCACATATGTGTGTGTGTGTGTGTGAATAAGGAATCCATTAAGTTATTTAGGGGGATCAAAATAAATAAACAAATTGATTTCGATTCAAACCTCAAACGAATTGGGTCAAAACTTTGTTAATTCGAATTCAATTCATTTATTGAAAGAATCAAAATCTCAAAATTCAAATTCGATTTGTTTATTAAACAAAACGAACTTTGTTTCGTTTTATCTATTTAATAAAATTAATAAATGAATCGAATTGAATCTATAGTAGCTTATTGGTACTATTGAATCTAGAAATTCCTTAAGTTTTTATCTAGATTTATTTTGAAATGAATCAATTTTTTCGAACTCAAACCCATTTAATTCGCATTGAATTAAATGAACAAATGAATCTTGACCTGGATTGCCATCTTAAAGTTATTAAAATAAGGGATAAACTAAAAGATAAGCAAAACACACACTCGAATGCATTATTTTGAAGTATGTGTTTTTCTTATCTTTTAGCTTATCCATTCGTACTTTAATAACTTAAGGAATCCCTCATTAGGAAACTGTCGTTGCTGTTGTTGTTATTCAATTAGAGATTCCATAATTTATTAAGTAATGGACAAGATAAAAGAAAGAAAAACACACACTTCAATAATACCAATAACCTACGTGACAAAATACAGAAGAATGTGTGTTTTATTTATCTTTTAGTTTATCTCTTATTTTAAAAACTTAAGGAATTTCTTATTAGATAATAAGTACGCACAAACATCATAATAATAATAATAATAATAATTCTTAGGTGAAGATGCCTAAATGTGAATTTCTTGCAAATTCACTCCTTATTTTCGTGTTCGTATAAGAGAAGGAATGTGCGTGCGTGTGTGTTAAAGACATCCTCACTTTAACAAAGTGAAGATACTATTAAAATTTTAAAATATATATGTAATTTTTAATTATTGAATATTGTGTTTTCTATTTATTAGTATATTAAAATTTATATATTTTTTAATTAGTTGCATATTTACTTTTTAAAATGAGAATGTCCTTATTATTATTAATAATAGTAGTAGTATTATAATATAAGTTTCTACTTTCTAATACAGGATGTGGTAAGCCCATCTTAAAATGTGCCGTAAGTATAGGGAGGGTATATTGGACGGCTCTTATTAACGGATAAATATAATGGGTTATGGGTCACCAACAAGGGTTTGAATAGTGGGTTGCGTATGTCCTTGTTGGACTTGAATTAAACGTCCTTCCCTCTACTTCCAGTGCTGTGAAACCCATCTGAGGAGGCCAACCCAAATCAGATTATATTGAACAACATCTGTCAAATTGAAATTTCAGTTGACATTTTTTTTAGCCATGCTCTTTAGAAACAAAGATGTGAGGATGGGAGCCTAATTGGTTATTTTACTTTCAAAAGTGCACTCATGATTGAGGAATTTGGACCATATGATGCACATTTTGTCCAGATCCCAAATTCATCATTCAAAAACTGATGTATGATAGAAACCAGAAAATTTCACTTTTCTTTTATCCTTATCCTCTTTTTATGCACAGATAACCATTATAATGTTCTTGACTCCAATTCTTTGTCCCTTGCTTTATTTGATCTCCCCTTTAAATCACTTGTCCCATACTTTATTTGTTTCCCCCACAGACCAACTAAATTCTTGTGTATCTGCCTTCAAAAGAGAAATCTTGAGAAGCCAAATTAGTCCCCAATCAACGGCGAGACCGTATAATATTCCTCCTCCCAAAAAAAAAAAAATTAAATAAATAAAGACATTTGAAATCAACAAATGCAATAATTATCATTAGTTTTAAACTCATTCGAATTATTCTTTCATTATTAGATATTCAATAGAATTTCCATATGAATGTTGTCGTTTCATGTTGCTTGTATTCTAATCTTTCTTTTAACATTTCTTATAATATAATATGGGAAAAAAAATGAAATGAATGATGAAGAGTTTTAAAGTATCTAATGTTGGTTAACTAAATACATCACTTCTAACAACAACAATATTATTTCTCTCATTAAAAATTCCCCCAATACTCATACCTTTTTCTATGGTTATGTCATGTCATTTGCAACACGCTCCTAAATGAGACAGCATGGAAGAAAATTAGAAAAATTAGATTATGTAATTATTTCAATGGAATGATTAAAAAAAAGGCTTGGCCAATGCAATTAAAAACCTTCTGCCATAAGCAATTCAATGAACTTTGGGTACATACCCACCAAATCCCATTTGGTAGATTTTATACAGTAATTATACAGTGATTAAAAGCAATACTTTAGGGATATGGGACAGCCACACTATAAAATGACAATTATAATCTCTCAATCATCTTGTTCATCAAAGTCTTTGGTGCCCATATTAAAGTATAATATTACAAGTATACCTAAGCACCATTGCACCAATACAAATAATTATACTCATGAAAGAAACGAATAATCAAATCAAAGCACTATTGCCTACTTGAAAAAGTTTGAGGAAGAAAGAAAGGGGCAAAAAAAAATAATAAAAAAAAAAGGAAGGAAAGAAAAGGCGTTGATCAATCACAATACGCTAATTGGAGAACTGCAATTGCTCCACAGGGCCAGGAAAGGCCAGACCGACCACATTTTTCAAACATTTGCCCCTTAAAAAAATTCATAAACCACTACTGACCATAACATTAAATAAACTGTTTTGGCCATTGAAATGTTGTGGACCGTTACTAACAATCAAGCGTAGGAAAATGTAAATTATTGGTCTTGTTTAATATAAATTATGTTGCAAGATTAAGTTATTATGGACCACGAGAAGAGGATTAAGAATTAATTTATAGTGTGACTAATCAGACGAAGTTAATGAGTGGAGAAGATGGTAGCAATGATTCCATTCGTTGTCTGTGACAGCTCTGTTTTAACTGAAACTCTTTAACTATTATTTTTTTTAAAAAAAAATTAAATGAGAGAGTGAGAGAGAGAGAGAGAGAGAGAGAGAGACAATAACTAACTCCCAGTTTCCCACCCACATTCTGCTATCAGTAGTGTGGTCGCAGCGCAGGAGATCCTAGCTGCTCCCTTTGTCTAGTCCTGGCACGTGCCTCACACTGTTCAAGCACGTGAATTATCATTGCATATTTGCATAATGCAAATGCTCCTCCACGCGTCGATATCATAATAATTGTTTAAGGGGCTGCCCAGTTAAATCCCGAGATGAAAAAATTACTAAAAAATTTATCAATAAGAAAAGAGGGGAGAAGGGATTCAGCATTTGATTTAACTCCAATATTGTTAAAGATGCCAAGATGATTTTGAAAAAATTACAAAAGAGAGAGAAAAAATAGACCTATTTTTTTGTCAAACCTTTCCGGTTATTGTTATTATTTTTTTAGATTATTGCTTGAAAGAAAGAGGAGAAAGAAGATATTGATACGGAGTTAACTTCCGTTAGATAACAGTTTCCAAAAATTTTAAATTTATTGTATTTTTGGTGTGAAGCAAGGAACATTAGAAATAATTTAAATATTGACCTTAAAATTTCTTAAATCAAAATCCCATATGTAGATATAGTAATTTTTTAGTCCGAAATTTTAAAATACAGAAAAGTCGAGAAAAATTTTTAAAACGTACAGATTTAAAGATTTACAGTTTTAAATTTTTTAAACTATATGGTTTTAAATTTTTTTTGAACAATCCCATAGTTTAAAATTTCAAATTAAAATATTTCTCTCTCTATATATACACACACACAAAGATTAGAAAAATTACGATGATCTAAAGATTAGGAAAAGTCAAGGATCATTATTGTTATTTTTCACTAAGTTGTTGCGTAATTTGACAAATATGCCTCTATGATTTATAAAATTATGTGAGGGGGAGTACTAGGGTGGATTGAAAATTGAATAAAAAAATTAAAATTAGTTAGTGTAAATAATTTTAAATTCTCATTTCTTAAAAAAAGTTAAGAATTTAAATCTCGCTGTCGTATAAAATTATTATTTTAATTAATACTTTACTTACGGACCGATTTTATGCGAGTGAAAATTAACCTAATCTGTGGCATGGGTTTAAGAGACCTCCCACAGATGGAGTCACTCAATATCATCTCATGATCCGGAAAAAGAAAAAAAAAAAAAAACACTGAAAGGGTCCAGGGATACTGAGGTGACGTCAGATGACAAGACAGTGACAGGCCGTCGGTACGGACATTGACCAATCAGATTCAGATCCCATCCCATGAAATATGAATCATCATTATAAACTGGAAGTTGCACAGTAGGTTGACCACGTGACCAGAAGAATATCGCGCAGTCCCAGTCGCCTACAGCCTACTCGCCCGGCCTGTGACTGGATCTGGATTGGAACATTGGTTAACGATAAAGGCGTGATGTTGATGCCAACTCCAAGTGAAGAATTTTTATTCGGCTCGGGGACAACAAGGACAAAAAAGTCAAAACAATCGGTGTCGTCTTCTCTCCGTATTTTCCGCCTCCCGTTTTATACGATGCTCTCTGCCGACAGTGGAGGGGCTTGTACATTACATCTGGACCGTACGCGTTGTCGTTTTCGGGATAGAGCCAGTCGATCTGATTCTTTGGGCGGCCTCGATCATATGGTTTCAAAATATGTGATGGGCCTGCCTGCCGTACGTATGAATCACACAGAGACCATGAGTGTGACACGTGACTCGATTATTGTGTACCCTAACTTGTGCGGTACCATTGTTGCCGTTGTCCCTTCGTCCATCAGCCACATGCTTCTTTCGATTTATCTTTTAAGCATTTATTCCATTTTACGTTTTTCTTACCCAACTGCATTTTTCAAAATTAGCATGTATGATTGAAATTGGACACGACCCAACGCAAATGGCTTCAAAATAGTAAACTGAGTAAAGTGGCTTTTAGAGTAAGGTATTAAAACAAGTCATTTGACGTTCCGACAACAAATTTTTCCTGCAAAATTTTTAGAAGCGATGCATGAGCGTTTGACCTTCTTCTTCTTCAAATTTTTGGGGTATATTTGATTGATTGGAGCTTTCTAAAGTGTTATGATGGCTAACTTGAATATGGACTCATCTCATCTTGACCTTTTGAAAGAAAAATACAGCTATCGACATTTATAATATTTTTACTTTTTCAGATTCAAGTAACGTCTGCATTCGGTCATATAACTACTGAGTATGTTGCAGTCTACATGTGTGGACTCATTTTGAGTCGCGTCTCCACTTAATTTAAGATTAATGTGTACTAAAAATTAAGAGAAAAGTGTTCATAAAGCTTCATATCCTATCGATTCGGCTTACCCTATCAATGGCTTAATGACATGTATATGTGCAAGAAAAAGAAATTGATAGAGAGAGACAGGCGATGAACAAAAAGTGCAAAAGAAAATCCGATTAAAGTAAAATGTGAAGTAACGGAAAACAACCATAAATTTATTATATAGTAAGGACTACAAATAAATAAATATAAATAATGTCATAAGGATATCTAAATAAATAAACCAGGCCGGGGCTTAGAGCTAAAAGTTGGCGGGGGGAAAAAAAATTCATAAAGAAGGGGGACTTTTTGGCAGCGTTCCGAAGTTACTCTAAACAAGGCATAGGGAGAAGAATAGTGAAAATTGATTAAAGTAGAGCGTATCTTTCCTTTTTTTTCCGAAATAAAGGTATTTTAGAGGTACCTTTGTGAGCGTAACTCCAAGAAGCTGAGACAACTCTTTAAGAAAAGTTATTTGGTGGTCTATGATTCATCATGGGCATAAAGTAAAACAGTTCATTGATTAAGGTTAAATTTTTTCTATAACACAAAAGGTGGGTTTCACAAAAGGTGGGTTTTTTAATGTTGTAATTTTTAAAATAATTATTAGTAGTTATATTGTAAAAACAGTTAACTTGAAAATAATTAGTTAAATGTTTGATAAAAGTTATTTTTAAAAGTATTATAAGTTTTAAAAGTATTTAAATGTGCTTGACAAATGTTATTTTAAAATTATTATAACAATATAAATAACTGAATTGGATATAATGTTAGAATAAAATTTATTTAAATTTAGAATAAAATTTATTTAAATATTTATAAACACATGTATAAAATACTTTTATTATGTAATATAATAAGTGATAACTAAAATAAATATTTTTTATTTTTGTTATCTCAATATAATTAGTAGTAGTAGTAGTAGTAATAGTAATAATAATAATAATAATAATAATAATAATAATAATAATAATAATAATAATAATAATAATAATAATAATAATAACAACAACAACAATTTCTTTAAAGTTAATGATTTTATTTCCTAATTAATAAGGATAATTTTATATTTTCATAATATATATAAGGATATATATAAAATTATATTAAATATAAAAGTAATTTTTAAAATTAGATTTTGAAAAACTACTCATTCACTGTATTTTAAAATGCCTTGTAGAATTGGGTGATTTTGTCAAAAGTGATTTTTAAAAAAATTATCAAACACCAAAATTAATTTTTAACTTTTCAAAATCATTTTTCACTCTTCCAAAAGCAATCTCAATCAAGCCTTAAGACGTTTTGCAAGATTTTGAATCCCTCTATATAATAGAAGTTGATTCTGATTGAAATATTCAGATACATGTGTATCCAATTTAGTATGTGCTCACGTATATAGAATAAGTCATTACAATTTGATTTGGTAGGTTTAGGTGCTGTTTGGGATTGAGATTGGACAGTTGTAGCTTAAAACCCACAACAATAAAGTGCTTGATAAACATTAGCTGTTGTATCTTAAAATCTATGTTAATATGATTTTTTTACTTGTATGATGAAAAATTTATTCTATCTTTAACAATTTTATCAAAATTATTATTTAAAAATTATGTTTACTATATACTATTAACTTTTGTTTTATAGTTATAATTTTTTCCACAGCAGCTGTATTTTAAAAGTTACAATACCTTAATTCTAAACAAGACTTTAATTAGTAGATTTTTACTTGTAGATATTATTATTCATTAATGAATTTATTAAGAAGATAACACCAATAATTTTTAAGACATGATAATAGCGAGTAGCCTTCTCAAAGCATAAGTTTTGGGTTCGAACTTTAATGAATGCGATGAGTTAATAATTAAAAAAACTAAAAACTTGCCAATAAAATTACCCTATACAAATTTGGTATAATCTATGGACCTAACATTTTTTTAAAGGATGCTACCCGATTCACTCACTAGGGAATCATGCAATTTGAGAATTTAAAATCCTGAAATTGTTATACTTGGCCCACAGTCATCACTACTAAAGTCTAATGTAAAAATGTGAGTCATTATAATATACAGATTCAAAATATTGACATTTCACAAAGATGTGGAGGCAATAAGTTCATAATGTTAATTTAGGTCAGAACATGATAGGTGCTATCTATTTAGTGCAAAGTCTTCAATCTTGTAAATTTTGCAGCGTCAACACTCAGATTTTTTTTCTCCTTCTCTCGTTTTGCATTGTCAGTATCATTTCAATGTACCATTGGTAACCCTTTTTTTTTTTTTTTCAAGGTTTTGGAAGTTCATAAAAATAAACTATCATGTACGTAGTTTTAAATAGAAAGAATCCAAGTGATGGCACACTACAAGATATCCAAGCAAGAAATACATTGAATTTATTTTTAAATATTTGAAAAAAAAATCAATATCTCTTGATCACCCAAAAACTGGGATAAACAAACGCTTGAAAAGAGAAATGAAATGGAAATTGAATAATGAGATTTGCATCGGAAGGGGGAAAGATTCTTGTATAAAGAGACAGTGTCGTCCTATATACTAATGATTATATATCCTTTCCCTTTAACCGAAAAGAAATGAGTGGAGTGAGTGAAGCATCAAGTTTAAGCATATACCATTACCCATATGATACGAGTAAAAGAGCTCCTTTAAGTTTGTTGAGAAGTCATTGTTTGTGAGCATTGCCGACAGGAGTTTCTGTCTCTCCACTAAATGAGTCATTGCAAGACCCCTCCCCAATGTGCCAAAATAATACTGTACTCATTTCACCACTCACCAAAAAGTTAAAAAAAAAAAAAGCCTGCATCATTTCTTCAGTTTTCACCTTTCAAGAGTTTGTGGAGGTGGGTGGGTGATTGGGTAAAAATTATATGGGTTTGGAACCTTAGATAGTTTTTGTTGACTAATCCGCAATTAATTTACCATGAAAAGATGCCAAAAAGAAGAAGAACAAGAAAATGTAATTCAATTGGTTTCCTCAATTGGAGCACTTCCAGTAAATGGGTTGATGACCGGCCATTGTCAAATGACTCCTTTTAGACTCTTTTGCCTTTAACTCAGGCGGTAGCAACGTCCCGTCCAGTTTTATTTTTCCTTTTCTTTTCCCCTCTTTTTACTCAATCTGTGTAATCTTTCCCTTGTTTATCCATGAGTAAGTTCATGAAAATCATGCAAGGAATGGGTCATTATGCTGCACTAATTACCATTGACATTCAATACTGGCAGTTTGCAGCCACGCCATTTTCACAGTATTGTGACTTGTCAAAATTGGGATGTTTGTACAGCAAAGGGGAATGGGTTGCTTACAATAAAGTTAAATAAAGATTGTAGTATGAATGCAATGCTAAAAATGGTGAAATATGTGGAAAAGTTTCAAGCATCTACCATTCAAAAGTTTTGGGGTACAATTGACACCAAATCCAATTGAAAATTAATGCATATTGTCAACTACAACACCTACTTCCTATTGTTGGGTTTATGCTTACAGAAATTCAAACATAATAAAAATATTTACGCTGTGGTCCTTTATTTCAGTCTACCAAGTGCAGAACAGCTAATGTTTGAAGGCCAGTTCAAGGGAACGATTCTTATCGGGACAAGCCAGAAAGATGTATGGCAAAGTTCAACACAAACTGATGTACGTTCACAATATTTTAACCGTGTATGCATTAACAAATTTATATTCTCAAACCATAGTAACAGATACGTTACAATTTACACCAAAGCTTGATACGAATGTTCGTTAACAAATACCAACATGCGAGTAACCAACTGCAAGGTTATTATTGGAGAGTTACATAAATTTCAAATAGAAAAATCTGTACAAATTAGTTGCAGGATCACTCCCGAGCATTTTATGTGCTGCTTCATGCCGACAAAATTGCTTGCTTTGGGACCTCTTGAGACCTTTCTCACAATCATGGGGGGCATCAACCCAATGACTCTGCATGAACGTCATGAGCTTTGGAATGTTTAAAAGAGAAGTTACCACCACAAAAATGATTTGATATCTCCCCTTGACAAACCACCAAAGCTTGGAAAGAGACTTACACTTGCATCATGTGGTGGGGCTCCACTCTCTAACAGGCACAAAAACCAGCAGATACGGATTGAAAAACTCAAAAACATACTGTTAGAAGTGCATCTCAGCTTCCTCTAAGGTTGTTGACCCGTAAAGCCAAACACAGCTTGCCATCCATCCAACTGGCTCAAGAGTGGCATCTTGCAAAAAGACACCTCACTGCCATTAAATCTTTCAAGTCCTAGGATCCTTTTTGCAAACTCCTCTTTAATCATGCTCCAACAATGCTAAACAATTGACCATGTTATGGTGGCCTTCCTGAGCCAACAATATCATTGTCGTATCTTTCTGTCATAGAAAAGATTATTAAGAGTAATTATATATATTCATCTCATTCCTCAATTTCACTGACAATAATTGATTTTAAGCCACATCTAGACAAGATCTTAGTCAAGCAAAAATTTATCTTCTTTTAGGGAAATAAAAGTTTGAGGTCAAACACAAAACTCGAGCGTGAAAACAGAAAAATATCGATTTAACTATAGATCATGCAAAGTAATAAATAATTAAACACTAAAAAGGGGAAGGTTCACTTTGAGTTTGGTTTGGTTCCTACTTAGAAGAGAGTTTAAAGGATAATCATTGATAAAACATGAAACTAAAGTACACACACAAGGGACAAAACACTTAACCTGGTTTTGCTAGAAGCAGGGACAGCAAAGTTCATGGAAGCTTTACTTGTTCTGGAATGGAGAACACATAATCTATAATTGGAACTGAATGATACTTTAGCAGCTCAGATCCTCTAAATTGGAATATGAACTAGCATAAGACATCAAATTCTAGTAGAAAAGAAAATCTTGAGCATGATTTTCCAGCAAACACCTCTTGTCATTCTCTTGAAGGGGCTGCATACGATCCAAACAACACACGTATAAACTTCTACAAGCCTGTTTTGAGGAATTATCAGCTGATTCAGAATAACTACGCAGACAGAAAGCTAAGTGCCTTTCAGAATGAACTCAATCTTCAGTCATGACTATAATGGCCTAGCTTAGCAGCACATAAACCAAATTAAATAAAACATAGCCACGTTAACTCACACAAGTATTTCGACTCTCTTGAAGATAAATGACAAACATTTTTTTTGTGTTCAAAGACATGAAAAGATGAAGGGTATCATCTAAAACCCTGTGGAGAAATCATAAAACTTTCCCCTTTGTAAATACTATTAACTTTCCAAATTACTTGAGAAACAAAAATTGTACAATGTTCTTCCTGTTCTGTAAATTCTGTTCATGCACCACTTTCTATCTTTACAAACAAGAAGATTTTCTTTTCATCATATCGAGAAGCTCCAAAATCATGCTAGGATGAAAGATGGCTAATTGCTCAAGAGATGACCCCGAGCAGTGGCAGGAATACAAATTCAATTCCCTAACCATGTCCCCCTTTCTCTGACCTGACTGCCCCAAAATCTTATAAAGAGTAAGTAAAAGAAGTACAAAAATGAAAGAAAAAATAGTGAAAAGAATTAAATAAATCCTACAAATTTTAATTTCTAAATGATTGAATAAAAACAAAAGTTACACCGAGGATGTATCAACAAGAACCTCATTTAGCACATCATCCTCACCGTTTGCCAAGGCAAAAAGCTCTGCGTCCTTCTCTTCATCACTGGAAAAATCCCGCCTCTCAAGTTTGGAATGAGCTGCAATGAATATTACCTTCTGAGCCCTCTCCATGCCTAGTCTCGACTGCCCATGGGCACATACCCATCTCAACAAAGACCAGTTGCATTTAAAACCACATGAGGATGCATGAAGAAAAATAAGCCTGACTGCAACTTTCCCGAGGGACTTAAACTCAGTAAGATAAGTTTCCCACACAAGCCTACTACTTTGGGGATTTGCAATTCTCATTTTTCCAGTAACGGGGTCCCTTTCTTTCATTTGGACTGCTCGAGCATATACCGGATCAAGCCCTTCTGTTCTCCATTTCATGAGCTCCATTAGTGCAATATGAGCCTCCTCCCTTGAAACAAGCCGGGTAATTAGCTTGTCAGCATCCTTCTCTTGCTCAGGTGTCAAGCACTTGAATGGTGGAAGGTACTTCCCACTAGTGTCTCTAATCAAATAAAGTGGATCAAGTATGTATGCAGCCGCCCAAGCCGGGTGATAGTTCTTCTTGAACCGCTTTTCAATCACTTTCTCCACTGGTCCTTCCACAATGTGGAATTTTGAACACCAATCTTTCACTTTTGTTCTAAGCTCATCCCAGAGTGGGAGGCATTGCCCAACTAGTGGCCTTTCTGTCTCAATCTCCTGAGCCATTTCTTTGATCAATTTAACCAGTGAGTGCACTGCCTCCAACTCATTCCAAAACTGTGCTTCTCGCGTCATGTCCGCAACTTCTCTTGCAAGCGGATCTTCCATTAATATCATCTTATAAGATTCGTCTAATAGAACCAACTGAAGAGCTCGAGCGGAGTTCAATATATCATCTATCAATGTATAAAAAGGTTCAAAGTTATTCAACTTCTCATAATCCCTCAAAGGAACCCTCAAAAATCCACCATGCCCATACTCTTGCAAATGATACTTATTAAAGCTATTTCGAATTTGATTCGTGTTATTCACGAAATTTGCCAACTTGAGACAATTATCTGCTACAGTATTGAACAAAGGAAGCTCCTTGCTGAAGTCCTTGATCAAACTAGTGAAGCCTTGGAACTGACAAGAAAGATTGACCATCCAATGATTCTGATTCTCCAAATTCCTCAATGCTTTAGCCTTAAACTTGTCTGCAACTATCCCTACACATTGTTGCACGGCATTCCCACAAATGCCTGTTATTGTCTCCCACAAAATCTCCTCAGCATACTTAGAAGGCACAGCACCACTAACAAACACAGCCCTCCTGTACAAACTAGTACCATTAGGCAAATTCACAGTCAAATTCACCAAATTATCTTCACCGAAACCCTTGGCTTTCCAACCATCAGAAGATACTTGAAAAAACATAGCATCTCTAATCCTTGCCTCAGACTCGGCTCTCACTTCCTCAAACTTTAAATCCAATCTTGAACCAACAAACTCCCTTCTTGAAAACGCTGGCAACCCAACTTGATTTAAAAAAGCTCTAAACTTTGGATGCTCCAAGCTTGAAAAAGAAACAGACCCACATGACTCATACACCCAATCAGCAAGAAAATCAAGAGCAGAATCAATCTGGTTCTTGCTCAAAGCTGGCCCAGGCGAAGTTTTTGGACTCTTTAACCTTTTAACACTATCTTCCAACATAGCCAAAGCTCCTAAATCTTCTTTCCCTCCAGATAAAACCAAATGCTGCTGGCCTGACAAATAAGAACCCGCAACACTCGCTGAGACAGCTGTAGTTGCCAGTTCTTGAAATCTTGACGGATCCACTATAGCCAGCGGGGTTGCTTGATAAGAAGTCGACGATGAGCCAACACCAACACCAGCTTTGCTCACTTCAAGAACTGAAGACGAGCTGCTGCGTTTGCGGTTATGACTCGACGGTGACGGAAGACTAGCCGACGACGGAGAGATGGACGAAATGGGTTTGGCTAAAGAATTGAAGTTCGGGCAGGTGCCTCGCTTGAGATGCTCGGAGGCCGTGCGGGACGGGTTTGAAGCTGAGAAGACGGCGTCGCATAAAGAACATCTTAGCTTCACTGCTTTTGGGAGACCAGTGTCAGCGTTATGAATCAGCATGGGCTCAAGGTGAGCCCAGTACCAGGCTCCTTTGCCTTTTATAGCCTTCGTTCGAACCATCACTAGCCCTTCGTATCTCTTGTGCACAGCCTTCGCTGTCAGCTCGTCCGACGACAGTGAGTCCACCGCTTGTGTTTGAGTAGTGTTGGTGGTTGCCATTGATAGGGGGCGTAAATGCAAGGAAATAAAAAAATTTGACTCGCTCACAAAATTAGTGCTTTTTCGGGGAGTTCAAGGTCAGTTTTTTGTTTCCGTAGTCATGAGTGAGTGAAATGAAACGACGACGTCTGAGTAGTTTCATTCGGCCGGAATTTCATTTTCCGGCGAGTACCCATGACCCAAGTTGTAATTTTTTTTGTTGGGTGAGGTTGTAGTTTTGGTCTCGGTGAAGAGTTTATTGGCCTGAGATAAAATTTCAAAGAGAGAAAAAATGAGTGAGCGAGCGAGCGAGAGAGAGAGAGAGAGAGAGAGAAACAAAGATAAAAATGAAACAACACTTAGTGTTGTTACTGGCAAACTGGTGATTGTTTCAGTTCAAAGTAGTTGGAACACGCTCCAGTTATGTGCGCGTGGGGAACATAGAGGGCGACTGTGGATGGAAACAAATACAGTATGGCAAACACCAC
This sequence comes from Atalantia buxifolia, assembly GCA_030444775.1. Taxonomy (NCBI): domain Eukaryota; kingdom Viridiplantae; phylum Streptophyta; class Magnoliopsida; order Sapindales; family Rutaceae; genus Atalantia; species Atalantia buxifolia. The sequence continues at coordinate 47,199,786 of CM059835.1, read as the reverse complement.
AGTCCCACGTACGAAGACACTAACATGAGATTGGCTGTCACTGGCAGGCGATTGGGGAGTGAACCACACGCGCTTTAAAAGTTAGTTCTAGTTTTGGTATCACTTTCATGTTCCTGCCCCTTCTTTTTTTCTCTTTTGTGTTGTTGGGGTCTTTGTTGTGGGGAAGGGCTTCTCTTGTCTGTAGCTTCCCCTTTTTTAAATTTTTTATAATTTTTGCTGTTTATGTTTTATATTATTCTATTATTAGAGGGGGCTCTTTTCTTTTCATTCTACCTTTTATAATTATTTTCTCTCACTCTGACTGTGCATGTATACAAATACAATACATTAAATTGAGGTTTCCAATTGTGACTTGTTCTTCATGTGGGCTTATTGAGAATGTGGACATAAAAGGGCAACCTAGGAATTTATTGAATTCCCACAAGAAGTTCTGTTCTGGGTCTGTGAGAGATGTGTTGACCAAGACTACCAGGAGAATTGCCTTCAAAAAGTTCACCAATTGCCATTTTCATTCAATCAAAGCCTTTCTGATTTTTTTTTTTTTTGGCCTTTCTCTATTTTGTATTATTTATAATTTATTTGTCCAATTTTTAAATTAAAAAAAAATTTATTTCCTTTTAGGAACGGCCTCAAGAGCAGGTGGCTAAGGCCTAAGGCAGAGGTAAATAAAACCAAGAGGCAAAACTGTTGTCTTGTGATCCATATTTTCCGATCCATTTTACTTTTACAGCAGTCAAATTCATTACTTTAACCCGTCTCCGGTCCCCCCCGGACTTCGGAGGTTAAATAATTATAAAAGAGGAACTTCCATAAGAAATTAAATAATGGCAATTTTACGAATCCCTTAAATAATCAACTGTCAAAAAGTACATATATTCAAAAAATCAAAGCATCAAAATTTTGAATATTATCTTGGGAGTCTATTGATAGCGTTATCAGACGCTTGTCACAACTTATTTTGATGTGGACTTTAGTTCAATCGAAATTTAATAATGAATAAGAGGTTTATTTTTAAATGAGGAGAAAATCTAATCCCAAATATACAAGGGAAACAATTATTAAAATGTTGCTATATATGTTTTAAAAGGGATGCAAATATATATATATATATATATATATATGAGATTAGAGGCAATTATCTTTTTTTTGACTACAAATAATACATAATTACATACCTAAGTATGACCCTACTTATATGTGTCATATATTCATGTGCAGATGGGATATTTGAGAGTTCATATGTGTTATATATATATATGAAATTTTAAAGTCCATAAATGTTTAGGAAAATTTTAAGATCTTACGGTTTAAAAGAATTATGAAATTATACTTTAAAACGGTACCGTTTTAGAGTTTTTTCGAATTTTTTCATATTTAAAAATTCTTAATTGAAACATCTCTCTCTCTCTCTCTATATATATATATATATATAGAGGTATTGAAAGTCAAATGGATTACCACGAAATTAGTATATGGTTCCCAATATTAGATGATAGTTATGCTTTGCAATTCAGTAAATCTTGATATATGATAGTTAGTCATGCTTTATGATTTAATAAATCTTGTCAGCAATCATTATAAATAATTCAAAAAATTAATTTAAATTGAGCCGATCCATTTGAAGAATCCTAATTCAAATTCTAAAAACTGCCTCAATTTTCAGTTTCAGCGTGCTTGCTTTAAGAGATGTCATCTTTAGTCAATCCATTCTAAGTCAATTGCTTGAATGAGAAGATTCATGAGTTCAAGTTCACACATATCAAATTTTAGGGGGCAAAAAAATGGTGGAGAGGAAAATGGTGTGAAGATTCAGAAATTGATGTGGCTTGGTTTTTGAAAATGTACTGTCCTTTTCCACCGAGTGTTAAGCATCTAAAATCGAGGATATGATTATTAAAATATTAATTGGAGGTTAGTGGTCGATTTTGCTCTCTGATTAGTCAATTGTCTTGTGAGGCAATAGCCACAACACAAGTCACAACTGTCATCCACTTTCTACTGTTAACTGTATATGCATAATTTGAACTCTTGGACAGTTGGACTAACAAAATACTAAGAAGCTTTTTTTTTTTGTTTTTTTTATAAGAAATACTAAGAAGCTTTGTTTCGCTCGCATTGACATTCAAATTTGGATTATTAAAAGAAATTTTAAAAGGTTAAATTAAAGTGGTTAAGACTCGTGATTTATTTTCATTAATTCATAAGATTCTACAAAGTATCTTAATTTAAAATTTTAATTAAGTAAATTTAAAGATCCGTTTGGGGGCAACAATGCTGCCACCACGCAGTTGAGTTGGCCTGTAGAGCAGCTGTGCCAAACAGGTCATAAATCTCTAATAATGCATGAGTTATAAAACTAAATCTCTATACTGAAAATTTTAGTTAGGTCCTAATTAAACTCTTTCTTTTGTTTTTGGGTGTTAATCGTGACACGAGACCAATAAAAAAAATTGCTTGTGATGGCTCAAAAATGGCCAACATGGAGCAATGGGTCAATAGCGATTAAGAGTCTTTTAATAAAATTCCCCTCTCGGTCAATGGAGAAAAATATCAATTCTTTTGTAGTGCTAAGTGACTGGGTTCAATTTTATCGAAGAAAAGCTTCGTAGCTTGTCATTTCGGAACTTCAATGCTTTCTAAAAATCTGGCTTTCTTTACGAAGCTTTTGCTTGAAGCTCTTGTCTTCTTTTTTTTTTTTTAACTTATTATTTTTCCATCTTAATATGAAATTCATGCTTTTTTTTTCCTACTTGATCGGATATTTTAAGGACAATTTGATCAGTTGGTAAGAATTAATTTACTGAAATTTATTATAAGGTAGAGAAATAACTGATGGGGCGTCATGATGAATTAAAGGAAAAAGGTAAGTAATTCGTATTTTATACAAGTGAAAATCTAATATAAAGACAACCTCTTAAGAAGTAGGTCATTAAAACCATTGAAATAAATACAAATATAATAAAAAAGTTTGTTTGTTCTTTTAAGTGAAAAACCAAATTTACACACTTATTTCAAATATTGATAATGACACGTTATTCGAAATTTTGAGATCAAATTAAATTTAGGCCCATCAGATTAGAGTCTGACTATGGTGCCCTAAAAGTACTGTGCCATCCAATTTGGGTGCCATATGTTGTTAAAAAAATCAACAAAAATTAACGAAATGTGATTATTTGATGATCCCTATATCATGAGGTATCATAATCACAGTTTATTATGTTGGAATCGTTCTAGATTTTATTTAATGCTCCTTCATTCATATTTAAAATATTTTCACTCTGATTGTAATCAAATGAATATTTAATTTTTCTCTTCAATATGTAAATCATCAAACTAAATTTTGTTAAAAATTCAAATAATAATGGATGATTTAAGACAAAGAATGTGAAGTAGATGTAGGTAAAAATAGGTCTTGATCTAAAGGCGTGCTTGTTTTTATTGTTTTGAAGTCCGCTTATGATTTTCTTTGGTCTTATGCAAGATTGAGATGAATTAAGGTGGGTAATTACACGTTTAATGAGTGAGTTTGTTGAGAAGTCCATTTTTTTTTATGTCATTTTAATGATTCTCGAGCTTCCCTTTAATGGTTTTGGATGTAATCGTTTTGTCACAAAGTATCACTTAAATCACTAGTTTACTTTTTTTTTAAAAAAAATTTTCCTCCCTCTAACTTTTTCGTGATTAATCCTTTGCTTTTAAAAAACATCATAAATATAAGAAATAATTTCAATTTACCGGCAGTATACTCATGATTCATCAGCCCCCGAATAACTTATTGTCTTCTTTTTTTTTCTTTTTTCTTTTTTCAATTATATATTGACCATCTAAAAGGGTTGGTGACGCACACTTGGTGCATGATTTTGTTACACACGCACACACAGAGAGAAAGAGATATGCCAACTTCGATTGATACTAAACAGCAAAGGCATGTTAAGTAATAAGTGCCATTTTTGCCAATAAAACACTTCATAAATGGCTTATTTTCATTTGTTAGATTAGTATGACTCCATAGTTGCAATTTTTTTTAAATTTTTTTATTTTACCTTTTATTGCGTCAACTTTTGATTCTGCCTTTCCTCAATGAAATTAATAGGATCTTTCGCGACCTCAGTCAATATCTCATGCTCTCATTTTCAATCAAAATGTAATACGCACCTTGTTGTGTTTCCTTCTTAGAGGTTTTATTCAATTGCAATCTAATCTCTCATGACACAGACTTACCCTAGTTGCCAACTCATGATACTTTAAATCTATTTTTAATGTGCACATGTGTAACATACTTTTGTTATTAATAACTTGATTGGCCATATGATTCATATTTGCCTGATCTAATATGACTCAGGGCAAGTTTGTAATTGTAACATACATGATATGACAATAAAAACGTTTGGTAAAATCGCCTATTCGGTTGAGTAGTAAAGTGATCTATATATAAAAATTTGTAGCACTTCATTTCCAAAAATATCATTTGTTTAAATTTTAACTCTTGTAATGGTATATATGTTTGAATTGCTATAATTTTAAAACTATAGTTGTCGTGCAACAAATTTAGTATATATAGAATGTAAGAGAGAGCATGAGATAAGTAAAAATTGACCGTTTATCATATATATATATAGTAGAGTTATATATAAACAAGCAGTCACAAACACACCTTTGGTCTCATTCAATTTGGAATCCATAGAAATGATTCATTGAAAACATAAAATGTCAGCACATCTACTTAAGAACTGAGTGAGTTGTGTACAAAAAAGAGTAATTTGCAATTAGGCAGTACTCGGACATTGTATATTAATTGTCTAGACTTTCTTATGATTGAAAATCAACTTGATATCATTCATACAACACAAATGCATTTATGGGAGGTGAAAAGAAAAACAACAAAACAAAATAAGATTTATAATTATGACTTACGAGCAACATAATGACAGTTTCACGTGTAGTTCACCAAATGGAATATTACAGACTCGCAGAGCTCTCTCTCTTTCGCCTGGTCCTGGACATCTGGTTATCCCTATCCACCCACCATAGATTAAGCTTTAGAGAGGCCGAGCATGGCTCAAATTAAGCAACGTTTCCATGTTCTCAAGTGGTCCAAAATAATAATAATAATAATAATTATTATTATTATTATTAATTAATAATATGATGCGGGTATGTGAACGGGGCCCCTATGATTACGAGCGTGATTATGCCACGTGTATGGCATGGATTAGAGAAGGAGAAGGGCGACATTGGGCAATGATGTCCGAAAAAAGAAGGCCATAAAGTCCAAGAAATAATGAGAAAGTTCATTAGCAATTTCCCCTCCTTTATGAAAAGTGAAAAAAGAGGTTGGGCCAACCGGCCAAGCCACTGCCAATGAGCCTCTCATTACACATTCAAAGCTGAAACTTGTTGCAATTACACCACCAGCTTCCTGGCTTTTGATCAATCACATGATGGCTGGACCCACGTTTTTGGTGAATTTCTGGTGTCATTTTTTTCCTCCTTTTATCCCCTGTTTCAAATTTTCCATCTGGAAATCACTTTTTAAAAAATAGATTGGATAATCAATGCCCATGATTCAAATCGTCTTTCAGTCACAGTTGAATGTAATGGTCTTTCTATATTCCGATGCTTACCCCTATGGGCCTTTCGAATGCCCCATGAGCATCACAATAGGCCTAATTTCCCTTGAACTGGGCCAGTGAAAAGCATAGACTATTTGAATCACTAGAAAAGAGCGCTTGATAAAAAGTACCGGTACTCGTTCCTTAGATTAATCTAGACCCCCTTCTTCTGATCAGAGAACCTCTTTTAAGTTTATGCAAAATGATTAACAGCCTTATCCGACCGTGACATAGCGGCGTAAAAATGATGGTAAAATCATATGGTGTGATAGTATTTATTGAAAAATAATTCTAATTTTTTACTTGATTAATATTGTAACACTATGTAATTTTATAGTTATTTGTCTCTATTTATTAGATTTTTCGGTTTAAACATCAGTAATCGCAGTTTATTACAGAGACTTGGGGTGAATTTAAAAAGAGAGAACTTAAATACACGGCCTCCTATTTGGCTATTCCTTAATGCAGGAACTTTCTTGCAATAGAAGGATGGTACCTTAACCTTACTCGGTGATAATGAGGCTATTATTTTTGAGGGGCTTCACAGTTCGCTCTGTGTGAAATGATTTGGTCTAATTACAGAGCCCAACATTCGTTGAATTACGTACATTTATTCCAACGTTATTCGTTGAATTATGTCCATTGATTCCGAAGTTATTCGTTGAATTAAGTCAATTTATTCCGAAATTATCCTCAATAGAAATTAAAAAAAAAAAAAACAAATTCACTTTTTTTTTTCCCCTTATTTGCACCCTTTATCACGGTAGCCACCACCACTTATCTTTGGTTACCACAAGTCGATTATCAGCAATCATCACCAATTTAGAGCTGTTAAAATTTGACATGACTCAATTATTCGATATGAATCCGACATTAATAAATAAGTATGGATCGTTAAATTTAATATGATTATTAAATGAGTCAAATTCAGTCGACATATTTTTTTACCGTTAGGGTTAAAGTTTTTAACTCATTTATTTGTTCAATAACACAATTACATTTTTTATTCTAAATTAATTTGTAAGTTCTTGTCATTATAACTCAAATATTGAACATATTTCTCTTTTTTTTTTTGTAAGGATAAAAATATATAAATTGCTTCTTTTATAAAATTTTACTTAGATTTAGAACTTCAATAGTATAAATGTGTAAAATGTTGGTGAATATGTATGTTTTATAATATTGACATATAATATTATTTACATATATATAAGTAAATTTTTAATAGTGTGAATGTGTAATATTTTGGTAGAGATATATATTTTATATTATCAATAAATTATATGTGTGTGTGTAAATGTTTAATATAAATTTGATTAAATATATAGGTATTAAGCGAGTTATTGGATAATCCTTTATTTTTCATGTTTGGGTCTCAATTTTAACACAATTATTAGATCGTATTTGGGTCGATGTAAATTTAATACCACACGAAATTGACACGACGCAAACTGTGACCGGTTTTACTGGATCTAATCACCGTGACCGCAGCCACCACTCTTTCAAAGACGATAAAGAAACCTTGAAAATGCCAGTTAAAAAAAAAATCCCAAATTCATCTTCGTTATTCTTTGCATTTGCTTCCCTTTGTTTTGCGTCTTGCTTTTTACATAAGCCATTTTCCACCGCGCCTTGATCGAACCACTCAAATCCCAATCTCATGACCCTACTCCCCATCACGAGCCGGTAATCATGTACATGGCTTCTTGGTCGTCAATGGAGGTCTTTGAAAAACGGAATGTAGACTTTGTTTCCCCAAGACTTATCATGCAAAGAGTCTCATGTTCTCGGCAATAACGATTATCTCCTTGACCTACTTAACCCTATCTTCACTTCAATATTGCTTCAGACTTCAGTCATTTTATGCAGAACAAACGGAAAAGTTGATTGAACCCTTCATCATCATCGTCATCATAATAATAACCAAACCATTCACACTAACAATATTTGTATTTTTTTTTTTAATGAGAACAAAATCTGAAAATTTATGGAATTAATTATAAAGTGAGGGCTGAGCTGATAGAAATAAATTGAGGGGTTAAATATACTCTTCCGTAAATAATTTAGTCCTAGGCAAGACTGAGGAATTTAACAATATATTAAAGATAATATAATTAACTAGTATATATATAATTTATTTATTATATGATTAATATAATACTCCCATGTAATCTAAAATTTTTCACTTGAAAACGGCTCTTCTGCTTTGAAACAAAATGTTTCAAATGCCCGTGGAAATTCTACAAAGATATCTTCTAAGTCTGAGCACTCAATGCGGTCATGGATCTCATCAAGAGTTGGACTATTGGCCCAATCCTTGCACAGACCTTTTAAAATCCCTTTGAAATTATTAGCCTCACTCTAAACAACTCTTAAAACCATTTTTCTCAGTTAACCCATTGAGAATATAAGTATTCCACTGATTCAGTTCGCGGAGAAATTCTAGAATACATCTGAGATATCATATCATTTATATAACAATCAATAATGCCATGACATATGTGTATTTATTTTAAATTACTATTGTGTAAGTGGTGATTGTATTTAATTTAATGACACATGTCATTCATGCATCAATTAGTTGTAGTACATCTGAAATATTCTAGAATTTCTCCAGTTCACGAGGCAGCAACCCAATTGATGGATGATGGTGTTGATTATGGGAAATTTAGAAAAATATCCTTAAAACTTTTGTAATTTTTAAATTTAACTCACTAAAATATGTGCAATAGGCAGTGGGATAGGTGCTTGTCGCACATAAACTCACTGGTTTTATGTGAGACAGGCACATGTCCTACTGTTTGTCTCACTAAATTTTAGATATTTTTCGAAAGTCATAACTTGACTTACATGTATCCGTTTTAGGCCTATAATATACTATTTCGAAGCTTGCGACGAGACAAATCAAATCCAAAATCATATACTCCATTTAATCCATATAAATGTAGTGCATGTTCATTTTACTATATTTTGTAGCGTGTAATCTTATTTCTTTTATTTTTTTTAATAATTTTTAGTTTTAATGAATTCAAATCCAAAATCATATACTCCATTTAATCCATATAAATGTAGTGCATATTCACTTTACCATATTTTGTAGCGTGTAATCTTATTTATTTTATTTTTTTAATAATTTTTAGGTTTAATGAATTCTGTTGTGCTTCAATCATTGACCAACGTCTCCCACCAACCATCACTTGTTTTGGGCTTTTTTTTGTAGGATTTTTTTGTGTATTTTTAATGATTTATCTTCATTTATCAACTCAAACTAAGTATTTTAACAAATCACATTATTTTATGAATGAAAAATAACAACATTTGCAACAAAAACCCACTTTAATTTCGAACTTAGTTGATAAAATCAATAGATTAAAGGTTTATATTGTGTAAGAGCATAAACTAACCTTAAGAAGCTCTCCAATTGATGATTATATCTTTAATTATTCAATGATTGTTTGATGGAATTTGTTGATTTATTGAGAGTGATGAAGTTTGTTGAGAGTGATGAAGACTTGTTAAGTTGTTGAGGGTTGAGAGCATTTAGTTGTGTTGAAATTTCTCAAGTGGCATACCTTTGTAAATTTGATGAAAGTGGTGAGGGTAATTTAGTCCAAAAATAGGGTGTTTGACTAGTTATGATAGAAAAAAATTAGGTGGGTTAAATTCAAAAATTACAAAAGTGTTAAGGTTATTTTGTAAATTTACCATTGATTATTGAGCAATGCTTGCATAATTTTATGATGTTCATTGTTCAATGTCGCAAACTGCCACACTATCTTTAGTTTATGCTATTATTTGTAGTATCCAAATACAATCAAGAGATCTGAATTTCATAGTCATTTTACTTCTCATTAGGATTTGTTCTTTTTAAATTCATCTTGTAGCCTGCTAGCCTTTTAATCTAAGTATGAAATTGCTCGCTCTCTCTTTCTCTCTGTGTTCGTTTTAATTTTTAATGAAGGTTAGAATTATAAAATAGGTAAAAGGGATTAAAATAGAATTAGAAGGGCGGCCGATGGTCCAACTCTGTTACAAGTAATGTTTGAAATCCATCACTTCTCAAAATCAGGAAAATAAAACTCGCGCCCACCGTGGGGCTCGAACCCACGACCACAAGGTTAAGAGCCTTGCGCTCTACCGACTGAGCTAGACGGGCCGGTTGGTGACGATAATTGTCTAATACTTAAAATCTTTGTTCTACTGGTATGCCATATCTCCCCCAAAAGAGATTACTTTGTCATTTCATTGATATCATCAATCATTGATCAAAACATATAAGAAATTATAAAAACTCAAATGGATCACAAGTTACAGCATTCTGAAATCATCTGTGGAAGTAAACATTGACCATAAGGTTACCTAGCATGAATTAATAACATGCCGATTGATTAAACCAGTGCCAATGATACTTTTTGAGTTTTGAATGAAAACGCCATCAAGAAATGCCACTTAACTATTCTGATGCTAAAGGAAATGCTAGAACTCAGGAGATCATTACTCATCTAAAATATAAAGACAAGCCATGGTTCCAAATCACATACTCTTTCTAGACCTGGACATAATTTCAAAGACACAAGTTCTTAACACTGTTGAAACCCCTTCTCAAGCTACACGAAAACATTTGCTTAAGAACCTTAAGTTGAAACCTTCTACTTTACCAAAACAGCACACTGTCGTCAACTTGAAATTAGATGTTCCCAGGACTTGTCACCAGTAGAAATATACCAGATGCATATCGTTCTGAGCAACACATGTGCAGTCGGACAGTTACTCAGACTTAAGATTTTGGTACAGACATCCATTTTGCTCACCATTACCTCTTAATTCCTCTTGCATCTGAATTGGATTACACGGGGGCAATTACAGTCAGCTTTAATGCTCAAGAACAGAACTAAATTGTGAAGATGTGACTGAATACTTAAAAAAAAAAAAGTAAAATACAGAGTGCAAGAGTTTACCTTTCTAAGGAGCTTCTTTTGACAGCGATAGCCCTAATTGAGAAAAATTAAAAAGGCAAAAATAAGTTATCCCTGAATCATTATGCGCGTTAAAATTTAAAACTCAGTGAGTACAAATAAAATAACAAAGAGCTGGAAAAAACCTTGTCAGTTCCATAAAGAAAATCACAATAGGTAAAGACAGAAGCAAAGTTGCTGTGGCTTTGCTCCCCAACATAATGGTGGTAATCATGATAATCTGCACCGCCGTAAAATGGAATATACTTTGTGATACTCCAGGGGAAGTCATACCTGCAAAAGGAGAAACAAACTAACACATGCTTTACATCTACAAAAATCAGCATGTAAAGACAAAAAAATATGGCTCTTTAATACTAAAACTGCCAGCTGTGAGAAGCCATCAAAGATAAAAACAGAAATCAGAGAAAATTTCCAAAAAAATATATAATTTCTCATTGCGACTCCACTCTCAACCATACAGTCAAACCAATAGAATCCTACGTCGACTCAGATCAACTATCAGATACAAATAGGTCATTCATATAAAAAATATGAATGCAGAAAATGTTGCTGTGAACATGCAACACAGTGCCTTCAGGCATTTTACTATATCCTCGAAAGTTTATCATCAATAATGACTCTCAACTTCCCCCTCTCCATGAAGCTCATAACTACAATTTAAAGCAATCTTGTTCCTCGTCATTCTCTTCCCTATATTTCTTTAACTTGAAAATTTGGTGGTTGAAAGTTGAAACTTACAGTCCATCCATAACAGTTGCAATCTCAACTTCTCATCTACTCAAATATATAAATACTACAAAGTTTTGTCCTCATTGTAAAAATATAGAAGCAATGCCATCAAAGTTTAAAGAAACTATTTTAATATTAGTCTTAAATGAAAAACAAAAAATCCTCAAAAAGAATTATATCTACCCAGACTTATTGCTTTCACCTGCACCAATTCCAGATTAAAATAAGATACCATCCATGAAATGCATTCTTCGTGGTTAGAATCTCTCAGATACCTTTATACATTTCAGTTATATTCTATGCTCAACCAAAGGCCACCTAATTCCTGAAGATTTCACCAAGCACCATTAGCCTCTATTAAGTAACCTTTGATTATCTATTAATAAGTAACCTTTGATTATCTATTAAAAATAACTTCCTTTATTAAGTCATTCTGGCCAATAGTTTTGCCATATTTATAGGGTCATTGCCCATGCATTGGCGATTGGAACAACTTAGCCATGGAGCAGAAATTAATGCAGTAGAGGACTATTATTAAAGGGCATCAAACTAAACATGATACTCAAGAATCAAAATGTTAACACACTTCAACAGAAAAAAGCATCCAACAAGTAACATACTACAGTAATATCTTACAGTGTCTTGAAAATAATTCTTATGCAACAATTCATGTATCGATGATGCATAAAAAGCCATGAGTTATATATATATATATATATGTATGAGAAGGAAATCTTAGAAAGTACATTCATAAATAGAAGTTACTAAATAGCATGCATGCCCGAGCCAAACAAAAAGAAAAAAAGGAAAAAGACATACATCTGTTTCGCTAATTTAAGAACTTGGAAACTGACTTAGGGATAGTAAAATACAGCGCAGAATTGCAATAGTTACCAGATTCTCAAAAAATTCGGGATTTGGTCATATAGAAATGATAGATTGGAGCAATTTTGTATACTAATTAATGGTAACTTACTGCCAAAGCAAAATACAATTAAGAGAATAACAAGAAGATGACATTAATGTTGAAAAGGAAAAGGCACAAAGTCGACAAACGAAAGGTAAGCCACTGTAAAAGATCCTTGAACCCCCCTACTTTACAATGAATTCCACCAGAAAGGATAAATGGAGTGAAAGAAATTCTAAAGTTGACATCATTTAGTAAAAAATAAACTAAAGGAGAAAAGGACAGTGATAATTTCTTTCCTTTTTTTATTTAGAAAAAAGGACAGCATGCATACCCGCTGTGAGTATCAATCGCCTCAATCTGCCGCAAAGCAATCCACAACCAGAATGTGATCATGTGCCCAGGAGCCATTGCAGGACCAAGAAAGGATGGAATCCCAAGGATCAAAATCTCAGCCCAATGTGCATATGGTGCAGCAAATCCAATGGGAGCAGCGTATTCATGATGAACGCGGTGAATTTTCTCATAACCCCATTTACAATGGAGAAATCTGTGAATCCAGTAATTGGTATAGTCCTCTACCATGAAATAAACTACCAATTGTGCAATAATCTCCCACCCTGACGGCAGCGGCAACCCAGTCCGAATCCCAACCATCTGGGATCATCAAAGCAAACCCATATTACATTTTGTACAAAGTTGTTAAAAAAGTAGTAAAATAATAGCAATAATTTAATTATTTAACCGCAAATAAGCTAGCAGACCTCAAATACCCAGAAACGCAAAATAAAGGAAGCACCACCTTAGAGAATCAAAATATGAAATTCCCATAAGTTACAGAAACCAGAAATCTGATAACTAAAAATCAATATTTGAGCATCATAACAATTTTCAGCCGCTTCAATTGCAGAAAAACAGAAACATGCATGCATCCTTGCAGAACTCATCAAATTGCATCAATTAAGCAATTCAATAAATTAACCAGATATGCAAAGCTAAAAAGCCGAAAACACCCCCACAATGCAAATGTAAAGACCAAAAAACACATTCCACAATCTTGGAAAATTTGAGTGAAAAATGAAAAGACCTGAACGGAAGGGAAAGAAACGAGTTGAAGAGGGCCCACAACGAGAAAGAACATGCGCATAACATCCTTGTAGCAGCGAACCATCTCGGCGAAAGAGAGCCTAACTTTTGGCTGAATCTTGTACTTATCGAAACTATCAGATCGCAGCGATTCAATAACAACGAAGGGCAGCGGCGCAACAGAAAACACCAAAAACAGAAACAGAATGTTGTGGCAGTACAGGAAGTAATCCGATTTGTTCACCGAGTAATTGTACCATAACGTCTCCGCGAACGTCAGGTTCCGTCCAAGCGCTGCGGCCGCGTCTTCGATTGTAGCGTACGGCAGCATTTGAGTCCGAGCTAGCGAAGATCGGAGGCTGGTGGCGCGTGGAGGAGAGCGAGAATTGATTGGGATGGGGGCCTGGGGGTGAGGAGGAGGAGCTGGTGCTTTTTTGTTTGTAGATGGTTTTACAATGCGCTGGCAGAGGGGGGTTTGTAGTTTGTGTTTGTTAAAATTATGCGGGAATTTTGAAACCGCCGGGCTCCACGCTCCCGTTTTAGTAATGCGGCACCCTGTTGTGAGCTGTGTTGTTTGTCGTTGCTCTCTTCTCGCCGTTATTTATATCTCGAATTTTCGTTTAATAATTGTTTTTTCTTTCATATAAATTGCAACGCACTCATTTAAAATTAAAATAAAAAAAGTGTTTTATTTAGTATGAATAACTTTTCAAGCTATACATCACTCAGTGTTTGTCTGAGTGGTTAGGATTGTTACCTTCTAAGTTGAAGTTGAAGGACAGTAATTTGAATTCTTACAAAGTTAATGTGAGTATTTTTTTGTGATTGAGTGAATATAGTATTCTCTCTTACTTAAGTGAGAATAGAGTAAATATTTCTTAAATATTAATAAGGGTAAAATATTTAGACAGAACTCTATAAGTATTGATGTAAATTGATTCCAGTAATAATCTGATTTATAAATATCAATTATAATATTATGTAATATGAGTTGTATTTAAGTAATAATCTCATGTAATTAAAAAAAAAACTTTTTAAACTATACTAATACTAATACTAACATATAATATAAATTGAAGATTTCATAATTTCACATGCCTATCGTCACGTGACGGGTCACGCATTGTTGATTTTCTTTCTTTTTCTTTTTTATATATGGACAGTTAAATTTAAAAGCGTATAAAATAAAATGTTGATAAACAGTAGATTCACTCTCGGAGTGCCAGTGACAGTGTATGGGAGTGAGACAGTCCTTAGTTAGATGCAGTCAAAGACTCAAAGGAGTGACGCGAGTGGATTTGCCTACCGGATAAGAGCGCAGCGCGTGCATTACACATGCTGATTTTTGGCATTCCCATTTGTAGACGAGGAATCATTTTCGTCCTGTTCTTCCGCGCGTCGCGACATGCACGTCGGCTACCTCTGGCGTGACTTGTGCGATATTCATATCGTCAAATACTTCCCAAACACGTTAAATATTAAAATACGGTAATTATTAGATCATTAACGTATTTATCTAATTTATTTTTATTTTATTATATATTAATAAATTTTTTTTTTTTTTTGGGGTGCAGTTTTAAATTCTGGCATGGAGAGATAAGGTGGGCCTTGGCTTCCAAGAACTGGGGACACGGCGCGAGCGGAGAACGAAAAATATGTAAATGTAATTTAATTAGTAGGACGTTTGGCTTCAGTTAGTTTAGTGCCTCAAAACTTTTCTTTCAATAAATATCAGAGCAAGGTAACTGACTCGATAGTCCAGCTAAGCCTTATCTTTGAGATTGAATGGAGGGGGGTGATTCGTGAATTGAATAGAGACAATACGTATAATTTCATCCAGAAATTGAAAATACGACATAAAAGATCGATGTGAAAATTGGAGAAAAATGAAACATAGTGTTGTAGTGATGACTGAGCATGAAGTGAAAAAGCATTTTATGGGGGATTTGGATTTGGATTTGGATTTGGGGACTGGAAATGAGCAAGGCCGGAGGGATCAACTTTTGAAAAGCCCCATCATTATCATTACTGCTGCAGACAAAATGTGGACGAAAAGAGATATTGCGTATAGTGGCCCATGGCCCATGAGCAGGGAGGATCAAAGAACCATCAAGGTCTTAGACTTGGTTGATGATGGGGTTGCTTTTTAATAATTGTGACATGCATCATGTCACATGATTAAAAGCGAATAGCTTATGGCTAAAAAGAGAGAAGATTTTTTTTGTTTGTACCATGGATTTGACTTATCCTGTACATGTGCTGACCAATGAGGTTGCTTCTTTTCCGCTGCATTCTGTGTTTCCTTTTTGAGTTCTCAAAAGATCCACACACATCGATGCTGTTTGAGATATGTGTTCCACATCATAGGAAGTGTATATCGTAAAAAAAGCTTACTTTTAGTTCCTTTTTTTTTAAAATAAAAGAAATTCATCAAAAATATTTTTACATATATACATAAATGTTTGATGCCAAAGCAACTGCGTGTGTGCAACTGTGTGTGTAGTTTTTCTCTAAATAAGATATCTTTATTTTAAAAAAAAAATAAAGATGTCATTAAAATATAAAAAAATTTCACATTTTATATATATTTAAAAAATACAAAAGATTTAAAAAATTATTACACGTGGATGTTAGTATTATGCCCTAAAGGCCAATCGAATGGTGTTTGTTTTTAGGGAATTATTGTATTTAAATAACATTTTGATATTTACAAAATAGTAAAATTATCAACATTCATAAATTAATTTAATGAATGTAGTCCAAGAAGTAAAATAATTAATGAACACATTCTCGAGTTTGTCGAGAATATGAAACGTGTATCCTTTATACTATACTTATAAAAAAGTTCCTAGTGGTGGATTTATAATTGAACGTTATAAATTCTTATAAACACTAGTATGTTGTGATACTAAAATGGATGATGAGTTTTATATCATTGACATGAGATATCAAGTCAAACACATAAGTACTTGTTGCAAAAATAAGTTTACTGAACTTGACCAAATAATAATAAGACATATGGTTTTGAGTGTCAATGGCTTGTTATACATTGTAATAGACACTATATCTAGTAATAGTCTTTAGACCTGAGGCATCAGAAATGTCTTGTACATAGACATCTTTGATATATGAAAGCATAATGATTAATTCTTAATTAAAGAAGAAATCTAGCAATAGCTGTCATGGTTGACTATGTATAGAGACAAGTGTATGGCCAATATGAAATTTATCACTTTGTAATATAAAAAAAGAATGTCCCTGTGAGATAATATGAATTACATGAGAAATCCTTAGCCAAGGTGAAATATATTTAAAGAAGTTCAAATTATATTTCATGCTAAGTTCATTTAGATTTATTTTGAGATAAAACATAAATGTTTAACACACTAGACCATAAGTCGTGTTTTTCTCTGGACATGGATGATGAAGAGACCAAAACATAAAGATGCAATGGAATAGGTTCTATAGATCCATCAATTCTTGTTATTTGGGTGGTTGTGAAATACTGCTAGGTGTCACTCATGACTTGTAGAAACCTTAAGATCATTATTGGTAAAGCGTATTACTAATGTATTTTAAGGTCACTAGAAAAGTTCTAATTAATGACTGAAGAGTTTAGCATCATTTAATGAATAAAGAGTTATCATTAAAATAGTTCTACTACCTTATAATAAATAGTCTAAAATGTCACACCCCTAATAAAAATAAAAAAGGAGTTACTAGAAAATGAGAAGTTAAATTTCCTAATTTTAGAAAATCGATATTTATATTATAATTCATTAAGAATATATATGTATAAATTTCATAAATCCTCAATTAAACATTATGTATAATATCGAGCACGTAAAATGACCATTTTGGACATGTTCCGGTTCATAAATGATTATGGACTTTTAGACCAATTTTGAGTTTAGCATTTTGGGGTTTTATTGGACCTAATATCGATTAGGAGGAGGCATAAGAATATGTCACAAATGAAGCCCACAATTAACCATTTGATTTGATCAAAATGAGATTTGGTGATTCCAAATCCTATGAGCTCCTAGAACATTTCTAAGTGTGGACTGATTAGAGGCATCACAATTAGGGTGCTTTAAGGATCTAAAATCATGGTAAAATAGAAGTTGTTCGTGCAGTGGTCTATTTCCTGAACAATATTCGTATCTTGTTGTTTTCAGTCATTTCTCCTACCTCACGATGTCGTTTCTGAAACTACAAGTGAGGTAAACAAACTTCAATCTTTCCTCTTAATTTTTGTTTTTAAATGAAGTCGACCCGATATTTCTAAAGCTTCCTCCATCTATTTTAATTTTGCTGTGCAAAAATTATATTTTTTCAAAATCTCATGGACAAATATTGTCCTTCAGTGTATTCATTTTCAACCAAAAAACTACGTAATGCCATCCGTTTAAAAGGTAATAAAATTGTGAAATCAAGAAGAACTAGCAAATCATTATTTAACATGTGCTATTCATTCACAATTTTTTATAACAATTCGAGACTATCATCTCTCGCTTTCTTTATTTTCTTATAAATTTTATCACCAGTCTAACATCTAACTTGAGGGTCCAAATAATTATTGCATTGACGCCTTGGATAAAAAAGATGATAGATGGAAAGAGACATGGAGAATCCAAAGATAAGTGAATACACTTGATGTAAGGCTGAGCTCCCTTCACTGTGTATTTTATTCATTCACCTAAATTTCATGAAATTGTCTTTACTTAATCTAACCAGTCAATGACTTTTTTGTTCAAGTCTTAAATGTAGTTTTAGAGAAAATCCTATTGTGAAAAGAAAAAGGGAAAGAGGGATTTTACGATGTGATGTAATGTGTTAAAAGAGATAAGTCACAACAGCAAAAAGGAAACCAGAAGCATGACAAGTTAATTATCATTTGGCCCTTGTAAATTTCTTTTCATCATTGTCCATTTCGCCTTGTTACTTTCACTTTGACTCATCAACTCAATCATTGTTTCCAAGTAAAATTAATACTCACCCGTATATGCTCTCGTTCTAATCTTGAGCACATCATGTTACATGGATCCACTTATCACCAAACATTCTTTGCATTAATCCGACGTCTTTCTCTTCTTATTTTATTAGTTAATAATAATAATAATTACAAATTCTTTTGACTCATACAATATCTAAATCAATGCGCCTTTAACTTAGTAAAAATATTTTACACTCGTAATATATAAAAGTAAAGATTTAAATTTTTATAAAAATATTATAAAAGTTAGTTGAGTGAACACTCTTTGATTAATAAGGGTCAAAATTTAGATAAATTTTCAAAAGATTATTATGCACGAGTTTGAATAATATAGAATCGAATTGTAAATATTAATTCTACCAATTACAATCCAAGAAAGAAAAAGCAGATACTTCAAAGACCTGGCATGCTTACTTCAATGGGTTAAAAGGACTGTGACTGGACTTACGTTGGAAGTGAAAATTGATAAGTATCAAAATTTAATCATATGGTGGACCAAGTAAAGCTATA
Organism: Atalantia buxifolia; assembly: GCA_030444775.1. NCBI lineage: Eukaryota > Viridiplantae > Streptophyta > Magnoliopsida > Sapindales > Rutaceae > Atalantia > Atalantia buxifolia. The sequence continues at coordinate 47,180,967 of CM059835.1, read as the reverse complement.
TGCATCGGACTTTTGAACATTGAAGCTGACTGGCTGGTGATTGGCCCCCACCAAATTCATAAGCCTGATCACATCAGTGGTGATGACGATGATGTTATGAGTACGAATGATTTGATGCGTGGATTACGGTGTAGAAAAAAGTAGCCCACCTTATCTTCTGTTTGTCGTATTATTACTGGACATCATATGAATGAAAGTGGGTTGGCTGACCGGCATGCGCGGTGAAAATTGAGATTGCAATTGAAGCGAATCAATTGCCATGGCCTCCAATTGCAGGTTAAAGAAGTTGGATTCAGAGTCGAGGACAATGGGAAACACTTGATTCAAAGTTTTTTAAAAAGCCAAATGCAGGCTAGGTAAATTGCTGAATGTAAGGCTAAGGTGATTATTCATCATTACGATGTATGATGAGAAATGAGTATTATCTGGGGTTGACATTTGAGAGTACAATACACTAATCAAATGATAATTAATTCATATTTCAATGAATGGTTGTCGCAATACTTATATTAAGAGAAATTAGTTTGTATATTTATTAAGTAATACACGTAACTCTCCTGTGTAATGGATAAGAGAATCTTACTTCATTTTCTTTGTCAATTACCCTATAATTATGTGGAGGCAAAAAAAAAAAAAAAAAAAGAAGAAATGAAGCATATCATTCTTTGGTCGGGTGGTGGGAACCTCTTTACATAATTCTTGAAGTATGACTGTTTAAGTTATATTATGTGCTTTGTGAATGTTGATTTACTTTGAAATATTTAATACTCTACTACAGAGTCAAATGTTTAGACTTTACTAACATAAAGATACTTTAGGAGATTTTAAAAAACTTCTAACTGTACGTAAGTAAAATGGGTGGTGATATGGCTTCCTTCCCGCCCTTTTGTGTAAACACACGCTACCTCAAAAAATAAGCACAAAAAATTCACAGTATTTATTGGAAAAACAAATCAAAAGTGGAAAAGAAGAAGGGCAACAATACAAATGTGGTTGGCGGATTTATTATTATCATCACCACCCACAACATGAATATCGAATTCTAAAAGCCATCCATATGTATTAATAACATAAATAGAGTGTTAACTAGGGTGGGCGAAAAAAATTGATCCGAGCCCATAAATTTTCCTTAATAATGGCTTAAGAAAAAAAGTCCGGACTAAGCCTGATCTTTTTTTAAAAAATAAATTTATAAATTAGAATAATAAATTAATATTTTAAAAATAAAAAAATTAAACTCTTAATTCATAAATCAATAATAATTGAAAAAATATAAAATTATAATACTAAACTCTCTTTTAAATGTTAATTAGTTAAGTTGTTACTTAAATAAAAGATTTAAGTATTAAAAAAATTAAATATCTAAGCTTTTATTTAAATTATTTAATTTTATTTATTATTTAATTTTATAATATTTATTTTCTTTAATTTATTATTAATTATAACAACTTGTTAATTATTAATTTATTTTAAGTTTACAATAATTTTTTTAAAAATAAAAGATGAAGCCCTTCCAAACTAGCAGTGGCCCAGCCCAGGTTCAGTCCTTATGCTTCCTACACCCTATATTGACTATTTATTTATTATTATTTTTTAAATTATTTATTTTTTTAATTCATTATTAATTATAACAATTTATTAATTATTAATTTATTTTAAGTTTACAATAATTTAAAAAAAAATTGAAAGATCAAGCCCTTCCAAACCAGCAGTGGCCCAAACCAGGTTCAGCCCTTCTTCCTATACCTATATCGACATCTACAGAGCCAAGCTCGGCATGAGTATGACGGGCCAAGTTATTTGTAGGCCTAGGAAAGCCCATTAAGGCCCTAAAAAGAAAGCAGACCAGCCTTGGTCACGCTCCCGCCAAATCGTCTGCAACGGCTAATGCAAGGCACATGGGGCTTAGCCGATAGTTCATGAGTGGAAGCACTGCAAGAACCATTCAAAATCACCAACCAGAATCAATATGCTGGCCGGAAAGTTGACATCCTTATGGAGCAATACCCTAACCATCAACCCAGCAAAACAAATTCATGCTTGCACGCTCGTCAACGGTCTTAGCATTCGTCAAATTATTGTCTCAACCAACAGCTTTTCCACGGCTACTGCTCAACACGTCCTGCGAATCCTTTACCATTTGCGCCAAACTGATGCCTTCCCATGGAGCTGCACGATTCGATTCTTTTCTCAACACGGCCAGTTCAATAAAGCATTTTCTCTGTGTGTTCAACAGCAAAGACTCGGACTTTGTCCCCGCAGCTTTGCTGTTTCTTCTGCCCTCAAGGCGTGTGCTCGGGGTTTGTATAAAATAGGTGGAGTTTTAATTCATGCCCAGATTTAATAGGGATTTTCTGGGTGTGTTTAAGTACAAACTGCTATTGTGGATTTGTATTCCAAGTTGGATGATATGGAGACTGCCCGAAATGTATTTGATAAAATAGTGGAGAAAAATGCGGTTTCTTGGAATTCAATTGGGCGTTTGACATTTGGGAACTTAGTTGAGGGATGGAAAGAGTTCAATGAAACGCCGAGGGAGGACATTTATGGGTGCGTTTGGGATTGAGGTGATGTAGCTTTTAAGTTATAGCTACTGTGGAAAAAAAACTGTGATTATGAAACAAAAATTAATAATACGTAGTAAATATAAATTTTAAATAATAATTTTGATAAAATTATTAAAGATATCATAAATTTTCTATTATATAAGTGAAAAATCATATTAACATAACTTCCAAGCTACAGCAGCTAGTGTTTACCAAACACTTTAGTGCTATAGCTTAAAAGATACAGCTGCCCAACCTCAATCCCAAACGCATTCTATATCTTCGAATTCGATTCTATTGCGGTATACTAAAATGGAAATTTAGAGGAGGCATTGTCTTTGTTTAACTGGATGCCCGAGAGAAACTTTGCCTCTTGAAATGCCATGATAAGTGGCTATGTGGATAATGGGGATGTGGCATCAACAAGAAAGATTTTTGATGTGATGCCCCAAAAAAACAGTGTTTCTTGGATTACCATGATTGGAGATGTTGCAGCAGCTTGTGAATTGTTTGATCAATTGGGTGATAATGATTTGCTTTTGTTTAATGCTATGATAGCTTGTTATGCTCAGAAAAGCTAAACTCTTAGAGGCCCCTCACTTGTTTAAAGCATAAATAAAACTTCAGTCAGATAAGATGACTTAGGTGAGTGTTATATCTGCTTGTTCACAGCTAGGGGATATAAGATTTGGGCAGGGTGCGTTTGGGATTGAGGTTGGGTAACTTTAGCTTTCAAGCTACAGCACTAAAGTGTTTGGTAAACACTAACTACTGTAGCTTCGAAGCTATATTAATATGATTTTTCACTTGTATAATAGAAAATATATTATATCTTTAATATATTTTTTAAAATTATTATTTAAATTTATATTTACTACATATTATTAATTTTTATTTCATAATCACAACTTTTTTTTTACAATAGCTGTAACTTAAAAGATACAGCACCTCAATCCCAAACGCACCCTGAGTCATATATGGATAAACTTGGAATTGAAATGGACAATCATTTGGCTTCACCTTTCATTGATTTGTACGCCAAATGTGGGGCTATTGACGAGGCATATGAACAGTTTCACAGTTTGAGAAAGAAGTATTTTATTGCTTATGCTGCAATGATCTTAGGATGTGGCATAAATGGCAAGGTCGCTGATGCTGTCAAGTTGTTAGAAGCAATGGTGGATAGCCAAATTCACACTAACCCAGCCACATGTACCGGGCTGTTAGCGGCTTGTAACCGTGCTGGTGTGGTTGAAGAGGGTTACAAGTGCTTTAGCTCCGTGAATGACCATGGTCTTTTTCCTTCATCCTATCAGTATGGAATCATGGTTGATCTTTTGGGCAGGGCAGGAAGATTAGAAGAAGCTTAGAATCTAATAAAGAGCACACCAATGCAGCCACATGTTGAGAATTGGGGAGCTCTGCTTCCTGCCTCCAGGTCACATAACAATATTGAGGACGGTGATATTGCCGATCATCATTGCTTTATGTTGGAGACTGATGCAACTGCTTATCGTTCCCTGCTTGCCCACATTTATGCTTCAGTAGGGAGGTGGGATGATGCGTGGAGATTGAGAAAGCACATGGAAGAGAATAAATTGGTTAAGATACCAGGATGTAGTTGGATGGAACTCACTTGAATCTTCCATTAATCAGACATTTCCTATAAATTCTAGAGACCACAGAAGTCTCCGCATTGGGGTTGAAAACTCGATATTGCTCACCCTGGATTCTCCCTTGGTTTTATATGGAGTAGCTCGTCATGCTTATTTGTTTCAAATTTTAATCCTTTGTCAAGGAGAATAATTCTAATAACTCGGAGGACAGTTGAGTGAATACACACTTCCTCTTTTCCTGTGGACTCTGGTGGCTGTATCATTCCTGAAATCTGGTGAGGTAGGAAATACAATTTGGACCATCTTCCGTATGGAAGCACACTGCAATTTGAAAATCTGTCTCAGGCATGGAGGTTCTTCATAATGACCCCAATACAGCTATTCTTGAAAAGAATTTTTTTTTTTAATTCCTTGATTCTTTGTCTACACAAGGTGTTTGTACATCTGCTTCGTTCAGCTAATAGTTCATTTTAACTGAATACTTGTTCCATTCCAAGATGTCTTCTTCTGGAAACTTGTCAGCTCCCAAGATTAAGGTTTAGAGGCATTTGGTGACTTAATTGCGAGAATGACTATTGCTCGCTCCTACCATACTAATGTAAAATTTGGAGGTGTCAGCAAGATAAAAAGGGAGGTTAGGTGGAGTAAGGATCATTTTACCAAACAATAAACCTTCCACCGGTTTGACTGTCATATTTCATGCCAATCAATTTCAATTTCTTCCATTTTTATGTTTATTTTATTGTTCCTCTTGTTTGCTTCCTCAATGTTCGACTATAACTCTATAAGAGCCATTGGTTGCTTTGCTTCTCAAATCAAATTTGCCTGCAAACTGCAAGAATTAGTAAGTGAAAGCTTTGGAGTTTCAACTTTCAACACGTGTGAAATTGATATACGCATCACCTTATGTATGTCTATTCAATTATAGCATACGTAGTGATGTAAGTTTGAGAATGACTTTGCTCAACTTCAGCTATATTATTGTTTTCTAATAATGCTACACGCCTACACATCCCAAATTTTTTATCCTAAAAAATTATCCTAAAAAATTATCCCAAATGATGTGTCATTAATTGATTGGTTGATAATTCTGTACAAGATTCAAGTGAATTAATTGTATTATCTCACCAACCAATTGATAAATGATACATCATTTGGGATAATTTTTTAAGATAAAAAATTTGGGATATGTAGTATTACTGTATTGTTTTCAAAAGAATCATGACGATCATGATTCTTATTTATTATTTTACATGACATCCGCTTTGTATTTAAGGGAAAAATCATTGACTTGCCAACAATTTTATCTTGCTATTTAAAAACTTCCATATTTTCAATCAAAGATGGATACAGCTATGGTGAATTTATGAGGAACCAATGAGAATATTCCACGTAGAAAGCTGAAGAAAAGAAATGGATTAGATTCGCATGTATATATGAAAGTGAAAGGTAATTTAGGCAAGGGCTAGAGTTTTGTGCTACCTCCCGTTATCAACCTTCCTTAACAATGTCAATGTGGGCGCAATCAAGTTCATAAATGTAAAATACAAAAATGGGGGTCCTAATTAACGATCGGGGGTAAAATCATTTTATGAAAACGAAAACTCACAGTAGGCTTTTGGTGTGGGCAGCCTTCTGCTCCCCCTCTTGTTATGATACCTGTTTGGGGGATGTATAATGACGAGACCACCCATTAGATGAGAACCTAACCTGTTCATATACGTGGAGCATTATGTCGACTAGGAGTAGAAACCTTCTGCCCGATGCTGAGGAGGCCCTTTTGCAGGAACCGTTACATGAGTAGGAATCCTCTGCTTGGTACTGAAGACGCTCCCTGCTAGTGTTGAGCTCAACAGACACAGTTTAAAGTAATTATCGAAACGCGCGCCACTTCCCTAAAAATTCAGGCACGAGATCTACTCAGCCACGATCACCACTTTCTGAAAGTTCAGGCACAAGGCCCACTTAACCACAACCACGACGTTCAAGCATCCATGACAGGGAATGAGATTTGGGGGGGGGGGGACGTGGAAACAAGAAGCCGAGTGTTGAGGAAGGCTATAAAAGAGTTGATCAAAAAAGGTAAAAGGGTTACACACCATTACATTAAAAAAGAGGTAAAAGGAAATTCTTCAGAGCATTCTATTGAGAACCTCGGGAAAATTCATAAGGAATTCTATTGCTTAAGAAATCACTAGAGAGCCACAAGATCAGTGGCAGAGTTTTCCAAAAGTAAATCTGAATTTCTGACTTGAGCGTCGGAGGATTTACAGCGGAAAAACTCCCGGTATACTCTGACCAGTTTTTTGTGTACGCAGAGGTTTGCTGGATAGAAGTTATAAGAGGCGTAGCTCTGCTCGTCTAGGAGAGTAGCTTGAAGTATACTCGGTTAATTGCGAACTTAAGCGTTGAGGAGAGATTCTTGGTCGTGAATGAGTAGCTACCGAATCTCGCATCAACAATACCAAAAAATTTAAAATCCCAATTTGATAATCAAAATTCAGTTCATTTTTGCGATTTTTAATTTTCAATTTGTTTGAGTAATTTGATTCATCCAATCACTTTGTTAGTTAAATCTGATGCATATGCTTAAATTAGCGGATACAAGTTTAAAATCTCAAATGATGTGGCCTTATCATATTCATTTATTCATTAATATTAATAAATTATCTTGTTCATGACAGTATAAAAAGCAACAATTACTACAAAAATAACAATCACTAATTGATGACATGTCATCGGAGACACAAAATTTTATAAGTATATTATTTTTAGTCGGGTCAAAATCTTAAATGCATCGTTACTCTACTAAGAGTCTTGATACATTAACAAATGAGTAATGATATAGTCACAAACTAATCTTGTACAAATTGATGTGGCATGATAAAATTAGTTGAATTAAATATTTCTTGGCTCACATGATTTATTTTTATTATTTTTTATTTTCATTCAACTAATGAATTAATCCCACATTAATTTGTACAAAATAAGTTTATATAAAAATTTATACAAATTATTATCTATAAAGGTAAAAATATTAATAAAAAATTAATTCTAAACATTTTTTTAAAAGTAAACGTAACTGTAACCATTAAAAATTAATTATGTGAACATTGTTTATCTATCTATAACTTGAAAAAGTAGACTAAAATAATTTAATCAAAAAAATTAAAGGTGTTTATTCACTTGAAAGACTTAAATTGAGACTTAAAATTTCCTTTAAGAATCAAATTTAAGATTTCTCCTGTAATTAATAGTCCGTTGGGAAATGTGGCAGCCCGACTACTAAAATATTTAATAACACTTATAATTGAGCTTTGATCACTTAATAAATTTTTTTTTCTAACTTTTACTCTAAAATTATAACTTTTATTTTATAATAATTATAACTTAAAAGTACAACGTCTCACCCCAAACATAATTTAAAAGAAATTAAATCTCATGTCAACAAGTTCACTCGTGACGCAGCACACAACATGAACTTAATTAGCCAACAAATGCAGGCACACAGACCTAGGTTCGTTGGTTGGTTTCAATCTTTCCTTTTTTCAAAGTTATAATTCAAAATAGAGTATTTACCGTTCATCAAACAAACAGTTGACACGTGGAGGGTTCTTGTGAAATTGAAGGATCGATGGGACCCATTTTCCAAATTACTTTACTAGTTTGCCCGTGTCTACGCTGCAATATAGGTATAAATGCTTGCGATAATAAATAAATACTAAAATAATTGTCACAATCACTAGGACGTCATGAACCTCCCAACGCTACTTTCAATTTCAAAGCAAATAAATAAATATTTTTTTAATATAAAAAATTATTAATAAATTTGTAAGAAAAAAATGAAGTGACGCAACACAACGACACAGAGCAGTTGCTTAACGCATATAAATTTCCCGACTTCGAAGCAAAACAAAAGAATCAACTAACTTTCCAACTCCCAATTGCTGCCCTTTTTTTTTCCTGTTTTCTTGAACTTGAAGTCCTATTTCTTGTTTGTACCCTCAAAACACTAAATCGAACGGCGCCGTACTTTGAAAATAAAAACACACTCGGGCACATAAACCGTCACATGCCGCAGAGTAAACTTCGGCGACGCGTGCCGGCCAGGGGCGGCCGGAGATCAAGGCCGCCGCATGCGCACCAGTCTCCGTCAACGAGACGGCGGGGACCTTTGAAGAAGTCCAGGCCCACTAAGATGTTAAAGCGATGCGCTTCAGAGCCGAGTCTTTGGATTGGTAAAAGCCACCAAGGTGACGCTGACGGAGACGATCACGAGGGAACGATCAGCTTTGGGTGTGAAACTGAGGAAGTTTTGTTCAGACCACAGACTTGTACATCGTCTCCATCCCTAATGGCTCTCTCTCCCCCGAGTGGCCCTGAGGTACAGAGACGGAACTTTAAAGTTATCAATTTTTGATGTTTCAAAATTCGGTCTTTCTGATTTAATAGTTAATATCCATGGGTTTGATACAAGTGTGTAATGTTGAAAGACCCAATTGGCAAAAATTGCCTTGCTTAGTGTTTAAATTGGTGGGTGGGTGCATGCAGATGCAGGGATATAAGAAGGATGCAAAAGTGGTGGTTAATGTGACAGTTGAAGGAAGTCCAGGTCCTATAAGGACGATGGTCAAATTGGGTTCAAGTGTTGATGATACAATTAAGATTGTTGTAGACAAGTATAATGAAGAAGGCAGGACCCCCAAGCTTCAAAAGCACCCAGCGTCGTCATTCGAGTTGCATCACTCTCATTTCAGCCTTCAAAGTAAGCAATATTGATGCGTGGACATGACCAAATTGAGTTTTGAGTTTGAAATTTAGCTAGCATGTTGAATGATAAATTTTATTGTGGTTGAATATGTAGGTTTAGATAAATCGGAGTTAATTGGAGATGCTGGTAGCAGAAGCTTCTATCTTCGAAGGAGCGGCAGTAATGGCAGTAGCAATGGATCGCTGTTTTCCACCAATTCAGAAATTGTTCCTGCAAACATGGGATCACCTCCCCCACCTCCATTTTTACTCTCAACTTTCATTGCCAGGAAATTCGGTAAAATTGTTAGAAGAGTGCACAAGCTTTGGAAGGTCGTGATTTGTATGCGATGATGGTTGATGGTGACCCAAACACCACCATTATTCTTTAATGGTTTCATGCTTGGAGTAACAGAACTAATTTTTTTTTTTTTTTCATGTTGCTGCCACAACAAGAATCCCCATTTCTCTCCTTCAATTGTTTGTAAAGTATATCCGTCTTGTATAAGTTGTAAATTATACCTCATAAATTCTTGATTCGTCTTTACAGTTACCATTTTGAAACATTAATGAATACCTTCATGTCTCATCCCTGTACTTGGTAAGGTGAAGGTGTGTTTTTAATCAGCGCTTGCCAATTTTTATCTTTTGTCATTTGTTGTTTAATTCCTGTTACTTCATTGTGCCTGTAAAGGATTTAATTTGTAATTGAACCAATAACAAGAAAAGGCCGTTTTGAATATGTTAAAATGATTTTTAAAACCTTAAGAAAATAGACATCCCCATAGTGAGACATCAGCTGCACAGCGCAACCGCTATGTTTTTTAGTTATTATTATTATTATCTATGAAAAAAATTGTTGTGGCGGATACACGGTGTCTCTAATGCACAGTTGCAAAAGACCTTGTACCTGAAACGTAAAATTTTTTAAAATATATCAAAAATATCATATCATTCATTTATATAATAATTAATAATATTTATAATACATATTTATTTATTTTAAAAATCAATGTATATTAAATTAACTGTGCAAATCCATTACCCCTAATTTACCATAGAATTTCTCCCCAAACACATCCCTGTTGTGTCTAACTTCTAGGGACACACCTTACAAGAGTGCTCTGACAAATGCGAAATGGAATTAGTTATTTTGTTAGAGAGAAATTAAGATTAAGAATATTCTGCGTTCATAGTGGGTCGGCAAGTTTTACGCGGAAAGGTGGTCGGTTTGCAGAAAATCAAGTCAAAAGCTTTTTGGAGGTTCTTTTTACAAAGCAGAAAGAGTTACGAGACAGTTCAAATTTCCAATGTCTTTTATACATCTGTCTGGGCTTCCTAACACATTTTAGCAGCTCTCGCTCTCATGCAGAGACTACAGCCAACACAACACCACCTTTTAGAGCCGCCGCACTCACATGATGCTGAAAGTGAAAGCCACTATCCCTCCTCTAACTACATGCCTTTTTTTTTTAATATATATGTATGGAGCATGGACGGACACATAAGCAATTCTTTTGGCAATATTCTAGTAATTGTTACCAACAAATTGACGTTAAAACATCCCAAAGTAGCTCAACGTACCCATCACTGATCAAGCATCAAACATCAAACATTGCCCATACATGGAAGTTTTTAGACAGTAGCCCATTGACTTCGTACTCAACTTTGGACTTGGCTCAATTGGCCTACCATTTATCTATTGATTACTAGATGGGTTATATGTATGTTAGTCTAACCAAACTAAAACTAAGATTAACAACCTCATTATGCATTGTGTTTTGTCTTATAAAGTGCATTTAATACATTGACCGACATTGTATTGGTTGTATTACATTATGTTGTATCACATTACATTGCATCAAATTATAATACAATCCACAATATTACGTTTGATTTAATATGAATTATATTTTATATAAAAATATTTTTATTTAAATATTTGTGTTAAATTAATATTATCTAAATTTATTTATATTTCATCATTACTTATATGATTTTATTAGATCAATAATCTATGTTTATTAATTAAAATAAACATTTCTCATTACAACGTGTCATCACATGTGACCACATGCATTTTGGTGTCTTTTGAACTATGTTGTCATACTATTAGACTTCTGGTCACAGAACCATGCAATAGTATAATCACGATAGATCTATGGTCAAAGTTTTAGTTTTACAGTATGAAAAAATTATTACCACATATATGTAATATTGTCTCATGTTATACAGTTGCAAAACACACCCATAATATATTGGAGTTCATAATTTTTTTTCCTTCAATTTTTCTCTCAATTCTCATTTTATTAAAATGAGAATTATAATTAATAACTCACACACTCATTTAAGCTCAACCCCAAGACCCAAGACCTTAGGAAGGCCGCTTCTAACCACGGGAGGTAAACTTGTATATATATATGACAATTTGTCTTGGGACCGAATATGTTTCTATTTTCTGCTGCTAGAATTGGTGAAAACACTTCCAAAGCAATATATGTAAACCCTCATGAAAAGGCAACGAGGGGCGTGAATCCATTGGCCTTGTGACAACGCAGCATGGATTCCGCAGATTACTTTCACGTTTAAGACTTTCATTTATATCAAAACCAAATGTTCCAGTAAATTTTTCATTATTAATTCCATACGTGCGCCTTAATCTCCCCGCGCAGGTGCTTTTTGTTTCTTTACGTCCAGTGGAGGATTCACTCATTCACATTTTTTGCCTCTGCGGTTGTGTCCATTTTCCGAACTGCCATCTCTATACACATATATATTAAATGTTCCGTACTTCAATAATTAAGTTTTGATAAGCCTTGTACCGAGTTTCAAAAGTTCTTGTGCCAATTTTAGAATCATCTACCTTTCATTTCCGCCAAAAGGAGATGGAGATGGATAATTTGCTAATAATATATCTCGCTCATTTTGCACTGCAAAGTTGTCATGAAATATAGAGAACTAATTCTCCGTTGCAAAATAAAACTGCTTAAGCTGATAGTTAAAGTCTAAATGATAATATTAAAGACCAGTCGCAACATGATCCCACAGTAAAATGTGAATTGAGACTAGAGCTTGTAAATGAGTTTGAGGAATAAGAGCTAAGCTCAAAACTTGAAATTGAAAGTTTTCTGTACCAAAAAATAAATAAATAAATAAAATTGAACATGAGAGCTTGACTTTTATGCATGCCATACTAAAGTGACTTTTACGCCTTACTGAAGAAAATAATTGATTCGAAAATTTAAACCGACTGTCCAATAGAAACGGAAAGATGTCATGCAATTTCCCGGCCCCTTCATATGTTTTTTCATGTCGTCTTACAAAAAGTCTAGCGTTAGAATAATGTAAATTTTTTTTTTTATCTCAAGTGACGTTAGACGTATATATCATTGATTGACATGTGTTATGTGTTTAATTTATTGATTTTTATTAGCTATTATTGATGTGTCAAATTTATAATATTTAATAATAATTACATAACGCATCAAATAGTATGTCACTTGATAGTCGACTATGTATCCCAACAGTATGCAAGGATAATGCTACTCATCTTCTTATCATCACTGTAAAATTTGTTAAATGCACTAATCTAAATTCAGTTAACAATAAGTTCATGATATCTGGAACATAATTGTTAATTATTAATTATCAATTATTTATGAACCTGGTGTATCTAGAGTAAATTCGCAGGTATAATTTGTTGACATTAATTATTCCACGTTTGGTTCTATCAAACAGTCATGCATTGCATCTAATAAATTACTTCAAAACTCTTTTTTTTTTTTTGGGTATTGATATTACGATTATTTTTTAAATTAAAGGAGGAATTGAGTCCTCGTATTGCAATATGAAACTCAAAAGTACTGCTAGCTGCTTCTCACATCTGTTAGAGCTATGTGAGAGCAGCAGCTCACCACTCGGACCTATGGCCGACTGGCGATTGCCCCACAACTGTAATCGAAGCTGAAAGGAGAATCAGTATCCTCATTGATTAGACATATGCAAGCAGATGCAATAAATCCAAAAACCCAAGGGCAATTCCATTCGATGCCTCTTTCCTAGAAATTTCGTGCTACCTCCCCATCATGAAAAAAAGGTCCAAAACCATTGCAATCATGGCATAACGTATCCTCAACTTACCCAAATATTATATGTCCCTTCTCTAGTGTCTCTCCTGTGTATATATATTTATGTCATCTCTTAGCTTCTTTTATATTTTAAACCCCTGAAAAAAGAAAGAAAAGAAAAACTACAATGAATTCTCTGATGCAGAGACGGAATTACAATATGGCCGGCAAGGTTTCTACCGGCAGCGAGAGGTCTTCAGAGACTTATCCACCAGAAAGATACACTAATCTTGTTCGCCGACGAGGAGGCCTTCTCTCGGTCCCCGGCAAATTGAAGCCACTGGGGAAGATGAATGGTGCAACAAGTGCCACTGCCGCCACCCAGAAGCTTACAAAGCTATTGCTGAATGTGAATATTGAGAGAAGCTTAGGGCCTGTGAAGGTGGTGATTAAGCCGGATAACACGGTGAGTGATTTGATCAAGGCGGCGATTGAGATTTACGTAAAGGAGAGACGAAGGCCATTTTTGAAAGAGACTGATCCTGGGTTCTTTGCTCTTCATTACTCGCAGTTCAGTCTGAAGAGTAAGTTTTTTCAATCAATATATTATGCATATATAATATGCACCCACACGCACACACATATTACACATGTAAAAATGCTTCTTATTTATAAAGATACTAATTAGTCTTTTTAATAATTTAACACTAATGTTTTAGACTTTAGTTATACACTTGATTCTCCTTGTCTCAGGCCTCACTAATTAATCACTTAGTTATTATATTAATATTATTATAAATTTTATTTGTCGTGGTGGGTGCAGGTTTGAAGGCAGATGAAAAGTTGATTAACTTGGGGTCTAGAAATTTCTTTATGTGTTCAAAGCCTTGCACCTCTGTTAATTCTTCATGCTCCGAAAAGGCAATTACGCCAGTTCCATTAATAAAGTTCATGGATTTCTTGCTATAATCCCTTGTCATTAGCTCCGTCTGCATAGCTAGCTAGTTTCTATAAAGTATCTATCTCTATGTGTTGCCTTCAATTAACCAATAATCATTTTTTCTTCGGTTCATTGCACATACGGTTGGTGTTAAATATTGTCTACAGTTTTGGGATGTTATCGGACAATATAAACAGAGTAATATTAACCTTGGACTTGGCATTAACTAATCTAATAATCTGTCACGCGTTTAGTGATGTTTGATTTAGTTTTAATTAAGTCATGTTTTAGTTTAATTGTCTACAAATGACATAAGATAACTCAGCCATAGAGTAATTTTAGAATAAGAGAATTCTTTAATTTAAGAATGTAAGAGACAAATTAAAAGATCAATAAAAAAAGACACAAATTTCAGTTTTACACCCGATTTAAGCGACAAACAATTGAGTCCGCTCATGAAAGCAAATAACGGGTCTAATTATTCACCCAATGGATAAATATCCAGTTTAGATTAAAATCTTTCCTTAATTTGAGCTCTTTTGAATTTTTAAAAATCTTTCTTCATGTATCTTGCTTTAACTTTTTTATTTGTTATATTTATTAACTACCAATTATCACTTGAATTTTTGTTAAATATAAGATCACATCATGAGAGAATTGAGAATAAAATTATAATTGTTTCTACCTCTCAAACAAAATAGAAATAACTTACAATTATTTATAGAATTAATTTTAAGCAGGTTCAAATCTTGAAAAGAAAGGGAGATAAAAAATGATTTTTAATTTTGCCCACCCCTATATTCTTGAAATAAAAAATATGTAATATCTAAAAAATGATTAGATATTTTTTTTGAGCAATTTTAGATATTTTAATTTTTTTTTCTAAAAAATTATCTCAAGTGATGTGTCATTTTTATTGAGTATTTGTTAATTCTTTAACAGATCTGAGTAAATTAATTATATTCTTTCACTAGTTGATGAATAATGCATCATTTAAAATAAGAACTAATGTTATGTTTATTTATTAGAATAGAAGTGAGAAATGTGTATTTATTTCACTCCAATGTTTACTTACATATTTTAAGAGAGGAATAGAAATCCCACTCTGTGGGTTCCATCTATTTTTGGAGTGAAGAGTAAGATTTCCACTTTCATCCCAACTCCGACCTCTTTCTTTTTTACTCTTTTTTAATTAAATTTAATATAATTATTTTTAATAAAATAAAATAAATAATATCATATTTATTTGAATAATATTACTACATTATTTTATAAATTACGTTTATTAAAAATAATAATATTAAACTTAATTAAATATAATATTATTATATTTAGTTAAAAATAATAGTATTGTATTTATTTAATATTAATTTTGTACTATATTATTAATAATAATATTTCATTTTTGTTGCTTTTATCAATATTTTTTAATTTACATAATTAAGAATATTATTAATTATTATTAATTAACAAATATAAGAAAATAAATATTTTATTTTTTAAATATATTTTTTTATTAATTTTGTATTTAAAAATTATAATTCCTTAAATAAAAGTAAAACTGTAATTTGAAACTATTTATTTATAATCCAAGACAAAGTAAATATATAAATTAGATTGTGATTCTGTTTTCATGCTCTTATTTCAGTATAAACAAAAAACCTACTCCCATTTCACGCTTCCAAATTCTAATTCCAAGACTTCTCACTTAAATCTAAAATATAATCACTACTTAAGTAAATTAATTATATTATCTTAACAATCAATTAATGAGTATTATATTATTTAAAATAATTTTTTAAATAAAAAATTTAGTATGTATAAATAACCCTATTCAAATTTTTTTATTTGAAAGTAATTATTCTTCTACTCAAATAAATATAGAAGAAATAATCAATGCGACGTATTTTTCTCTTGTACAAATTCTAATGTGTGTAAATAAATAAACCCCAAATACAAAAGCCCATCGGAACTTTATAAGATCCTCCAACTTTGTCCCTCTCAAATCTCCGTCAGTCCGAGCCATCTTCCGATCCTGTAATTCCCGTGCGCACCATTTTTAAGGCGCGCGTTAGTCAGAAGCATCGCCCTTAATTGCCACCGTGCGCACTTCTGCTCTCCCAGCAATTATTTATTTATTATTTTTTTTTTGGGAAAAGGCTGAAGAAAGAGGAGAAGGAAGGGGAGGAGCATGGGGGATCTGTTCATATGGCTGGCCTCTTTCTTCATTCTCATAGCACTCCTCGTTCTCGTCGTTTACCAGGTCAATTCTCAAATTAACCCTTTAATTTTCACTTTAAAAAATTGTTAGCAATTATTTGAAATTTATGACGTTAGGGTTACTGGTATTTTGAGCAATGTTGAAATTCAAGTAATAAATTGTCTTTTCATGCCTTCCGAAATTCTGGTTGCTGTATTGGCATTTATGGGTGTTTTCTTTCACGGTGCATTTTCATGTTCTATAAATTGTTTTTCTTTGTTATGGTAATGTGATAATGTAAATGCTATTATATTAACTATTTCCAATAATTTGGTTGCAGCTCATGTGCTTAGCGGATCTGGAGTTTGATTACATCAACCCTTATGACTCCTCCTTTCGAATTAACAAAGTTGTTTTGCCAGAATTTATCACGGAAGGGGTTCTTTGTGTCTTCTTTCTGATAACAGGGCATTGGTTTATGTCACTCTTGTGTGTTCCGTACCTCTACTACAATGTCAGACTGTAAGTTCTATTTGACTCTGACATATGGCTACTGTTTTAAGTAGTAAGCTTGCCATGAGGCACACCCAATGGAGTTCCAAGTTTTATTTGTGTTCTACAGCTTCTTTATAATGGAGTCATGTTTGTTAATGTGCACTGCAATTCTCCAAACTCATTGGCATACCTGATTTCATTCATCAGGATGACGAAATAATCAGTCAAATAAATTTTTTTAGGAGTAGAAAGCAGAGATGTGTATGTGTTGAGGAACTAAGTGATGTAGGACAGTTTTAAGAATTTTAATTGTTTTTAGTCTTTTTGTTATTTTCCATTTTATTTAGAGTCAAATTAGGTATGTTTTTAGGTTTTTGACTTTAAGTTTAATTATGATTTGCTTTTTTCATTTAAGCTTACTTAGGGAAATGGGGTTACACTGTTAAAAATAGAGAGATCTTGTTATTGTTTTAGTCAATAGTTGAATTAATAAAATTTGCCTCTGTGTCAAGTTTTAACCTCACGTATTGGGTGCTTTTCCAAAATCTCATGGTGTTGAGTTGTCTAGATTAGAATGATATCTGGTTCTCACTGTGTTTAGAATTAGTGGGCTACTCTTCCCCGGGTTCAACAAAGTGATTTATCATGTTCACCTCGTCAAGAACTGCTGGGCTCCATCTTCCCAGTGTTAGACAACATGATTTAACCTGCATTCATCTATTCCGCTGCGTCACTATGGTTGTTTAAACTTGTATCAAGGAATGAAACATTGTGGAACATACATAAATCATGATGTAGCTGGATATTTGAAAGTATACTTAGTTCCTCCTCATCTCCTGTTCATGTCTTATGAGATGCGCTGTATGTCTGTATCCATGATACTGTATACTGCAATTGTGTCCTTCAAAAATGACTTTTTATTGCCATGATGCAAATAGAAATAGCTAACTTATCCCAGCAACGGTAAACTGGAGCACCAGTTATGTAATTTTGCTGTTGCATTTGATGTAAACTGGCAACTTTTATATTTCAACTTCTCCCTTTTTATTAGTTACACACGGAGACAACACCTGGTAGATGTCACTGAGATATTCAACCAGCTTCATTGGGAAAAGAAGCAACGGCTTTTCAAACTTGCGTATCTCATATTTCTCCTCTTCCTCAGCATATTCTGGTTCGTGATATTCTAGCATTGCTAGCTTTTAAGAGTAGTTGTTTCAGTTTAATAAACTAATTAATCACAATTGTTTGCCCGCAATTGTACGACTTTGCAGGATGATTTGGTGCGCTTTGGAAGACCACGATGAATGATTGGCGATAAATGCTTACTTCACTGGTCTTTAAATGAAAGTGTTATTGAGTCGCACAAGTTGCTCTTGTATCATTGTTTCAGGGTTCATGCCAGTATGCAGCCTTGTTTCAGAATAGGGCTTTTTGTAACCACATTTATTATTAGTTTGGAATTGTTGATTAACGGAATTATAGTTTCAGGCATCATACGCGGTCTTTGAACTTAGGAGAATAACTATAGATTTGAGTTCTCTCTGTTTGTTACTTCTTAGTTTTTTCCTTTAGCCAGTTTGTAATATCTGGCCTTGAGACCAAATGCCGCTGTTATCATTTATTCATGCTTTTTGAGGCTCACATGATATAAATTCTTTTGGATTATTCAGTCAGAAGAGAAAAGATAATTAATCCACCAAGAGAGATAAACAGGAGTACTATATTACTTCCTGGTGTTGCTCAAGGAAATAGTGAAGGGAAGATAATATTAGTCACAAACTACTGTTATCCTGTCGGGTGACTTTTTCCTGGTGTCTTTTTTCGTTCCTTAGCTATTTGATTTTCGACCTCTGGGAAGGATTTTGTTTACAGACAATAAAATTTTCCTTTTTTGCCGGAGTTTCTGGAGTTCATTGAAAAGAGGAGAGAAGAGGAAAAATAAATAATAACAAGGAAACAAAATATGGTTTAACCGCTCTTTGTACTCCCTTGATTTTGGGTAATTTTATAGATGGCTGGCACGGCACGGTAAGGTAAAAGCATGTTTAGGTAGGGCTGTCATGCCGTGGGCTGGATTTAGGGGTGGGTGAAATCGGGTTTCGGTCAACCCGATCGGGTTTCGGGTTGTTCGGATTGGGCAAATATTGATCCGAATGCAGATCGGGTTTGATATATGTTCGGGTCGGTTCGCATCAAGTTGAGTTCGGGTCTTGGAGTAGCAGAATGCAGATCGGGTTCGGGGGTAGCAAACGGTGGCACTTGGCACTTGGTAGGAGATCGGTGGCCACGGACGCGTAGCAGCAGAAGGGATGACACGCACTCGCTCAGCAGCAAATAAGGATTAGATTGGGTGCGCAACAAGCAGCAGCAATCGCAAACCAGTGAACTCGCAGCAGCACTAGGCAGTGAGCACACCGGCGAATTCGCAACAGATCGGACGCTTCTTGAGGTGTGGACTTCGTTGGCGACTTACTGTTGGCCGTTGGGTGTGATTGATCGTGGTCCGTGGATGTGTTTTGTGCCCAGCAGCAGACTTCTGTTTGTGTGTGTGTGTGTGTGTTGTAAATGAATTTGTGATTTGTGTTGTGTCTGTGTGTGGCGTGCGTGCGTGTGTTTAGGTTTTTTTTTTTTTTTAAGAAACTCGATTGAATTTTCGGATCGGATTATTTTTATAACCCGAACTAATCCGAACCCAAAATTTTTCAAGTCGGGTTAGGTAATTTTTCCACTCCTAACTGGACTTAAAATTCTAGGCACACAAGCATTCCAAATATGACACAAATATAAATGGTCTAAAATACGGTATGTGAACAGACTCGTAATAAACACGTTTTATTTTTTAATGAAAATAAATTTAAAATTTTATTCTTTTATAAATAATTTGAAGTTAAATTTTTTTAATATCTTTTATTAGCACAAGGTTTTTAAATTTATTTAATTCTTAGTTTAAAAAAATACTCTAATTGTTTTATGTTTATAATTTATTAAATTAATAATTTATATCATAATTTTAATAAATAAAATTATAACTATTATGACTTTATAAATATGTATTAATGTTATTATGGACTATAATCTATAACTCTATGTAAGTCCAAGTTAATAATTAAGTTAACTCTTAAGAAAAATTTATTACTATTGTTGTTGTTGTTGTCCAAGTATTAAAAAAAAATTCTAGTATCGTAGGATCTAACTCAATAATTAATATTACATTCTCTTACTATTATTAGTTTATCATTATTGAATATAAACTTAAGTTTTAAATTTTTTATTCTATTGAATTTGACTAAAGGAACATAAACTTAAAAAAGAACATAAACTTTAAAAAAAACACGTCAACAATTTAACATGTTCTCTTAAAAAAAATTTTAAAAAATTATCATTTTTTTTTTTTGGCACAATACGGTACGAGTGAACACGACATGTGTGCCAAATCATGATTAACCAAAAAAAAAATTAGGTATGACGCAACACTATAGGACACGAAGAGCATGTTGGGTACGGTACGACATGAGTACAAGCAGAAATGAGCCTACCTTTGATGGATCGACCGACACGGTCTATTGGCCATCTCTAAGTAATTTACTTAACCAGATGCCTAGAAGACCCTCATTATTATTCGGTGTGTAGTTATAGTGTTAAGGGCATTTTGGTAACTCGACTTCATTCCGGGTTTTCTACGTTATGTAACTTTTCTAGAGAACATGATTCTCAAATAATAAAAAATTAAAAATAATGAGTTTTCAGAGCAATCCTTGATTCTCATTAGGGGTGGGTGCAGTTCAATTCGGTTCGGTTTTTTACTAAATTTTTCATAATCGTTTGATTACGATTATTTTAAAATCATAATCATGATTAATCAAATTACCGAAATAATCAAATGCTCGATTAATTGAAATAATTCGATTCGATTCGATTCGGTTCGATTGTGGGCCTATTTTGGGCTTTTTTAAATTTAAAGTCTTAAATTAATAAATCTACCACAAATATAAAACTTAACAAATAAAAAATTAAAATATGTCTCAAAGTATGTCTAAGAACACATAACATGTTCAAATAACAAGTTCAAATCAAAATAAATAAATAAAAAGTCTTTTAAACTTTAACAAAACTACAAAAGTAATAAACACAAAATCATGCGTGCAAAATTGTGGCAAATCAAAAATCAGCAGCAAGCCAACAACAAATAAAAAATCAGCAGAAAAAAAATCAACACCACAGCAGCAACAATTCAACACAACAGCAGCAACAAATAAAAAATCAAAACAACATTTTATTATCTCCTATTTTAATCTCAAACAAACTGATAAAAGAAATACAAAGTTTATTCTTCCCAATCAAATAACACTCGGTATATGCTACATATAACGTAACATAGCTCAATATATGGTCACTTGGATTTAATACGAACCGAGGCTTTATTCTTCACAATCAAATAACACTCGGCAAATATTGTATTCTGATTATTTACCGCATCACAAGCGGCGAAGATGACAGCGGCTGCAACAAGTGGGAGCAGAGGCGACGAGTAGTAGAGAGTAGCAGCAGCAGCGACGAGATTCCAACGGCTGAAGGTCGCGAGCAGTAGAGTCGGACTCACGAGTTCTGTTTCGGTTGAAATGTTTAGACTTAAATTTTAACTTTAGGGTTTTTTTATAATCGGTTTATTTGAGATTTCGGTTCGATTTTTCGGTTTTTTTAAAAAACCGAAAACCGAATCGATTAATTTTTTTATTTTTGTTATATTACTATTTCGGTTTTTTTAGATAAAAAACCACATAAAAACCAAACCGAACCGAACGGTTCGCTTTGGTTTTTATTTAATCAATTTTTTTTGTCCACCCTTCTCACCATCTTTCTCCGAACGACGGTCTCCCCTCTGTTTTCAAGTTCTTCCTCTCTTTCTTTTCGAGTGGCCGCCACTGCCTGCACGCCGTAGACTGTAGCCACCGCTGCTCGCGCGGTGCTACACTGCTGCCGTCGCACCAGTTAGCTTGAATTTTTGTTGGCATCAAGCTCTTTTTTTAAAAAAAAAAATTGGGTATATTTCGAATTATTTGCTGTTAACTTGTTCCGTATGATTGTTTGTATTAACACGGTTTTCGTTTATGTTAAATCAGATTGAAAAGATAACAAATTTTTGAATTCTTGATAATTAATATCTGCGGATATTTTCCGGATCCGGAGCGAGAATGCATCCGGATTTCGCCATCACTATTTAAAATTGTAAAGCATAATCTTTGTCTGTTTGGCAAGCTGTTGTCGAAGATCCTTGTTTTCTATTATTGTTATATTTTCTTTTCAAGTGTTTACCGATTAGTGTTTTTTGTATGATTAAATTTAAATTGAAAAAGTGTGCGTTACATATATACATCATTTAGATACATATACTAGCATCTAAATATTGTTTTACATGTCAAATCTTTCCGAGTCTAATTGGGTGGACTGTTCATGCATATGATTAATAACTATGCTCTCATTTGCAATTGCATTTGCCTTTGCAGTTCAGGCTCTAAGCTTGCTGATTCATTATGGTGAACGCCATTAAAGGCCTGTTTATTTCCTGGTGAGTATCATAAGGATTGATAATTGATGGTAAATTTGTTGCATTTTGCCAATTTTTCTTGGGAGTTCTGGCTTTTCAGAGTTATTAACCCCCTTTTTCTGTTCTTTTTTTTTTTTGGGGGGTTGGGGCATGGGTGTGATTGGTGTTATGTTCTTAGTAGCTTAAAAATGACTCGTAGGATGATTTTGGACACCCACCCAAAGCTCAGAAACACTTCTACACTAAAGATGTGAATGTGCAAACTGTACCAGAAAGTCTTGTTTTCTTTTGCGGATTTGCTTGGATATTAATAAAAGCATTTTAGTATCCTCTAGGCAAAATGTGATGTTGATGCATATTATACTCAATACATTTCATGAACTTCCATAGCAGCTAAAAAATAAGCACTGGTCAAAAAATTTGGAGAGATGCACAGCAATCTACCTGTAACTTTTAATTATGGGCTGCTTTATGACTTTTTTATACTAATAGGTGGAAAGGGTGGTCTGTACATTTTATATATGTGGATGTTTTGCTTTATGATTTCCCACCTCGATTTCCTGTTTGTTGCTGAAAGACTCTGATCATGTTTGAATTGCAGTGACGTACCCATGGCGCAATTCATCATCAATATGAATGCTTCGATGCCGCAATCACAGAAGTTCATAATACATATTCTGGACAATACTCACCTCTTTGTGCAACCGAATATGGCTGAAATGATACGGAGTGCAATTGCTGAGTTTAGAGACCAGAATTCATATGAGAAGCCTGCATGACTTCTTTTTTTTTTTTTTTTTTACTCTTTTATTTCTATTCGTAGAGTCTCACGTGAGAGATGTAATGGTGTTGAAAACTGTGTCTCATCTTTGATGGTTAGTTCTACAGGGCAATCAGTTTACTTCTGCGTAAAACGAGCCAGACTTTCCAACAACATACTTGGAAAGTTATTCACTGATTAATACTGGCCTGCAAATTGGACTATGATGAGGTGCTAATGTTGAGCTGCAATTATTTTAGGCTTTTGCCTTTTAGCATCCATTGTACACTATTTTCTGCATTTTTAGCTGTTCCTGCACTTTTACATGTATTGGCAGCTCTGTCGTTCAAGCGTTTGTATTCGTATGGGGTAATGCTATTCGTTACATCATATTTCTTTCATTTTATTTGTTCCAATGATCGTATTTTTATGCAATATTGAAAAATAGTTTCAAAAGTGATTCCTTTTTAATTTTCAAGAGTTTGGATGGGATAATGGGGATAATCACGTCACTTACTAAATACTTTTACTATTACTCGAATTCGATGAACTCTAAGGGCAATGTGAATTTACAGCTAAATAATATTAATGATTCCTTAGAATTTCATGATTTTTCGTTTACCAAAAAAAAAAAAAAAAGTAAATCCTAAATGACGTAAGAATAACA
Organism: Atalantia buxifolia; assembly: GCA_030444775.1. Taxonomy (NCBI): domain Eukaryota; kingdom Viridiplantae; phylum Streptophyta; class Magnoliopsida; order Sapindales; family Rutaceae; genus Atalantia; species Atalantia buxifolia. Next base: position 47,157,379 of record CM059835.1, on the reverse strand, counting down.
TAATTATATAGGTTTAAATTTGTAAACAAAAATTTAAAAAGCTTAATTTATATCTACAGTCGGGCATTATGGTCTTTCGGATACTGTTAAGTGTTAATATCCCGCCGCTCATCCACCTGTCATTTTGGGCAGTTGAACGGTACAGATCATTACTTAATGAGCGCACGATATTATCGGCAGCATCCAATTTAATCCTGCCCATAATCCCCAAAGAGTCGAAGACTTGTTCTTCGGCCAAGAGACCAACTGACCAAACTAGTTGCTCTTCACTCTCTCGCGCTAAACATGTCCGTTTCTCTTAACGCAAACTTCTATCAACCTTCTCTGAGGTTTCCTTCTTTCTTTATTTATTTATTTAATGAATAACATTAGAAGAAAGATGTAATTAATGTTGCTTAGTGATTAATTTGCGGTTTATCTTTTTTGGCAGCTGTAACCTCAAGCTTTATTCTGGATTAAAGATTCAGTCACCAAGTTTGCTCTTTTACTGTCCTTCTTTGTTCAATTTTATTCTCTCACTGAGCTTTTTCTGTGTAACGGTTGTTGATTCCTCCCTCCCCCCGCGGCGGAATGCTTTTGTAGGTGTTTTTGGAACTGGGAAACCTAATTTGAATGCTGAATTTTATGGCAGAGTTCATAAGAGCCTCTACACCGGGTAATTAGCTTAATCGGCTCATTTAAAGCTCTTCAATTTCATTGGTAGAGCTCGAAGATTAGATATTAGTATGTAATTGATATTTGGATAAAACCCGCTTAAATTGCAAGTTTAAAGTGTATTTGTTATTTATTTATTCAAAATTTCTAGTGACAGATTTAATGTGTTTTGATTAAAAATTTAATCTGGATGCAAAGCATATTTTATTGATTGGAGATCTTTTGCTTGTGTTGGTTGGAATTCTTTGGTGTTGTTTGTTGCTGCTAGCTTATTCTTTCATTTTGTCCTTCCCTCCACCCCCCGGCCCCTCCTTTCTCTTCTAAGATATTTTGTCTTAAAGGTTGAACTCCAAAGTGGTTTCTCTATTAGCTGTATCAATATAGTATTGTGTGCATGACACATTTCTACTGCAGGATTCGTAATGATAAACCAATAAGGGGACGGATTGCAATGATGCCAATTGGTACACCAAAAGTGCTTTATAGGACGCCTGGTGAGGGAACTTGGCAATGGGTTGATCTCTGGAATGCCCTAGTAAGTTATCACAGCTCATTTCACGTTTAAGATAATGGTTTGTGTTAGTTACTGACTTGAAAGGTTTTGTGACTTTAGTGTTAATATGCATGTAACAAACATCATGGGGTGAACCATCCACCCTATCATGCCAGAATGGAGCCTCCTAGGCTATTGACTTGATTAGATGATTCCAACTTCCTTATGGGCCTGCTCTTGCTTGTTCAAATGGGTGCTGCCAATTTTCACATGTTTTCCTTCACCATTATTTGTCCTTGAGCGTTATTTATGAGCTAGTTTAAGATGTGCATGGATAACCCAGTATGCATTCTAGGTCTTTACATTTACTAGATATTGAGTTTTCTTATTATCTTTTCGATCTCGAAGAAACTATCGTAATTCTTGTTTGCAGTATCGAGAACGTGTTATTTTCATTGGGCAAAATATAGATGAAGAATTTAGCAACCAAATATTGGCGACGTTGTTGTATCTAGACAGTATTGATGATACCAAGAGGGTTTATATGTACATCAATGGTCCTGGTGGGGATGTAAGTTCTAATAAATCAAGATTTTGCAGTTGACTTCACAATTCTTTCTTATTTTTCTGTTGCTTATATCATGGTACTCTGCTGCTGAAAACTGGCTCTGCTTCCAGGTTACTCCTACCTTGGCGATTTACGACACTATGCAGAGCATGAAGAGTTCCGTTGGCACTCACTGTGTGGGCTTTGCCTATCATTTAGCAGGGTTTCTTCTTGCGGGTGGAGAAAAGGTAATGGCTGTTTTTCTTCTCCATGGGAATCAGAGTTGACAAAAATTTTGTGGTTTCATCACTCATAAGACAGATGTGAGGCTAAGGAAACTAAAATGATGTGGCATGGTGTCGTAAAGGTTGTCCCTCCTAAATAAGGAATTTGATCGATTAGATTAGTGATGGCTACAGCCTACAGTTGGTGCCTTGATCTATGAACAGCTTTCACCAACATCTTGTGATCTTCTCTAGCAAAGGAACCTATTGCTCAGATGAGATATTTATTTAGTTTGTAATGCTTTCATGGTGCTTTGCACATGTGGCCAGTTGTCTATCAGAAGCAAAATACTTCATGGATGGTCATTTTTGTCTTTTATGTTCGTCATCTTAATTTCATTGCATGATAAGATAGGTGAAATCTGATGTTCCACCTTGATGTTTACTTTATGATATTCTGCTGAAGGGTAATCGGTCTGCAATGCCTCTTTCGAGAATTGCTTTAGACTCTCCAGCTGGTGCAGCTCGTGGTCAGGTAGGATTGCCATCATATTAAGCACAGCTATCCTGGATACTTCCTAAAGCCGGTTTTTATGTTTTCCTTATGATAATCATGATAAAAAAAAATGGAAATCTTTTTTGCCAGGCTGATGACATTCGTAATGAAGCAGATGAGCTTCTTAGAGTCAGAGATTACATTTTCAAGGAGTTGTCTAGGAAAACAGGTCAGCCCTTTGAGAAGGTTAGTGTGCCAAAAGCTGATTTCTATAATGTTTCATGGGTAACTGAATGACGAGCAAGCACATCAGTTGCCATTTTAATTGTGGGTTGTCAGTAAGTTCCGTTTTTTTTCTCATGTTGAACTATGATGAACTTTTTGGCACTATTTTGAAAGATTTGTGTGTGACTTTCTTGTCTTTGATATATTTTTAACACTATGCAATACATCATTTTTATTCGCTTCATATTTTTATTCAATTATGAAAATCTGTGCATGCAGATTACGAAGGATTTAAGTAGGATTAAACGCTTTGGTTCCCAGGAGGCTCTTGAATATGGGCTGATAGATCGTATAGTCAGGCCACCTCGTATTCAGGAAGATATGCCTCGTAAAGATGCTGGAACAGGTCTTGGTTAGTGTATTCATTGATTCTCCACTGAGTAGACTGAAGTCATCAAAGATATTATCTTTCGTAATTTCATTCATCTACTTGTAAAATTAACTACTCAATTGAATTATTCTTGTAGAAGTTTGCTCTGAAATGTGTAATTTACATCTAATAAACCTACAAAGAATTTGATGGTCGCCTGTTTCGAGAGGCATTTCATTTTCTCTTTGTTCAGTTCCACAGTCCGTTGATTTTTTTAGCTTGTCCAGTGGAGGATTTCCTATCTCGCTGTCCTTGTGCGTGAAGCATTATCATGAGAAAGTTCAAATACTTCGTCTGCTGCCCTATCGGTAGGGTCACCTCAGCGGCTTTCTGACGGCCTTGCTTACAACTGGTTATATAAAGGGTCGATTATAATAACTGGTGAGAGAGCTTTTCAATTATATAAAAACAGAAGCATGTATGCCGTTTTGCTGATTGATTCAGAGAAGTGCGTCTCATGATTTTGAAATCTTTTATTAAAAGTTATACAGACGTATCATCACAAAGATTTCGTTTCGTTATCAACAAAATTTTACTGTAAAATAAACCAGAGCCAAAGGAGTTATACAAAAATGATAGTACGGTGAATTATCCCCACTAAAAAAAAAAAAAAGGAGAGAGAGGGGAAACAAATCCAGGGGCAACATGAACACAAAGTGAGACATATTTACGAGTGACTTCAGAGTTCAGGAATGTATGCGTGGTACGTGTTCAGCTAGGCCCGAGCTTGTCCCTTAACTTCTCTTCCTTCCATCTATTGTAGGCCTCAGCAATGAAGTCCTCAATTCTTTTCTGCAAATTATCATCACATCCTTCATCATCCCTACTGTTGTCATCATCCTCCCAACCAACTTCATCATCGCTACCGTTGTCATCATCATCTTCATCATAACCATCAGAACCATGATATTCATGATCGTAGTCATCCTCGTCATCACTGTATTCCATAGTATTCTCATGCATATCTACTACCTCAAGTTCGTCAGAACTGCAGAAAAAATGCAAGATCTCTTCAACTTCACAAGTACACGGCCTAAAGCTTCCAACCATGACAGCCAAAACGATAGTGTTAAACAGCGAAAACAGCAAAAGTGGATTCGAGAATAAGGAGTGTTTCAGGAACAGAAAAGCAGCTGCAAACATAATTAGGATGACAGATGCCGCTGTCCCACCAAGCTTCATGCAGATACATACGAATGGAATCTATTGATTCTCTGTGGTGTACTTATACTCTGGCAAGGAGGTTTCTTACATATAATCCAGTTCAAGTCTGAATAAGTTCACCGAAGGCAATTTTCTCAGAAGATATAGTGGACGTGGAGTGTTTTTTTGGTATTATAATCACCCTGACAGGGAAATTGTGTAAGTTCATTTAATCAAGTAATGAAAACTTCCAAGCGTAGAATTAATACTGGGAAGTTTCTTGCGTTACTATCGTTTAATATTGTGCGGAACCACTTAGGATCTTTCCAGATAAACAGGTCCAATTTTGCCGTTTCCCAAGGAGAACTAGTTGACAAACATGTTAGATACAAAAATTTCACTGTGCATTGCTGTATACTTGAAAGGCAAGTAATCGGATCTCTCCGTACCGCGGCTGCCAATACGCTTGTGTTAAAGTTCAAGTGCAGTCCAAGCCAATAGCAATCGCCCTGATAACATACTTACTTGGCTGGTAATTAATTGAGACGGCTTTCTTTTCTTAAACTACTAAATGACAAACTATTACGTATAGGCTATATGCCACTCAGCATGACTTTCCTCTTCTCCAGCCTCCAGGCTCGAATGATTATTAAGATTTTTTAATTCTAAACGCGGCATCTGCTAAATGAATGTTCAGACTTCATGCTTACTTCTCTTCATTGGGACTGGAAAATATTTTACCATTCCTTTTTTTTTTTTTTTGAAAGATATTTTACCATTCTTTTAATCAAGCGTGGAAACATTGTCATTGTTGGAATATTCTCGCGACTTGTTTGGTTGTTGCTTAATACAATTTCGCCTCAGTTTTCAAACTTTTGAATTTTCCTTTCAGCCGAAAAAAAAAATGATTTTTGAGGTATGATGTAACCCTTTGATGACAAAACATCCGTTGATTTAGGGATGATTTGAAGTTAACAGGTCATTAAAATATTTCAACTCATATTACCAATCATATGTTTTCTGTAACTTTGACCTTTGCTTATTTTCTACTGAAATAGAAAAACATGAACAGGATTTATTGGAAGATCAAGCTCGAACTTTATTAAACAAACAATTTCTCTTTGCAGCCGGATGCTTCAAATCATAATTTTTTTAAATTATGGTTCTGTGAAGAAACATAAACAAGTGACTCGAAAGTGAAGAATGGGAGACGGATGACAAAACACAACAATGGTGAAATCATCATTATCATCACTCGGAAGAAAAGGCAACTCTAAAGTTGAAAATGTTACATTGAAATATTCTACATGACACAACAGTGGCAGAAGCCTACCTAATCAGCTAACTAACTAAAATACTACCTAAAAGGAAGAAGGGTAAAACCTCCGGATGAAAAATCATTATGCCAACACCAATAATTCCATAAGTTTACAGACAAAACAAACAAGAGGAGGTGAGATATCAATTAATGGAGCAGTGTTGTCAGTGACAATCCTTACAATGCACAATGAGGTGAAGCTCTTTACATTACCCTACAGGCAATGATGCATTAATGTCAGTTGGCTTATTCCTTGAATCTGACGGCAACGAAGACCAACCATCTCCGCGGAAGGAGGAAGTCGTGAGGCTTCCTTTTGGATCAGCACTAGAAATAGGAATGGCTGCAGTTGGGGTAGCGATTGATATGGGTTCATTTTTCTGTTTCTTGTGCTTTTGCTCATGCTGGTTCCCAGCCAAAAAACTGCCAACCACGACCTGATACCAAGGAAAATAAAGGCCTTTCAGAAATTATGGCTCTCCAATGCTTCAGAGAATTGGAACTTCAAAAAGAAATTAAAAATTGAAATATAAAAGCCAAACCTGCACAGGACTTGCCGCTACTAATAGACCAGCAACCCCACCACCCACGACACGACCATCAGGACTTGCTAATGACACACTCATCCCACCAGATCTGCTCCTTGTTCCTCCACTGTCACTGGGCATGAATGATCCCGACAAGGAAAGAATCTCAAATCTACCCTGCAAGAATAATGTAGGGAACAGATGATTTTCTGCTGGCTACCAATGAAATGAGAACTGAACTGGGAACAGGTTGACAAACAGATTGACAATAGAAACATAAGAAGAGATGAAAGCATGCATGAAAACTTGGATGGTTGCATAATAGGTGAAAGATGGTGAAAATTGTTGAGTCAACAAAAACCAATGACTGCACTACACAAGGGAAATATGACACAAGATCAGGTAGACGTGCGACGAATAAAGCCTGGACAAAACAGCACAGCAGAAAAGGATTGTGCAATAATCCTAATTAGTATTACAAGGCAAATCATCAACAACCACCATCCATCATTGGGCTATCCTGAATGCACTGCTCTAGTATCCTTCTGATCTAAGGACAAATGCACAATCATAACTAAAGCACTAAGCAATCAACTACTACTGATCCTTTCCGACTACACCTCACTACTTTGGAAGCTTACACCTACATTGAAGGCATTTCTATTGGCCCTACATGTAACAAAATCATCAAGTACCATTACAATTACAAAGACGAACATAATCATAGAAACTTAGTATGATAAGATGTACCCAGTGATGATATCTCTGATTAATTTTTTTCACTAAACAACCAAACAAGCAGATGAATCATGGCTTACCCAATGAAGTCATGATAATTAATTCTAATACCAAGGTGCTACAGTACTCATCTCGGTAATTACATTCAGACAAATTTGAAGTGAATTATATCAAATTAACTACTTTATCATAAGTTCAAACTTTATAATAAGGAACAAGAATAAGGTCTCATGGAATTGAGGAAGAGCACATCTATCTCCTGACAAACAATATAAAAATGGATTTCAGGTTGCATCTTCGGAAGCAGCATATTTAAAATCTCATCTTTAGATATGCATCCCATGTCTTATGCATAGATATGGAAGATTTATATTCAAAAGAAGGCTACAAAACATCTGAGAAGCATCAAGCAGAGACTAGCTGGGACATATGGTAGCTTAAGACATAATGCACTCATTAAAATCTCACGAGTGATGGAAATAGCAAATCTTCAAAACATAAGAATTCAGATGGAAGTAGTAAAAGGAGAGTACATTTTTCAATAGTTTTAGGCAAGAGAATTATAGATCCAAAGGAAACTCAAAAATACTAAGAAGCAAAAGCAAAACAAATATTACTGTAAAATTGGGAGAGAAGAAGAGAGAGGGATTTTGAGATGTTACTTTTTGTATTTTACAAAAGACAAGGGAAGTAGAGGAGTGCTTTCCGAGAGAAATATGTCAATAGAATATAATAATGTAGTTCTGCTAACATTGCTAAAATTTTGATGAAAATTAGATCTTCATTTAACTACAGTATATTCATAAGAATATGATAATATGAGGTCGTCATTCAATAGGCGAAATTTGAATAAGAAAAAACAACTATACAAAATATAACATGAGTCTGTAAAATGAACAGCACCATATTCCCATCTCCTTAAAAAACAGCCATCAAATAAAACAGGGATAAAAGAAAAGCATCTCACTCAATGACAAAATGCCTTACCTCGTATGTTAATGTACCCCCAGAAGAATCAGGCTGACGGAGTGTAACACTTGAAATCACACCATTCGCAGAAAGAATGCATATAGCCCGTGGTCCTTGTTGAGAAAAAGATATGATCTTCATTGTAACATCCTAAGAAATCATGATCATAACAGGTTAGTAGATGACCTATTCTAAACCTACAAACGGAGATATCGTTTTAGAAACACTAGTGGAAAAACTAATTAGCAATACTTTCTCATTTTGCTGATTGCCCTTCATCAGATATGACTAACGCATTTAACTTGTAAACATAAAATATCTGCACAAAAGTAAAAAGATATACAGTCCTGCTATTTCACTTTTCACCCCTTTCCCAGATCAAATGTGATGTCAGGAAAGACCAAAACCCAGAATGATATCCAATCTTTCAATCCTCTTTCCCAGTGATGAAAACATAAAATCCAATTAAAATACAGACAAAACATCTCGCAAACAACAGCACACGACACCTGCTATGATCAACATGTACCTCGCCTGTATTAACAGTGATGATATGCGGTGTAAAATTAGCACCAACAGAGCATGCGACCCATTCTCCTACAAAAAGCAAATTCCTACAAGATCAGTAACCATGGCAAGGAAGCAGCAACAATGCAATATATTTTTTATATACACACACACAAAGATAATGCATAGACCATCAAGCAAACAATAAATTCTTTTGTACAAGATACAATCAAGTTACATTCAAGTGCTTTTCACAGCTAGCAAATTCTTTTGCATAAGATAGTCAAGTTTGGCAAGTTTTATTTTGGGATTAACCCCTTGCTATTTTAGAATATATTCAATATAACATATATAGTGGGTGCCATCTAGTTGAGATTATAAAATCTCTTATGTTGAAAACAGAGGGTTGAAAACCCCCCCCCCCCCCCCAAAAAAAAACACGTCGGTATGGGAGGGGATTGATAAAAAAAAATTATCAAACAATGCCATGATATGCTGTCAATTTCCACCAAATTTCCACCAAAACCCTTAAAATTAGACTAATGGAGTGAAAATCAATATTATGTCTTTTCTCAAGCTTTATCGTGCTTGAAAGTTATACAGTGAAGATCCTATGATAACTAAAGTAGCCAATGAAATGACAAGCAGGACAGCTATATTAGTAATGATGTTTAACCCCATGTTATTCACTTCAGCTTCAGAAAACATCAAGACCGCAAGCCCAACCACATAAAAGGTGGCACATATGAGAAGTCAAAACCATAACTTCCCAGGCTCACCCAGACCCACTTGACAGATAAAATCACACCACGTAGCACACAATACTTCAAAAAGGAACAAACACCTCTCAAATACCTCCAGTTTATTGACACTCTTAACACCAACACCAGAACTAAATAACAAGTAACGACTCCTTTCTGTTCAACACAAGCAATAGATGGGTCAGTAAGTTAAAAAGTATTACAGGTGTCCAGTTGAAAGACTAAAGAGAACTGCTTGGCAGAGTTGAACATAGCAGGTTGCCAAAAATAGAACCTTCCTTTTAAGTACCCAAATGACACCACATAACAAGAAGATTCCATAATTCTCAAACTAACCCAAAAAAAACTACTAAGCGATCCTTTTGAAACCAACATCACACACAAATCAAAATCCCTCAATACGAGCATCTAATCAGAGGTCCCACTTCTAGCCAACAACATAACAGCACATAAATCCCAGTTCACATACGCAAAACTGAACCACAAAGCCCAATAAAAACCTTTAAAAATCGAAACTTTAACACCACAACGAGCACAAAAGCACACAAGGGTATTCATAAAAATCAATTTTTTTTCTTTTCTTTGAAATTTACCTATATTTTCCACCTCATACTTTGACTTGCTGAACGAACTAGCCGGCTTGACTTTCCTCGGTTTCTCGGCCGAGAAGTCAATCACCGGAGGCGACGGCGCCGCCGAGGATATCGGCTTGGGTGAGAGAGCCATGGTGACTGTCCCATCCGGTCCGTACTTTCTGGGCCTGCCCCGTTTTTTCTTCAGAGGCAACGCCGGCGGCGGTGGCGCTGGTGCCGGAGGTTGCGTCGCCGGCGGAGGAGGGGCGGATGTCGGAGTCGGGTTTTCGGATCTTGGAGCTATGTGGAACTCAGATGGAGCATCGGATCCAACAACAGTGACTCCAGTAGTTGCTGAAGTTACTGCTTCTCTTGTTGCTGTTGCTTCCATTGATAAACCCTAAAGTTCCTATTTTTATTTTTATTTTTAGTTTTTTTTTAGGGTTTTAGAGAAAATCCATTTGGAGTATTAAGCTCAGTAAACTAAAAATCAAAGCTAAAACTAAAAAAAATTAAAACTTGAAAAAACCAGAAATTAAAAAAAATTAAATCCTTAAACTTGGTGAAGCGTGAGCTTACAACAAGCTGATGAGCAAGAACAAGAGTTTATTTGTGAAAAAGTAGTGTTTTTGAGTTGATTTTTTACGTTAACAAACTGAGTTTAAGCTGAAACTGAGCTTGAAAATGGTGTGGTTTTTCTTATTTTTTCTTAATTTTTTTTTTTTTTTGGGGGGGCAGGGGAGGGGGAAAATTTTGGTTTTGGTTTGTGGGAATTTTGAAGAAAAAAAGGTGAATTTTAAGCGAAGTGATTTTCTGGATTTTGAAGTTTTGAAATGAAAATGATGAGATAATAAGAAAAGTTTGATTTTTATTGTTGAACTAATTTGGGTTTGCTAAAACTCCTCTCAGTTTGTCTGAAATAGAGTAAAAAATTAAAATGAAAAAGAAAATGTTTAACAATAATAATATTATTCTAATGGTTAATATTTTATGTCAAATTTCGTGATAATTAATTATGTGTTTTGGTTGGAATCCGGTGGGGAAATAAATTAAATTAAATATGAAAGTGGGTGGATGAATTTCTTTTGAAGGGCAGAGAAAGTGGACAAATTAATATAATAATTAATATATATTTAATTAATTAAATGTTATTGAGTGAATGGCAAGTAAATATAGGTTGGAAAAGCATTAAGAAATTATGTAGAAAAGGTGAAAAGAGGAGTGGCATAAGGCAAGCATGAAACTCTTATGGGGCCAGCCAGCATTACTTGTAGAAACAAAAAGTATGAATAAATGACGATATTTAAAGAATAAATAAATAAATAAAATTAAAACAGCATTTGTTTCTGCTTCTTTCCACCCTCATTACGTTTCAAATTTCTGCTTTTGTCCATGGCGTTCAGATTAAAACAAGCAGCAAAAGCTCTGGGCAGATTGGTTGTGGAGAAAAGGGCCAAAAATTAAAAAAAAAAAAGTTGAAAGAAATAAAATTTAAGAGACGAAACAGGAAATGAAAGTAAAACAGAGTGATGCAATCTAATCTGAGAATGGCATTGGCTTTCTTCTATTCCCAGTCTCTGTTTTTTGTACAAAATATTTAACGTATTGTTATGTTAAGTGGTACTGGTAACATCACTTTTCGCTTAGCAAGTGGCCGAAATAATTCTTCTACGAAACCCTTTCATTTCAGAAGAATCTGGTTCCTGGATTGGTGCAAAATTAAGACAAAATGATTTATACACACAACACCTGTTTTAAATTATTTTCTCTTTTTATTATGATTGCTCAATTTCAAAAAAATTACTGATTGTATGATACCCAAATGACAACGGCGTGTTTATTTCACCCCACGTGAGTTTTTTTTTTAATTTAAAAATTCTCGTACGTATAATCTTAATAGGTTTACGTTAAACAATTTTATTTAATTGACCTCTCAATTTTAAATTATGGAGTGAAAGATGACGAAAGAATTAATATGATCTGTGCCTACCCTTATTTTTTATAAATTACAAAAAAAAAACTTTGTTACTTTACGTTTCACCAACAAACTTTCAATATTTAAATTTAAAAAAAAAAAGGAAAAGGAAAAGGATAAATTCTTAAGCACTCTATTACATTCTAAAATATTTCACCGTACATGTCTCAGAGGTCAGAGCTCTAAGGGCTTTGAGAGATTGAAGTGTAGAATTTTGAGATTCTACTAAATGTTTGAAAAGTGTAACAAAAATTTGTGCATTATGGTCACACAGTGTATCTTAATTCAAAATTTCATCAACAACATTGGAAAGAGTTTAAAATTTAAACTGAACCTATTTGACCTGGCCCATTTAAATTCATTGTTTTTATGTGATGCTCCACCTTAAGTTTATCATTTTTATATCATAGCCCATATTAAACTCAATTTTTTTTCTATTTTTTTTTAAAAATTTAATAATTAAACACATGCACACACGATATAAGATTTAAAATTTGAAACCTAAATCTTGGGAAAGCTGTCCATTAACTAGTAGGGTACATAAATTTTGAAAATTCATCTATTAACTAATTCAAAAATTATTAATCTATATATGTACATAAAAGGGTGGGATACTATAATTTTTTGTAAAATGATAGCATCGAATAATTCTTTGTATGTCTTTAAAAGATAGCTTTTCAAAAAAAAAAGAAAAAGAAAAAAAGATTGAGAATAATTAGCCCTCAATTTAACTGAAGTCGCCCTTTTTTTCTTAAAAAAAAAAAATCTATTCATAGACATACATAGTTGGATTCATTATCTCAACAGTAATATCAAGAAGCATAATCTGCTTATATTGAAATCAAAGGCCCTAGTTTGAGATTTGTTTGACCTTTAAACATGTGGATGTTTACCTAATGAGTTGCCAAGTCAATAGGCCTCATAATTTATATATTCAAAACCATTTAAAAATATATCTTCCTTTTTGTATTAGGTAATACATGTGAAATAAGTTTTAAACAATTTTGAGAATATGCCGAAAGCAATTTTATTTCGATAAGGCTTGACCCTTAATTTGGTGGATCTGAAATGTTTTCACAAATAAGCAAACAAATTTGAGCAGTTTTATTTTAATTTTGCTGCCAAAAGTTGAATGTTTATATCGATTTCCGGTTAAATATTATATAAATATGGGGGTTTTGGGAGTAATCATGTCACGAAAAAAATTGTAATTTAATTCGTCCATAAAAGGGGACCACACAGCATTGACCAAGATAAAATTGCACTTAATACAATTATACATTGCACAAAACCAAAAGGAACCAGTAGGCATCTTTTTCTGAACAAGGTTAGATTAAATTACCCAGAAAAAAAAAACAAAAAAAATATATTAAAAAATTAAAGTTTAGATAAGAACAAGCCAAAAATATTTAATTATTATATTAAAACTTTTTAATATTGGAAAAAATGGTGATGAACTCGATGTACATTATTATCCTCCACAACTTTTCTTTTTTTTTGTTCTTTCCTACGTTTTTTTTTTTTTTTTGCTTTTCTTTCTGGTGGTGTTTTAATAAATACGGGCGCGCAAATGGGCTTAAAAATTATATTCTTATTTTAATTTTGGTCGGTCATGAGACATAACTTATTGCTTTCATACATATTTAATAAAAATGAAAATGAAAAGCTCCAAATGTTCTCAATTAAGAAAATTACCACTTGAGCTGTGAAGCAAGTGGTGATCATATGGGGAGGTCCATGTCAGAAAATGGAATCTCATATATAATTAATTGTTTAAGGGCAATTATTTATTTATTTATTTATTTGTTGGGGTTTTGATTAATTGCTTTACCAGTTATCTAGAAGATGAGTGTGAGCTCCAAAATGGTTATGAATTTTAATTTATAAAATAATAAAATAGAGAAAAGAGGGCAGCGTGCTTGCCTTGCCGGCGCTGCTGCTTTAATTTTAATTTTTAATTTTAAAAAAAAAAAGGTGAAGATTAGGTATATCATCACAATACGGTGATTTCATTATGAACCTCGGCTTTTGCATAATTAAAATATAGGCGAATTAGATCGTAACTTGAATAACACACATAAAGATTATCTTTAATTATATTATTAAAAAAAAAATTAAGTACGACTGCGCATGCGTAAGCAAGAAAAAGAAAAGTTTGCAAGCAACTTGATCGCAGGGTAAGAATTTGCAAAAAAATGTTGGTAATCCTCAGAGAAAAATCGTCAGCGCATACAAACACAACTACGGGTTAAAAAAAGTTTACAGTGGGGTATAGGTTCAAGTGTAATTAGTTTATATATATCTGCTTGTTTTTTTCGATAAAATAAATTTACAGGCTCTGGATTTCAACGTTTCTTCAACTGGAAAAAGAAAGATCGTCTTCACAAGTCAAGGCTTGAAGAAAATCAAAATCTGATCCCAATCAAACAGAGTTATATTCAATGGGCCAAGGCAAATGGGCTTTAAGTGTCCCTATGTCTTGTCCGAGACTATACTACTAACCTCTACGGATATCAGCTCGTTTACCATATTCTACTAAACAAAAGGACCCAATATTCTGGTGCTGGGGACTAGGATCCATCTTAGTACAGCACCACTGTGGCAGGCCTAGTCTTTTAGCCAGTCGGCCATCTTCTCAGCAGACCTCCCCTCCGGCCCGTAACAAGATTGTTTTGGGAGTCCAACTTCTTTCTTCCAGTCTTAACTAGGGGACGACATGAGGGCAGGGATCATGATCCTGAAACCTGACCTCAGAATTGGAAGCAATCTTCGAACCCAATCCTATGCCTCAAGATTCCTGTTTGGAGATTGTTTGGGAATATCCCCCATCATTCTAGAATGGGGCGGGAATTAAAATCATGGCCCGATCCCATTTATTTAAATTATAGAAGCATGATGACTTTGGCATTATTGGCTCTTTCCATAAATTTTGAAGATAGGATAGGAGCCAAACAAAAAGTTTGTTAATTTACTGAGCCAGACAATTTCCAACCAGTTTGTCACCCAAAAATTCTGTAAAACAATCCTGTTATGATTCGAATTATAAATAATCGAATATGCTTTCAGCTTTCAGGTTTACAAGATCATTGAAATAATTCTTCAAGCCTTCAACACAGGCCTTGGAACCATCACCATTCATGCGCATTCTAAGATTCTTCAAAACCTATAACATCATGATACGAACAATGTTTGGAAGAAGGTTCACGAAGGCTTAAGAGTGGAAGAGAGATAGAGAGTTGGATACCAATTAGCACCATGTGCCACGATTCCCACATCTAATTTATTCGGTTCTATTCTAAAGCAACAAAACTACTAACAGCTAATTTACTCCTCTTGACTTGGTCCTACTTAAACCCGCAAGAAGCAACAGAGCAGCGACAGCAAATAGCACATATCACATGATAACGTAAGAAAAAATCTCGTCAAAAACGATTTATTTCAGACAACTAATAAATTTCCATATACCAAACACAGGCAATAAACAGTGTAGTGAATATACTTGCCCCATAATCTCCAGCAACCATCACATTCACAACCCCTGCTCTGACAACCAACAAAAGACCAGCATGCATTAATACTACAAGCTTTTCACATAGCTGGAGTTTTTATATTTTCCAACTTGCCCATTTTCTCAAGAAAGAACCAACCCAATAAAACCCCAATTCAAATCATACTAAAAAATTCAAAACCCCACAACACGAAAATTGAATAAGAGTTGAAAGTATGGACGTGCTTGCTGTTTTGACAGATGCGTCCTTTAGCACACAATTGCTGAGCTGTTTTAGAAAGGAAGAGAAACAATTGACTGCGAGCTTGACAATAATAAAGAGATAAATCTTGCTGGTTCGTTTATAAACTAGAAGTGTACACAACTTAACAACTATAATTAAACTCGTCCAAATGGAAAGCACCACAAGACAACCTTATTATTGTTCAAATTCTTCCTACTTGCCAAGTTGTTGTTTTGTTTTTATCTTATTTCATTTTATTTTTGCTGAAAGACTCGTCTGAGCAAGTTAGAAAGAGGTCAGTAATTTAACTGAAGTTCCTCCTCAATCCATGATTGCAACGTTCTCTTGGAACCGTAGTAACTAGGAAGATTAGTTTCTCCATTTTAAATTGCACCTATTCATTCTCCTAAAATAATGATAAAAATCCTAACATATATGGCTGCAACAATACATTCATGAGATCATCATCCACTCCACTCCACTTGTATTTTCAATTTATTATTATTTTTTTATTAGAGAGCAAAAAGTTCATTTTTGTATGTATCCTCGTTGACGATGAGAGGAGTCAACTACTCCGATCGCTTTCAGTAGGGGCGATCAGTAGCAGCCATTGCCGCCCGGCACTAAGAAGAGTTCAAGACCCTACGTGACACAACAACAATGACCTCCCTGCGACTGCGAGCCAACTCTTAATTCTTTTTAAATTTCAACGAATGGTAAAGCTGAGCTGGAATCTTCCCTCTTTAACAAATTCCCCTTGCAACCACATTTGACTTTACAATTAATCAAACACTTGTTGCAGGCGATCGAGATATATATTATCCTAAAATTAAATTAAGTTGATTAAAATCAATTCAAAATTCAAATTTGTCAATCTTTCCCTTGGTTAATTTATAGGCACCTCCGGCAAAATTGGAACCATATGAAGCAATAGCTAGTCGTCCACGCAACATGCAGTTAATTACTGCCAAAGCTAGCATTGGGAAACAAACATTCTTGTTCATAAAGCTGTTACATGAATTGCTTTTGCCCCTAAGCAACAATTATGGTGTCGAGCTTGACTTATTGTTTTTTTTTTTTTCATTAATTTGAGAGAGAGCTCTACGTTACGAGCTCCCTTATGCCGTAACAATAACAACCGGGCCATAGGCAGCATGCTGCTGGGTAGCCACTAGCTAGGTTAAATTAAATAGTTTAATCATCATACTAATAGAGAAAAAAAAATGAATGACAATTAATTAAGATATGTAATAACAAAGTCATTATGTTGACTACCTCTAGTCAGACCGTTTTGTAACATGACATATATATATATATATATATATATATATATATAGTTAATTTGCTCAAGAGGTGGAGAGTAATTGAAACTGAGGAGAAACGTAGATTAATTAATTGTCGCATATCAGATTCTTTGGTACTGTTTAATTTAATAATTCCTTCGCGTAGTTAGTTTAATCTTTGTAATTAGCAGAAGCGGTAACAACCAAGCTGATGGTTTCAACCTTGTACTCGCCGACGATGGGGGGAGAATTATTAGTTTAATTAAATATTCAACAACAAGATATGAGTATACGATGTTCATTAACATAACAGCTTAGTTATCAAAGCTGGCTGAGAATCTCCTGATAAAAATAATAATATGACCGTATGCTTTTGTGAGACTCAAACGCAAAGCTGTATGAAAACAAGAATTAGAAAAGGCCAAAGCAAAGCACTAGCGGAAGAGAATCTGCTAACAGGAAGAAAGGGGCCAACAGTAAACAAACAAACAAACAAACTGAGCTTTGTTGGTCATCAAACTTACAAATGCTAATTAAACCCCAGCTAGAGCCACACATTGGACATAAGTACCCGGTTAATTACAAAATTAGTTTTATCCAAAATGACAAGGGTGATTTATTAAATTTCGGCTTATTTTGTGTCATTCTCTTGGTTGTTAAAGGTATAATCCGTATTTTGTCCCATTTAATTCGATACCACCTAAGCTGGGGGGTCTCAATTTGGCTGGATCATCGTCTTTGTATTAGTTAATTAGCTCAGAGAAAATTACAACTGGGTTAAGACAACATGTAAGACTTAAGTTTGCAAAATATAATGTGGCATTAGCACCTTGTTATAAATAAATATATAATATGATTGAATTCCAAAGATTGGCCAATATGTACATTAACTAAAGAAAGTCACGGTGGAGCTGTCACATATAGAAATTAACCAACCAAAAAAAAAAAAAGTACGTCAAAAATTCGTCATTAGAACAGTATGCTATCGAGGATGATAAAATTGTAATTGTCAAATTTAAATGATAGGATACAAATTAACTGTTGAATGTAAGCGGGTGTGTGTTAGGCCATAAAATGAAGAATTTCTTTTGAAAATATGCTCTTGCAGTTGCAGATCGAGGTGGTCCGAAGAGTGCAATGCAGTTGTGATGCGATCGCAAGATGATATATTCATGAAACCAAACTCACTTTCGTTTGGTAATTGGCTGCCTAAGTTTTTATATGTTTATATTCAAAGAATCAATTAATGCTAATAGTGTCAAGAATATATATATATATATGTAGCGTATATATGTCTTGTTACTCTTGTAAAAGCTAGCTTTCAGTAGGTACTGAGATGAGATGGGGTATTTTGAGAAAGCCGAAAGGCCAAGTGCTCACAAGCTGACTTTGGAGTTGGACGTGACGCCAGATGATTTCAGCCAAATGCTTAAAGGATAGATCTAAATTAACCCTAGTACCTACACTAACTGGGAGTGCCTCCTCAAAATTAAAAGAATCTACAGGATTTTTAAGACTTTTAAGATTAATTGACGGTTTTGATATGTTAGCTGGCTAGACTAATGGCATATTCTGCACACAAAATGTGTTTTAGTTTAGGTTAATTCAACTGCTTTTGGAAAATCATTTTAAATTAAAGGCATAATATAAAGTTATGGGTTTATGGCATAAATAAATTAGCTTTGATTTGAGTATGATGAGCTGTGTCACATATACTAGATTTCGTTCTTTAAATATCTAATTAATTCAATTTTTTTTTTCAAAGTTCGTATGAAAGAATGGCTTGTGGGTCAGCTAGCATGTGTATATATTCAAAGTTGGGATAAATAAAAAAAACTCACTGTAAATTATTATTAACGAGTTTTTTAATAAGGACATCCACATTTTAATAAAATGAGAATCATTAACAGATAAAAATCATAATCTTTAATGTATTGAAAGTTGTATTTTTTTTTTTTTTATACTTTAGCGTGCATCCTCACTTTAACAAAATAAATATACCCTCACTAGAGAAAGACTATATAATAATAATAATAATAATAATAATAATAATAATAATAATAATAATAATAATAATAATAATAAAGACTATTAAGTTATATAATTCAATAATATTAAAATAATAGAAACATTATGAATCATAATTTATGCAAATTGAGAATGTCCTTACTAAATAAGGACTATGTGTATATATTTCAAACCAGAATTTTAAACTATATTAAAATTTGAAAAAACTATTTAGTTATATAATTCAATAATATTAAGATTCTAAACTAAATCAATATTATATACAGAGTTACTTTAGCATAAAGTGCTTGAAAATTTGGAATTCCACTTGTAGGAGAATTTTTAGAAGACAGTTATATAATTTATAATTACACATTAATCATCCGGTTGTGGAGATCACAATTCAACAGGGTGATTTCGAATCTCTATTTTTTGGCACGCTGTAGAAACATACACCCATTTGGAGATGAAGCCCCAAACCTACAGCGTCGCCCTCCTCTCCACGTTTCACCCATTAATTATGCAAATTGGCTGCGTAGACGTAGCTTAGCTAGGGCCGCAGCACGTGAGCCGCACGCTGCCACGACTCATAAATTCAATGCCACCTCAGATCACGCGCCTTAACCGCCGCAGTTGCCGGCACGTGAGTCCCCCCGAGCCAGCTCACGCGGTAACCCATTCAACCTTCTTTCAGTTTTAACAGTTTCTCCGCCCTTTTTAGACTCCCAGTCCCAGTCGTGCAGCTTAGTTGTTCACCACTAACATATTTTAACAAATTATTATCTTTAAAATATTTCCACATTTCTTTTTAAAGTTACATTTAGGATTACTTTTAAAAGATTTAACATTAATTTTAAAAATTAAAAATTAATAGTGGTTATTAAATTTTTTTAAAAAAATTACTTTAAGCTACAATAGATTTTGAAAAATAAAAAAGAAATAACTTTTTATAATATAATTATGAGGATCAATTTTATATTTAAGTACAATTCTTTATATATTCTCACAAATATTATATTAAGACTAATAATATAGCCACAAACTCTTATATAAATTTATTTTGTACAAATTGATGTGGCATGATAAGATTGGTTGAATTAAATATTACTTAGCCCACATGATTTGTTTTTATTATTTTATATTTTCATTCAACTAATGAATTAATGACACGTCAGTTTGTACAAAATAAGTTCGTACAAGAGTTTGTGGCTGTATCATCACTCTTATAAAAATCTAAATTATTGTCATTAACTAGGAAACAAAATCATTAATTTAAAGAGATTATTGAGATAAAAAAATTAATAATATTTATAACTTTTATTTCAGTTATTAATTATTATATATATATATATATATATATTTATAAATGTGTAAATAAATTTTATTCAATATTATTTTTATTTCAGCTATTTATATTCCAACAACATGTTTAATAATAAGATTTACTAAATACATACGATTACTTTTCAAACTCACAGCACTTTAAAGATGAGTTTTACGAAACACTTTAACTAATTACAAATTTACTCTTTTTTTAATGCAAAATTACTGTAATAAAAAATAACAAATTAAGAACGACATTTTGTGTGCAAAGTTACTATTCTTTAACGTCAAATAACAAATTTACCTTTTTTTTAAAAATGCAAAATAACTAATTTTTTTACGATAAAAAGGTCAACCAAAATCGGATTCATTATGTAATGATAGGAAAACAAACTAAGAACGACAGCACATCAAATTTTGAGATGGAGACGAAAAACTCTAGGATTACCAAACACTAATTTTTTATCTTCTACCATTATTTGAACTTAGGGAACTAGGGCTGGAGCTACCCTCAGGCCTCAAGCCTAAAAGTTATGCTTCATGTACATTTTCGGCAGTCGTGAATACTGATAATTTAAAATTATAATTGAGCAAAACCCGCGTGTCGGAGGGGTGGTTGTTTCGTTGGACTTGGACAAATAAAAACACTGAAAAAGTAAAGACACGTAGCCGCCTCGCTAATCTCTTTTTTGTCTTTGTCTTTGTATTTTTTTTTTTTTTTTTTTGGGGGCTTTGACTACTTTCCGCAACAATTTGCCATTGTGGATCATCGGTAATACCAATACCAAACAAAAGAAATTGTTGATTTATCACAAGTTATGATTTGGCGGGACTTATTAAACTAATTTTAACTTTTTTTTTAAATCTAAAGTTCCAACCGCCCATAATACTAAATTATAGGCTATTACTATCTACTCGTCTAAGGCGTATGTAGCAATCTTTTATTTCCCCCTTTTTTCTATTTAATTCCGAAGAACAAGCAAATCATTTTAAAATAATGTCCATATCAATTATTTGGGCTTAACCTAAGTGGTCAGAACTCCTCCCTCACAAATATGAGGGAAGGGGTTCGAGTCCCTACAGACGTATTGCGGGGGTTTAATTTAAATTTTTAAAATTTCTTTTGAAAGCTCTGAAGCTGAAAAGTGAAGCGCAGTTTTTTAAAGAAGGGAGTTGACGTCCCTCGAATATTTGAGAGGATTTATATATATAATTGTAAATATCATGAGCAATAGTCTCTTCAAAAAAAAAAATCCATATCAACAAGCAAAAACAAAAAATATCCATATCAACAAGCAGAAACAAAAAGTAGTATAAATGTCTTATTAAGTGGGGGAGTTGTCTTAGTAATGATGTAAAACTTCAAAAAAAAAAAAAACAAAACAAAACCTACATAAGAATAAATGCGAATTTTATAATTTCACCAAATTTTACTGAGTTGCTGCAATTCCAAAACAACAGGAGGTTGGGGCGACATGCGGTCTATTCCAGCTGTAAAACTAAAAGTTCACCTAATTTTATTTTATTATTAACGGCGATGGTTAGGAGGGAAGTCGGCACATACGGACATACCGTTACCCTCTTCATTATTGTAATGATATCAAATCCCAACTACACCTAAATTTTTTTTTATCAATCCACAGTAATTACCCCCACCAACTCTTCCAAACCCCCCACAACTTTAGCGGCTACCGATGTCCAGTATATACTGTTAAATTAAGCGCGTTCAAAAGGCAAATGGCATCCAGTAACTGATCTGGTCACGTTCTGGTGTTTTTATTATTATTATAACATGAATTTGAGAAATAATGGATAGACGAGAACGCAGAGAGTGACAACAGATGAGAAGAATGATTTTTTTTTTTAAATAATAATAATAATGAAGTCAACCATTAATTAACAAATATATTAATTAAAAAGTTATTATGTACAAGATGTGTGACTGTAAAATGATCCCACAAGAATAAACCCATTTTAGAAGTTGTTCTACCTAATAATCTTCCCTTCTGCCACAGCCACCCCCATGAAAATCTAATATCACAAGCCCCACCACTATCCAAATCTTTTCTCTTTTCACTGTTTTTGATCCCTCTTCTACTTCTGTTTCTACTTGTCCTTCAAACAAAGCATTTTTTTTTAAAAAAAAAAAGAGTATCTAATCTCTCCATTCAACCAACCAAACTATAACAACTTCATTTGATCCTATCACCAAACGCCAGCCTTTTCATCTAATATTTTTATGTACACCAGCCCAAATCCGAAGCAAAGAATATGCCTTTGCCAACAACATTTTTAAAATAAAAACCTTGCTTCTTCAACTTCAACTTTAAGAATACGATCTGATCAATCCCAAATTGTACAGATTCCTTCTCACCAGGCTACCCAGTGATAACAACACTGCCCCACCAACCCCTACTGTCTGCTCTTCACTTTCTCCCTCTTGATGATATATCATTGGCAATTCCTTCACTTTCAAATTACTCAACCCGATTTTTTGTCTAACTGCTTCGATTATTTTTGGATCTGCAGGGTTTCCCATTTCATCCGTTACGTAGAACATGTTTAGTGCCCTGTCTCTCTGTGTTGAAATTTCAGCCCTTGTCACATTAAGACCATTTTCTCTGAACGTCCTTGTCACATCTGCCAAAAGACCTTGTCTATCTTCCATGCACAGTTCTAGTCTCACACCCTGTAGCAACAAGCAATTTGCCCATTCACACTTGTAAGATTAAATTAAATAAACATTATAAATGACCTAATCCAGCTGAGAAATTACAATATATATATATATACACCTCGAATGCTCTTCTCCCAACTGCAGCTTCTAGACATTGGATTACGCGTTGCCTTTCCGGTTCCGAACTAATTGGGGTTCCATCAATGTGCCTAATATAGAATTCCTAAAACAACAAACAAATTTCAAGTTAATAAACAAAAAACTGTAATAAAAATTTAAAGGTGCTGTATATACAACAATAATTTGAATCAATGAAACTGATAGCGATTAATCACCAGATATGCTCTCTCTCCGGCTGTGTTGATCGTTGCATGGAAAACAACATACTCCATGTCTGTCAAAGTGCAAACAACATCAAACAAAAGCTTGGTCCGATCCTTACACTGAACATTCACAACAGAGTAACTTCTATCCACCCAATTTTGCACTGTCACCACCGGATAACCAGTAGAATGTCTCAAAACGGGCATTCTCTCATAGTCCCTATCTGCAAACATCATTTGATGCAGCCTTCTCTCTGTGTGAGTGACCGCCATAGAAACGGTCATTTTGGCACTCCTAATATCATTATCGCCTTTCAAAACATTCCTCAAACGTGCTTCAATCCGATCAATTTGTTGCGAGTCCTCAATAGGGGACCCCGAATTGCAATCTTTCACATAAATCAATGAAGCAATCCGGCCATTGTGAGTCCACACTTTGGCTTCCGCCACACTACATTGTAAATCAGCTAATACAGCAAACACCTCCGACATCAGACCAACACGGTCGGTTCCAGTCAGCTCCAGGGCAGTTAAACCATTAAAACTGTTACTTCTTCCATAATGAATGGTTTCCAGCGACTGTAACATAAAAACACACATAAATTTCAGTATGTTTCATAAATTTCTGTAGCAATATTAACAGTCAGGTCATAAGGGGCAATTAATTTAGTAATTTCATTCCAAAAAAACAGTAAAAAACATCTTAATTACCTGCTCAATATAGCTAATCACGCTCTCGTCGGTTAATTTGTTTCCGTTCAGATCAGTCACATGGAAAACTTCACCCAATAAAGAAAAAAAGTCATTATCAACCCCAAAAAAAAAAAGAAAATAAATGAAATTAGTATAATTAATTTTAAAAAAAAAAGTTACCATCCATGAAAAATCTGCCATCAGAAGAAATGTAAGCTTTCTTAATTGAGAGGTTGAGATCAGTGAGAACTTGAACCGCCTCCAACAAGATTCCATGTCTTCTAGCGCTATCAACCTGTAATAATTAGGGAAAAAGAAATTGGAAAGCTAATTAGTCAAGGCTTTGAAAAAATCAAATGGGAATTCACGCGATTAGTCAACTTTCATGACAGTAAGGTGAGAACACAACATTGGTTTGTGGTTTTGAGATGTTGATTTAAGGTTTCGTGGAAGCTAACCTTGACCAGAGTCGCGGTGGGGCAAACAGCATTGTCTATGACGACCCTGAAAAGCAGCGAAAGGGTCAGGTCTCGTCAGTCACTGAAACTTCCTTCTTTTTAATATAAAAAAATTATAGAAATTCTAATTTCAAAGTAATTAGATGAACTAATTGTCAGAGAAAAATCGGTGAGAGATCTTTGAAAAGTCTACAGAAAGATCTACGAAATTGAACTTCTAGAGAGGAGCGGAAACTAGGAGGAGAAAAGTCAGAGTATTAATAAAATAACGCATAATTTGAGTAATTAGGTTTAATCTTGAGGGCTTAAAGAATACATAGCAGATGTACTACATAAATTAAATTTAATTAACACCGAATTTCGAAGATCAGAGGCCATTAACGAGATCTGGAACCGAACCACAGGTTTTTTCTGTTCTGGTTAGAGAAACTTGAGACAGGAAAGCAGAGTAAAAGAGACAGATAATAACGAGATTTTCCAAAAGAAAAAAAGGCAAAATCAACAAGAAAACTAGTAAAGCGAAGAAAATCAACAAGGAAAGCAAATGCATTATTTACTGAAGAATATCTAAAGAGAGAAAAAAAAAAGAAAAAAAGGAAAAAAATACAAGATAACAAACCTGGGAGTGTTCATCCTTATGACAAGTTTCTCATATTCATCCAGACAAGCAGGCCACTCCATATCTTTCGTTTTGCTTCTCCTTTTTAGCTTTCTTGAAATAGAGAAAAACAAAAGACACAACTGAAGAGAAAACCCCTTGTAATTTTCCACCCTTCTAATAAGCGACGCGTGTGTGTGAAAGAACAACAACAACGCTCGCTCTTCCTTTGGATCAAACAAAACAAATGCCAGATACCCTCAAAACTCTTGCAACTCTAAAAGCTTTCAGTTGCTCCTGACCAAATCGCTAATAGCGAAACAACCCCCACCAAACTCTTAGTTTACTTTGGTTTTATCTAGAAGCAGAGACTCACTTTTCTCTCTTTCCCCCTTTCTCTTGCAAGACCAGCGCAAAGCACGCCTTGTTCTTAACTATCTCTTCTAATGCCACTCCAAAATTTATATACATAAGATTATTTTTTTACTGTTACGTTTTTTTTTTATTTGTTTATTTTGATTTTTATTTATTTTGTTTACAATGTCGAAACCACGCCTATACGCAAAGAGAGAGAATGAATGTGAACGCTTGCCCTCCCTCACATGGTGTAACTAACGCCTGCCCGAAAAGTCTGCCCGTGCTGGCCCCTGCCTACGGGTCAACCGAGGTCCTGGCGCCGTGTCTTTTGATCCTCGCTTATGGTTTGGTTTTAAAAAGTCCAACTCGGATGCCACGTGTCCTCTGATTCAAATGTGATTTTGCTTGCGATCGACTCAAACTCGATCAATAGGGTGGAAGAATGTTGATGCTTGATCAAACGGAAGGGTCAGCCTACGTGGCGGTTCAGTGGGCCCCTAATTAGGCTTGTCAATTAAGTTGTGATTTGCGGACCGGTATCATGACGTCCACACGTGACAACGCCGCTCGAATGGACCTTTCCTCTGTGACCTTTTCGGGCCGGATTTCTTGTACTTCTCGGTGTATTTTCGATCTCTACGCTTGGCATACCAGCTATGGCTAACTTTATTTTTTCACTTTTACCCTTCTATACTTTGCTAAAATGTGTTACTCCCAAGGTTAGATCAGTCTTTTAGCTTAGGATTCTTAAAATCCTCGGATCAAAGAGTACTTTTCTGGATTAGAAGTTGTGATCTATAAGATTCAACCTCATGCGTTGGATCAAATTGTATTAATGACATCAGAGCATATTCTTATTTAAGCCTTCAGATATTGGAGTGCGTGAATCTTCAGCTCAAAATTATCACTAAAATCGGCATTAACTTCTGTTAAAAGTTAAGAATCGAATTTATTCATTCCGTTAATTTTTTTGAATTTTACTGTGGCTTCATATTTATGATGTAATTGAAATTTGTGATCGATTGGAATTGTTAATTTAGATGCCATTTGATATTTAAATTAAAAAAATTGATAATATTCCGAATTATTTGTAACTGACAAATAACATAGAATATCGTTTGCATAAATAAAACAAAATAATTGATATAATCATAATTTGATATTTCATCTATTTCTGTCAACTTTCACACTAAAAATATGAATTCGCAAAATAATGAGTGCTGCGGGTTTTAATTTTATCAAGTTAGGTCATTAATTAAATAAATAGTGAAAATTCATTTCATAAAAAAAGAAAGTGATTTTAACTCGCTACTCATTTACTAGCTTGTAAACTCAAAGATCCCTGGATATCATACTAAATCTCAAGTTATCATTGCATTTTTTTATATTTATTTTACACATTTGTATATTTAGATAATTAATGGATATTTTTGAACTGCTAAATGATTTATTTTTTTTTGTGAATATGTTGCCATTGAATGATATTACACATTAAACTTGATGTATTTACTAATTTTTTGTCATTTTATGTTATATTTTTGGTTTTTTTAATTGTTGTTTATATTTCATAAATGAAATTCGTGTTGGTTGTTGTTCATGGATTTTTTTTTTTAACTAACGAAAGAGCGATGAGTTGATTTCGATTGTACATTAAAAAATAAAATTAATGAAGAGATTCAGCTATAATGATTTCCGCCCAATATTAATTTTAACAAAATGCTAATGAAGTAACTATTTAACCAAGCATAATTTTACAAAATAACTGCTCACACAAGCGTTTGAGTTTTGACTTGTTTCGTCGAGTAACAATTACCTTCACTTCTGTTCGATTAAACAAAGCTGTTCGGTTTATCTAAAAGAACATAATTAAACATGAATTTAGTAGGTGAACCCGGCCAACCCAAATTAAAACCACTGGACGAAGCAGTTATATTGCTCGGTGTATAGTACGGTCACGGTTGAAAGCTGAACTAAGGGAGGGCAAAATTGTCATACGAAGTAAGGAATTGAAATCTCACGTGCTTGCATTTAATTGGTCGAGGACACAAAACCTGTGCGCATGACTTTGGACGTAGTCGTGGAGGCACGCTATCAGACTCGTTGTGCCTTCTCTTAAACACTGGTTTTCGTTTGAATTGTTAAAACTTCGACACGTTTCGAGCTCACAACATATGTGATGTCAACGACAAGCTGTAATAAATAAAACACAACTTCCAATTAGGCCCCGACATGGTGGGCCCAGATGTCTGGCGATCACGTGAATGACCGTCAGAAAACACGTCCGCTGTTAGTGAAGCTGTTAAGGTTTAGGCGTTAGCATTGCCTCTGCCGCTGACTCTTACGTGGCTCATCCACGCGCCGTCTCTACAGTTACGCGTTTCTCATAAGTACAACCGTTTCGCCGCACGAATTTTGCGACGTGGCAAGCAATGCGTTAAACCCTCCACAACGTGCGTTTCACTAACCGAAATAAACGCCCGCTCCCGTTTAAGCTGTTATAGATATTTCAAACTTTTACTTGTTTGGCGGGACAGCGGTGATCTTCCCGCCAAATCAGACGCTGGTAGGGCCATGCCGGCACGGGATAATCTACATTGACATAAGTTGAAAAGAATGTGGGCCCCATAAATTTTGACGGGGGTCGGGGGGAGATAGAAGAATTGGAGAAATAAATGCAGCGGCTTTTAGCAGCTACGAAAGAGTGGAGGGAAGCAAAGCAGATGTGACACGTGGATGACAACTCAGAAATTGGTGTCGTGGTCCCAGTGCGGATTTTGAAATCCCGCCCTTTTTTATTTCGTCTGTTGGCCTTTTTGACCGTTGTATGACCTTGGCGCCAAAACCGAAGAACAGGATTCACACACTCGAAACGTAGACGGGATGAGATTCAAATTCAATGTAGCGGCGCCGCGGATCAATCCATGGGACACTCGAGGCACGCTTTCCTGTAACGTGGTTAAACATGTATAATAATAATAATAATAATAATAGTAATAATAAATTATCGGCTTAATTAAAATATCATTTAAAATGATTTCTCGCGCATCTTTCATTGAATTTGGATTCGATTTCTTGCTAATTTTGATTTTGTTGGCGTAAAATATAGTTAAGTGGGACTTGCGTGGGGAGATTTTAGCTTTAATATTCAATATCTGCCGGTCAAACAATCTTGGCACGTTTACTAAATAAAGAATTGGACATGGGCAATGGGTTCAAAAATCGATGCTGGTCAAGGCAGTAACATGTGCCTAAGGCTGAAGCATGCTGAGTAAGTGGAGTAGCAGCACTAGGCCACTAGCCATCACTTCTAAGAATGGTTGTGAGTTGTGACATGTTTCGACTTTGTTTCCAAAAATATGCTTTCTACCTTGTGTTTTGGGATAAAATTATAATAACATAATTATACGGTATGACAGTTTAATTTTATCGTTGGATTCAGTTCTAATAATAATTATTGATTGGATCGTATTTTGTCATTTGTAATAGTATAAGCTGTGTGGTAAATCCTGTATTTTGACATTATCAATTACACAAAACTTTGATTATTTTTAACAAGAGAACAAAAACAATGACCCTCGTAATAAAGATTAATTCCCCAGGATGATGGAGCGCTACTTGACTTCACAAGATGAAGGTACTTTAAGTTGAGCATCCTGACCATTTGACCATGTCAAGGCACGATCTACCGTCGAATCTCAATCGGATGGCTGGTGTTTATCACTGTTTCCACTTACAAGCAGGCAAATAAAAAAGACGGGCATCAGAAGAAATAAGGTCGCGCTGATAGTAACAAAATGAGGAGCCCCAAACCCAAAGACGGCGTAAACAAAGGGAAAAGTTGAAAATGGCTGTGAACAGCTGGCTTGACTTGCAAGGCTGGCTTCATTGTAACAGCGGCAGCAGTTTTGTCAATAATCTAAAATATGGAATTGACTCGTATCAGTCACCTACCGTTGACTGATCCATTTCTACGTCTGTACAACTAAGCTAGGTGTAGGTAATACTGATCACAGGTCCCTTTTAAGAGTGTTTCTCTCTTAATAATTCTTTGAATTTTAGCTGCTTTTTCCTATATTTATCTTTATCACCGAGACCTTATTCATAGTTTACAAACAGTCAAACACGTTGTTTGATAATTGATATGGGTCACTCGAGGGTGGTGGCTTTTCGTGCATTTCAAATCAAGAATTTGCTAAAATTTACTTCATTTTTGTTTGGGTTGCATAATTGTTTCTAATTTGGAAAAGATTGTGCAAATGGTGATATTAAAAGCTCGTGAATCAAACATACTGAGGCGTCCCACTTGGGACTACGCTTTTGTGACTTCAAAAGGTATAACATGAAAGCATTATGTATCCAGCAAATGAAATTTAAAGCATACGCGTACAAGTGTTTGGTAATCATTTGTATAGGTTTTGAAGTTGCACGACTGGCAATATGAATTTTTTGTCAGATACGTAGTTGTGGGTATTAATAATTTTATCTTCCAAAGCAATGATGAAAGGAAAGTACATGGTTAGCAAATTCAATTGCAGATCCGATGATTCGTGGTAGACGCACCATCTACCAGAAAAAAAATATCAAATATAGGCTAAATTAGATTATGAGGATTTAAGATCCCATCTAATCCATGAAAAAGAATGTTAGGCATTAAGTAATCAAAACTCTTGACTTGCATATGATTTACTTGAAAATGGTAGCAACACATTGAATAAAAGCAATCATTTGAAGAAAACAATTGAAAATGAAAGTAAGGCATGGCATTTTCCATGTGTTTTTTTGGAACTGAAAATAATTCCCTTCAAGTATCTATCATTGACAGTTGCTGTTAGTTCTCATATCAAGTCATGCCAGCTAGGGAAACGGTAGTTGAGGTGAGAAGGCTTGTTTTCAAAAACACTGGGTGTCGCCGAAATTGGGACTCATGGCTTCCTATGAGAAGACATTGTATCCGAATTAAGGGATGTCAAAAAGCATGGGTTTTGGCTAGAACCCTAATTTTATGAAAATAATAATAATAAAATATATATTATTTTAAATAATTACTTTTTTTTCTACTTATTAGTATGTATATTTAAAATATTAAATATTCAAAGTTCATATTTTTAAACCGAATTTCATTAAAAATAAAATTATAAAATAAATAAAAATATATACATATATAAAATTATAAAATATAAAAACCTGAATCTCTTAAATTTGGAGGATTAAAAAATATTCAGACCGAGTGTTAAAAAAACATGCCTGGCCCGAATCCAAGCATTGTCGTACTCAAGACGAGCTCGAGTTTTTGCTATCCGTTTATTGTATTGGTTAATTCTTGATATACAAAATTTACTCTTGCAAAAATGTATTAATTAGATCCGAGATTTTGAATAATTAAGTTCACCATTTCACTGTCTGATAATAAAATTAGAAGTCATGAAAGTGACAAAAAAATTTCACGAGTTAAACCATTCAAGATTAAGCATATTTCCAGTCGCAATCAAAATGGCCCATTCCCCTAGTCCTTCACAAGTCTAATTCACTCAACGATTTTTTAGTTCCAAAGGAATGTGAAAACTTTAAACAGATTTAAAATATATTTAAGGGTCTATCTACCAGTGGTCACGAGTCTGATTATGATATAATTCTTACAGTAAAATCACTGTTAATATGAAGTAGTTTTAATAAGACAATATGAGATTTGTTGATGGTGGCCGCGTGCGACTTGAAACAGAGCTTTCAGTCTTGAATTGTGTTATATTAACGAACTGTTAAGATTTTTCTAATTTGATTCGTTGATTTTGAATCTGATTTTTTGAACACGTTAATTACCTTGCATACTAGCAACGTTATTTCATTAGTATGGGTGCATGTATATATATAATTGACAGATTTTCCTTAAACACTTGATTCAAATTGGATTAATCCGCCTATATATATATATAAGTTTGATTGCAGTGTTTTTGTTTTATAACAGAAACAAATATATAAATCCAAGATGAAAATGAACTTGTATCATGTCCATACTATAATTGATAAAATCCAATCAAGTAAATAATGATCCTCTTTGCTTCAAGAGTTGAGCTCATCATTAGTCAATTCAATAATTTGTTTGGTGAGAAAGTTTTGATAGATCCACTGAATTAATTGGAACTGACTCCATTGTTTTCACATGTGAAACTCTTGATTTTATATAGGCAATGACCGCGACCAACCAAATTCTTCAACAGATTCTCTGGCTGTAAAACTTGCGATTTCATTTTGCACGGCCTTGACATTTGAATACACATGAACCAAGGGCTGTTAACCCAAAAAAAAAAACCCCGTTAGTCTTTAGAAATAATGACTCCAGTACATTACTCCACCAATCAGGCATTATCAGACAAGAAAAAAAAACCCCGTTAGTTTCATTTTTCTGCTCAAATTATATTTACCTTGAAAAGCTACGTACTTACAGCTGGCTCACATCACGACCAGCTGCTTAGCTAGCGTATGTGAACAAAGCGTTCTTTCGTTTGTTGAGAAAAATCAATTAGCCGATAAATCTAACACAATATTTGTTTTTGTTTTTTGTATTTCTTTTTCACTAATCTTGATTGACTGCATATTATATTATGACGACCAAGTAATTTTGAGTGCATCAGTTATTCAATCTCCATCTTTATTTAATTATTACTTTAGATTATCAGTATTTGCGTTACATGTACATGGAAACTCTAATGAAGTTGTCTGCATCTTTCAACTTTATTTAGGTAGACGTCGCCATTGAAATTTATAATTACCAAGAAAATAAGAAAAACTGGACGTGTCGGATCGATC
This sequence comes from Atalantia buxifolia, assembly GCA_030444775.1. Taxonomy (NCBI): domain Eukaryota; kingdom Viridiplantae; phylum Streptophyta; class Magnoliopsida; order Sapindales; family Rutaceae; genus Atalantia; species Atalantia buxifolia. The sequence goes on along the minus strand of CM059835.1, from coordinate 47,125,546 downwards.
TAGATGCGAACCTACGTTTGAATCTGTTTCTATAAAAAGGCGAAAAAAAAAGGGCATTAATAATTGGTTTCGAAAATTTGTCAAGTATTTGTGTGACTCGAGTCATGCTTTTAGCCTAAAACCGTGGATCTGATTTTGTTTGATGATCTGAATACGACTATATATTCGTCTATTCGTTCTTGTTCGGCATGCTATATCTTTGGCATGATCAATGGCAAACGAAGTCTCCTTTTCAATTAGATTTTTTTGAGCCTGAAGAAAAAGGACCCATTCGCTAGATACGGTAGGTGCGGCGGATGCAGAAAGATCGAGTTGCCGCATGTCGCTTGGCTCCTACAATGTTCATATATATACGAAAGTGACCCAGCGATCGAGCAATTGGACATGCATACTGCATTATAAGAAAATTTATAATTTTCTATTTTCATGAATAGTTTTAAAAAAGTGGATTAATGCGGTAATATCACTTAGTGTAAAATGAGGCCTACCAGATCATTTTCCTTTATTATATGTAAGAACACATCCACAAATACAATAAAGCTAAACAGTTCTGTGTTGACACGTGGTCATCTCCTCTCTCCTTCAACTCAATCCAACAATCAAACGGATCACATGCTCGTATTTAGACATAAATGGTCTCGTTCGAAGTGGGCGCCACGTTGGCGGACATTTCCTGCACCTCTGATCTGAATTAAGGTGCGTGCGATACAACTAATGAGAAAGGACTAAGTAAACCCCACAAACTTAATTCTCGTGAGAATTTTTAGCAGAGAGGACGTTTGCATGTGCTGAGATAAATTGACACAATCATTATCGTCAACTGTTGTTAAGTTAATTGTACTCAGTTAATTGATTTTTTCTTGTACAGGAGACTTGGGGGCTGCTAAAGCAAACAGGTTCAGATTTCAGAAGATTCGATTTGTCTTCACCTTTTTGATAAGTACAGGAGTAACAGGATGTCTATGTTAGTGTCGGTGTGGCGTAATTGACGGCTGGGTACCGTGCCGACGTGGCGTAACTGACGGCTGGGTACCGTGCGTAGAACGTTAAATATCTTGTCCGATTTAAAATCATGTGTCAGCCAGAATCTTCAGATGTGGGCGTCACAATTTTATCACTGCCGTGAATAGGCAATTTTATCATTTGCTGTTACGAGAAATGTCGTCGCCTACTTGCGGATTCCTTTTTTTTTAACCAGAATTTGCATGAAACAGTTTAGGAGTACAAGCATCGTCGGCATTTTCAACTTGAACCAATTAATTAACTCAGCAGTCGTACTATCCATCTATATAATCCATTAACAGTAATTCTCAACCAACTTTCGAAATACTAAATTTTGGTTAAGCGCAAGCTGCTCTTGCAACTTTAATTTTTATCATACAACTATCTGATTTATTGACTAATGAGTAATGGCACTGTTACTATCTCCAATCTTAATTTTTTTTTAATTTTAAATTGTATTAATCCTATTGTTTGTGATTAACGTGTGTACTACTTAGTTAATGAGTTAATTATTTGCGTTAGTTTAGGATTGTGGCTCCTATTCTTTAATTTCAAGTTTTATCTATAAGTTAGTATTTAAATTCGCATCAATGTCAATTACTCAGTCAAAAATCAAGTGGATAGAGTCATTCTCTCACAATTTAAGTGAAGATAATTTTCTACGTTTCGAAATGTGAGTAGAGTTGATCTCTCTCAAATATTTAAAAAAATAAAATCTGAATAGTCTCGTACAATTTTTAAAAAAAAATAAAAAATTATGTCAATATCAATAATAGTAGGTTGAAATATTAGTTGGCAATTAGTTAATTGTATTAGGAGGTATTTAGATACAATGGAGATTTGAATTTTTTTGAATTAACTGACTTATTACTAGTTCTTTTTATTTTATTTGGTTTTTTTACTGCAGATAATTTGTGTATGTAACATTTGTCGTCAGAGCTTGGCAACAATAAGGAGCAAATCCCAGCGAAGAAACAACCCCTGGCACACATGCAGAAAAAAAAATTTTGATGCATCCTTTTGGAATGAAAAAAGTCAAGGAGTATGCTTATACATGCTTGATTTCGAAACAAATCCAGTTAAAGCAAAAGCCTTGAAGCAGCCATTATATGATTATATATGATAGATTTGTTCATATCTATATCCAATATTTAAAACTGAATATGGATATGAATTTTATCCACACAAATATAAATATTCATGGATGTCCATAGACATTAAATTTATATTTCTAAATTTAAAAAATATATCTATCACTTATTCTTTTTTATTTTGTTTGATTTTCTGTTGTAGAGAATGTATCATTGTAACAAGCCCATTACTATTTTCCCATCCACACTTGCGAAGCTCTACTAAAAAGTCTTAGTAGAATGACCATAATGACTAATTTCAACATATCAAATGCATGAATAAAGATATTTATATCCTTCTTCATGTCATGTATAGAGAACAAAAATAGTTTAAAGTATGATTTAAATTTGGGCTTAACTAACTTGGATTATCTCTAAGGTAGAGCAGCCACCATAACCATTGGATATTTGTACTTGAACTTGGAACAATTGTGACAGAAAATATCCAATGGCTGTGGTGGCTGCTCTACCTTGGAGTTGATCCAAGGTAGCCGCTGCCTTTAAATTTTAGTAATCACTTTGTGAAGTCTAACAATATATATCTTATAAACCAATAATACGGACAAAAAATCATTTTTTAGTCATTCAACATATTAGAGATTTTGTGTATGTTTTTTTTTTTAATTCACTAGTGTATTGAATATATGTGTATTTTTTTATATTTTAATGACATCTTTACCTCCTTAAAATAAGGATGTCTTCGAAAAAAATTATCCCATTAATAAATGATTAAAAATAAAAATATATATATTTTTTAACTTTTTTAGAATTTACAAACGGAAGTCCACAAATTCTATTCATACCATCTCACTTGTTGATGTTTGATTATTGCCGTTTGTCTTGCTTTATTAATATTCTTTTTAACCCTTTAAATAGTTAAGAGACGGTAATGAAGGGAATCAAAAGTCACAAATGGGATCCTTGATGGCACGGTTTTTACTGGCTAGGTATTGATGATATTTAACCCCTCAAATCATTTCACTAGCATCCACTTTTTAATATATCTTATTACTTTTTAGAATTACTCACGGACTTATTTGTTAAACATCAAAATTTTAAAATTTTATTAATTTTAGATTTTTTTGAAATTTTTTTGTTGTTTGTGTTAGATTTTTAAAAAAATTTATATTTGAACAAAAAAGTGAACTTTTATAATTTTATCTGAATGAGAAAAGGTTTAAATGGAAAGTAAATATTATATCTCAAAGTTATCTCTATTTAATAAACTTATTTCCCAAATTATAAAACCTAATCTTTTTCTTTTTTAATTTACAATGACAGGAATATCCAATAATTATGTTAAAGATTTTTTTTTTTAATTTATAAAAACAAATAAGATATCTTATATATAAAAAAAATATCATTAATAAATTTGTATTCAGATCCGTTTAAACTTTAGAAAAATTAAGAGCCACTCAAACTTTTAAAAAAATTTAAACTCACTCACATTTCAGACGAACAAAGTAAACAGTATATTAGCAAAATAAAAAATAATTATTTTTATTTTGTTCCATCTTTCCCTCCCCTCCTCTCTTTCCTCGTTGACAATCACCCTCACCACTTTATCAATGAGAAGTTCATCACTATTACCATCTATCTTCTTCACCATCAATTAATCCATCACCTCCACAAACATATCATAGGTTCCAATTTTTTTTTTTTTTTAAAGTAAGGGGGTGGGCAAAGCTCAAATAAGTTTTTCTCCCTCACTAACCCCAAGACTCGAACCCAGGCATCAGTTGTTACAAGCTTGATGCTGTTACCAACCCAACCACGCACTTGAGGGCTATCACAAGTTCCAAAGTTGGTTTTGTTAAAATTCATGAACAAGTGATGGATTTTATTGTTATTGATGATATTGATTTTGATTTTGCGTGATGATTTAAATTTCATTTAATTTCATTTTAGAATTTAATGAAGATTTGATTCAAATTATGAATCAATTTAAAAAAATGAGAGAGACGAGAAGCTAATTTATTAGGAGCATGAGAGGAAATTTTTTAATTATTTTTAGTTTTTAATAATGGAATAAATCCTATTTATTGAAAAATGGGACGGATGGGATAATTTAAGAGGTCAAAAATCGGGACTGACGATCCCCTAAGGCTAACTAGTGTTATTGGGCTTGGAGAAGCATCGAACTGAGGGCCCATATACATATATACACGCAGACACATATGGGTACTCTTTGCCGGATTAGCCATTCAAGTTTGATGTTGCTTTTTGCAAGTTCGGGCCGCAGTGCAAGGCCGTATTTGTTCTTTGGGCTTCGACTTCACAGTTAATCTTGTAAACGACGTCGCTTGGCGTGGTAATGTATGCCTGCGTTTCCTATCCAAACAATCCCTTCCACGTACCTCGCCTCGAACAAACTTCTTCTTCTGCTGGTTGACAGCAGACTAGTAGCAGCGGCTATAGCAATTCGAAAATGGCGGCTCACTTGCTCTCTAATCTGCCATCAACGACCCAAATCTCTAAATCCGGTTTCGCGAGAAAACACAATCAATCTCATACAACTCACCAAGCACAGTTTCTTAAAAGCTCATGGCTAATAGGTACCAAAATCAACAGCAGCAGCGCCAATTTCCCTCCTCGCTCCTCGTATATTGTGTCAAAGCGCCGCCAAATCGCCGCCAAAGTCTTGTCTAGTCTCCCCACCTCGTATGTACCTGCTCTCTCCGCTTCTCATTCTTCTGTTTTTCCTTGCTTTAATTATTGTATGATTTGATTGCACTAAATTGTGATTTCTCGTTTTCTTTAATTTTTTTTTTAATTTTAATTACAGGAGACCGAACAGTGCCGTTTCGAATGAGAAAGCTCCCAAGTGAGTTCAATTAATCCTAGTCTCATTCTCCATTTTGTAATTAGTTTGTTGGCTTTGGATGTTGTGGGAAATTCCGATTGAGGGTTTAGTGTGGAACAATAGATGGTCTTGGAGGGCAATAAAGTCATTTGCTATGGGTGAGTTGGAAGCCAGGAAGCTCAAGCATCCAACCACCGGAACTGAAGCTATTCTTATGGGCATCCTGGTTGAGGGTATCTCTATCTCTTTCTCTGCCTATTCTCAACTTTCATTTTTGTGTTTTTTAATTTAATTTGATTTTAATTTTTTTTCAGCGATAGTTTAGTGCTCATTTGTCTGCTTGTTGCCAGTAATTCAAAATATTATTAATCTCAGCTAAATTCAAGCATTGTTACATCATGTAAGACCAAAATGATGAGGGGGGTTACACAAATTGTGGATACACTTGCTACTAATATATTATGGGATAGATGATCTTGTTAATGACTGAGATAACTGGCTAATAAATTATTAGCAATTTATTTATTTATTTTTTATCAATAGATGATTAAACAAGTAAACGAACCCTCTATTTATAGTACAGGAAACCCAAAGTTCCCTCGTTGACTCAAAAAAGGAAAGAAAAATAATTAACCCTACTTTTGTCCTACATCATGAGAGCTTGTTAGTTGTGTTGTTCAAAACCTGTAATCTGTGTTGAATGATGAAAAATGATTATACATTTTGTACAATAAAACTTAATGTTTGTAGTTTTGGCTCTCATAGGAATAGAATGAAATAGAGGCAGTGGGTGAAGTAAAAGCAAGATGACTTTGTGTGCATGTGATGAAATTTTGTATCATTATTTTTTCTATGGTCATTTTAATTTGTCTGGAAGGTTTTGCAGTTGACTAGTATGAAGCCTCTTCTGCAGGTCAACTGCAACTACTTTATCCTCCTTGCTGTTAAAACCCATTGTTTAAATCCATTATATTAATTCTTGAACGTGCACATGCTTGTGATGAACTAGGGGGACATTGTGTTTGAGAATTATGCAAAGGGAGGAGATTCAGAACGCAGAATGTCTAATTTGATTCAATTGAAATAGTTCATACAACATTTTGCAGAGTTACTAGGTGCCTGGTCAAAGGCTTGGATTCCTTCCTGTCTCATTTTTGAAGATATCTCATCTTATATCTTTTTGGAAGCGGCATTGCGTAATAAAATCTCCCGTCTTGTACATATAACAAATGTGTTTCATTTTTGTATTCAGGAACTAGTCTGGCTGCAAAATTTTTGCGGGCAAATGGAGTGACACTCTTCAAGGTGCGCGACGAGTCTGTTAAGATAGTTGGAAAGGGTGACTTCTTCTTTTTCAGTCCGGAGCATCCTCCTTTGACTGAAGATGCTCAAAGGGTCATCAATTGGGCAGTTGACCACAAACTAAAATCCGGTTAGTTTTGATTTATCTTGCCTGTTGGCGGTTATACGAGTTGGTTTTTTTGTTTCCATATTCTGTGAAATCCTTCATGCTCAACTTTTCTAGTCTAAATAGATGAACAGTTAAAAAATTATTCCGGAAAGCCATTTAATTCTTTGCCTCGTGGCTCTGAATAGATGACTTTGTACATGAGTGTACAAGTCTTTATTTGTTGCATCTGCAATCTGTCTGGGTGGATGGAGTTGAAACGGTTCATGTTTATTGTATTTCGCTCATTTTCTGTTGAGTACTTATGTTGCTAATTTTTAACTGTTGCACTGTAAATGATTAATACATTTGTAAATTGCAGGAAATAGTGGGGAAGTTACAGCAAGTGATTTGCTTCTTGGTATTTGGTCTGAAACGGATTCACCAGGCCACAAGATACTGGCTGCCCTGGGCTTCAATGATGAAAAAGCCAAAGAGCTGGAGTCTTTGAGTTCTGAACCTGGGTCTGTAGATGACTAATGCCTGCCTTCATATTCAACATACCCCTTGTTGTAATTCTTCTTATAAGGAAGAGGATCAATGATTCATCTCTGAGCCTTTGATTAATATTATCATATTATCATGCTTGCATTCAAGAAGCCTTTACAGGATGTAACAAAAGTCTGCATTTTCCTCATTGAGCTTCGTAAGTGGAGTTATTATTATCCATTAGCGTGGGCTTGTATTTTCTTATAATCATTGAAGCTTTGGTCAGTGTCCCAGATGGGAGCTGTGTCGTGTTTTAATTCTTTCAAGGCTGCTTGTGCTCATTTCACTGGGTACCTCTTTGCCTTGTTAAAATAATGTGGCTGGCCAACAACTTGCGGATGAGCAACTCGCCAACTCTTTTATTTACTTGCATCTAATTTGATTTCGTACATCTTTGTCATCTGTGTGTTTGTGTGTGTGTGTGTGTATTTGCTGAAAGAAACAGAAGATAAAGCAATCCTGCACATGGAATTTTGCTTTGTAGCAGTCTTGATTTTTATTATTATTATATTTATTTTATTTTTGAGGAGGGTGGCAATCCGTTTATTTCGTCCTTTAAACGTTTACCTCAGTGGCTGTGCTTCTATGGCCATTTATAGAAGCGTTTACAACAGAAGCAATATTTGTAAGCTCCTTTTGTGGTGGGGATGGGACAGAGACAGTCTCATCATCCACTGCAGACCTGAGGTTTTCATCTTCTTTAACGTCCTCTTGCACGTCACAGGCAAGTATTTGTGCCTTGCCAGCTTCGTCATCCCAATTAATCCTTGCAATAAACGTCAGCAACAGCGCAAAGCATGCAACCATCCCTATAAAAAATCCAATGAGTAGCCCTGCAAGACCAAGAGCTGCTTTAAATGCTAAAACCACACCCACGGGCAAAGCTAGGAGGTAAAATCCACCAACATTTGCGTGCAAAGCCAACCATGGCCTTGCAGTTCCCCGGACGATTCCTCCGCAAACGGTTAAAGGGAAATTCAGCGCTTCAATCACAGCCATCAGCAGCAAGGCCTTCTTCACACCCCTTATGATTCCCTTATCATGGCTGAACAAAGGCCCCCAAACGCCTCTGGCTCCTACCATTGTCAACGCTCCGACGCAACCTGAAACGAGGGCCACCCCTAGAGATACATAGGCTGATCGGTAAGCCAGTCTAGGTCGATTGGCGCCAAGCTCATTAGACACCCGTGTGGACGTACACGTTGCCAGTGACAGCATGACGGAGTAGAGCAAACAGTCAAAGTTGAGCACGATGACAATTACTCCAACAGCCTGCTTGGCATTGGCTAACCGCCCTGACAGCAAGACCAGGATCTCGTAGCACCACCATTCCAGGCAAGTCGTCAAGCAACAGGGCCCGCAAAGTTTGAGCAATCTAAGCCAGTCAGAAACGCCTTGCTCCCACCACCCTCCTTCTTTCCACTTCCCCTCCTTGCCGTAACACTCCGTCACCAACAAATACAAAGCAAGTAAGATCACAACTAAAAGATCACTTATCCATATTGCCATAGCGATTCCTTCTATTCCCCTGGCTTTCACTAGCAGGATGTTGACGGGTACGTGAAACGCTAGTGATAGTGCTGAGGTAAACATTATTGGAAGCGTTATGCCTTGCGAGCTTAAGTACGATTTGAGGGGAGAAAGAAGCGAAGTGACTAGTAAATTGGGAAGGAGATAGAAAAGATATCTCTTGGAGACAGCTGAAATGTCCTCTTGCTGGACAAAATGGATGAGAATTTTGTCAACATTAAGCCACAAGAACGCAATAGGCACCGTTGCTAGCAGTAGCAATAAAATTGCCATGATAAGGGTCTTGTGGAGCAGCCTAAAATTTTTAGCACCATAAGCTTGACCGCAAATCGGGTCCATGGCACCACAGAGTCCATTCAAAACGGAGAAGCCCGTGACGTTAGCAAAGGTGAAAGCAAGAGCCCCCCCGGCCAAGTGCAGCTCCCCGAGGCGTCCTAGAAACGCTGTTGTGATGGTTAACTTTGCAAACCAAGTTAAATTCATCACCACAAGTGGTAGAGCTAATCGTTGCTGTTCTTTCAGCTCTGAAAGCGTTGTGTGCATGATGTTGGTTCCGCATCTTCGAGTGAGATTTGGAGGTGAAGGTGAATGATTATTAGAGATTTTCTCAATTGGGTTCTGTTCAAATCTTGACGTTGCTGAAGGCATTGTTGTTTTTGCGCACTGTTGGTGAGAAGTTTTGGTGTGTTTATTACATGGGATTATTGTATACATGTAACTTGTTTTTATAAAGTAATGAAGTGCATGGGCTTCGCGAAAAGTTTAAAGCTTATGGGGAAAAAAAAGTAATATGGAAAAAAGAAAAAGTAAAAAGTAAAATACAATAAAACCTTTATAATATAATATTGATGGGACTAAAAATATATATATATTATTTTAGCAAAGTGATTTATTCATCAATAAATGAATAATTTATTGGTAAATAAATATTTATTAATTCAAATATATATATATTTTTTGTTTTAAGAAGTGTTTTATTGGTACATGTACATGCTTATAAAATAGCACAAATGTTGCTTCCTTAAGTCAATAATATCTCCTCCAATTGTTATTTTCATCAGTGGAGCTTAGTTAGAAAACTTGCAACTATACAATATCATTATTTCTTTATTCAATTCGTGTAATCATGTACATATAAATCATTAGTTTGCAAGCTTTTGATATTAAGAAATACGAACATAAAAGTATTTGCATGATTCATTCAATTATTTTGTAATTTTTGTTCTCAAATTCTTAAAATTTTTATATCTTTCTCCTCCAAGAATTTTCATTTGAAAGGAGTGAAAATATCTACCTTTACTCAAAAAGTAAACACTATATGCGATACATGCTCCGCAACCAAAAAAAAGAAAAGATAAGGCTGAGTTTAATTTAGGAGAAAAGAAAAAACAAATAACTTTATACGCATATTTTTCAAAGAGTTAAATTCAGATAATTGAAGTTATAAAGGAAAAAAATCCTTCATATTATGAATCTTACATTTTATTCATCTATTAACTTTTGTATTTGATTAATTATTATTTTATATTTTGGTCTTAAAGATTAAAAAATAATTTTTATCTTATACATTTAGCGAAACTTTTGGTACAGTTGCCCAAGATAAGAACAAAGGATTTTATAATTTAATTAAAATTATTAATTGTTCAATGTTTTATTTTATATGATAAGTTTTCAAAGTGGCTAATTAGTGAGTAAATCCCTCGAGCATATGCGTACATCAAATAAAATATAAATTGGCATGAAATTAATGATCTAATAAATGCTTTACAAATGTCAATTATCAACACATTCCAAATTTTTTATCCTAAAAAGTTATCTCAAATCATATGGCATTCATTAATTGGTTGGCAAGATAATACAATTGATTCATTTGGATCTTGTAAAGAATTATCAACCACTCAATTAAGAGTGGAACTATTGGCACCCCTTTAAATATCTTTCAACACCTCTTTTCTTTATTAACCCCATTAAAATATTTAAAAATATTATAAAATTCTTTTAACACTCCTTTAATAACAAAAATATCCTTAATTTACATTTATTAGTATAAACTTCATTTTTTAATTTTTGATTCTTTAGTTGTGGATTTTGAGATAACTAATTATCCATTAAAAAAGAAAGAAAGAGAGGAAAAAAAAAAAAAACTTGCTCCACGAAACTACTACTTTTATATGGGAAATCACTGAAACACTGCATGCAAGCACTGTACTCCAATGCATGACAATGCATTGCAATTGATGATGACACCTGGCAAACACTTAGCCACTATGCATGTAATTGGAAGGCCAAATGTTAATTTGGTTTACTGACGAAGATCTTGAGCACAAGTGTCCGAATCTTAATACCTCTCATGGGTCTCAAGGTTTCTTCTCTTAAGCTTGTTGACGATGAGTTGCTTCTGTCGCCAATAATTCCTCATCTGTTAATTTGGTTTACTTATTTATTATCATCCTAATTTTTTTTGTATGATTATTTTCTCTTAAATTTAAAACTCTTAGATTAGGATTTAAGAAAAAAAAAAGAGTTTATGTTATATGCCGTGTAAGGAATCTAAAACTCTTAAATGAAAATATGCCGTATAAAAATTTTTTAAAGAGAATAAATTATTTGATTTTAAGTGAGGGTTTAATTAAAAATTATCCTATTATGTAATTTTAATAAAGGTTAAAATTATAAAATAACTAAAGTGGTGTTAAGAGGCATTTAGAGGGGTGCCAATAATCCCACTCCTCAATTAATGATGCATCACTTGGGATAAAATTTGAGGTAAAAAATTTGAGATGTCTATTATTACTCCTAAATTAGTCCCAAGATTAGCCATGTAATTTAATAAATTTACGGATTATAGATGCATCAAATTTTCATTCTGTGGCTTCTCCTATATTGTTGATATAACTGTCGATATAGCACATCATTTTTTTTTTTTGGGAAAGAATATATATATACACTCGGAAGAGAATTCATAACACTGACATAATTTGATCTTACCGCATTTGCCATTTTCATATTGTCTTAAAACTTGCACGGAACAAAATTTCAATATAGACTCGGGAATATTACAATTTGGGATGCGCTAGGAGTTTGAATCTATACATTCTTTTTCTCTAATAAAGATGTATAGAAAATCTACATGTAGTCAAGGCGAGATTTAGTTTTATGTATAGAAAATATATCTACTCCTACAAATATTCAGAGAAATATTTAACTATCCACATTTAATCGGTCGGAGGCAGATTTTTTACAATCCCTCGGGGATTGGCGCTGCTAACCTTGAGAGTGTGCTCAACAGCCTAATTGGCAAGCAATTAGGACTCGTGTTTGGGAGGAAATGACCAAAGCTCCAAAGTTTACCATTTCTCCCCCACCCCTGCTATATAAATATATATATATTTGATAGTTGAAAAATGAATAATTTTTACTAAAAACTTGATAGTTAATGAAATATCCAAACAAGGGAAAATAATTAATAACATAGGGACGCTTTTAAATTCTGATTGCTTTCCCCTCGAATAAGTTTACGGAATAGGGAGCTGCTAACTTACAGTTGACACCAAAATAATTTTTTCTAACCTATTAGTTATTTGACAAATAAAAAGTTGATTTAAAGAATATATCAAGAGTCCAATGATGCACGAAAAATCTAAAAAGGATTCACATCATTATTGGTTGCCTTTTCTTCTTTATTGCGAGCACTAGCTTAGCCTTTTCTGCTTGTTCCCCGTCTATAAAAGCATGCAGATCTGCCAAAACCCTCCATTGAGAATTGTCCATTCGATAATGTCTCAATGATTGAGTTAGTCTCCACTCTCCACTACCACCTGCATTTTTTCTCCCCCTTTAATTTGTTAAAGAAATCTTTGATATAATTTTTAATAAATTTGAACCATGTCCTATATTCATTCCTGGTTGCTTGTAAAAATGAATTTTTAGGTGAGGATGTCGTTTCCGTGTTTTAAATCTCGAAGTCCATAATATACACTCTGCTGTATCCAAATTTTATAATGTCGCATTAGGGAGGAATCTACTTGAAGAGTATAGGTTAAATCTAAATATCTTAAATGTCTTAGCGAATCCAATTCGAATATAATATGTTTTTTTATTGTCAAGATGGTAATTTAGATTTCACGTGCATGCTGATGATGCTACCTCTAGTCCTCTACCTTGAGTGCGCATCCAAAAAAAGTGATGCGCATTAAATTAGTTACTTGTACGAAACGAATTAAGTTCGTTGGTGAAAGATTGATATATGCAAGCGATGGAAGAAAGATACAATAAAAGAAAAGGGGGAAAAAAAAACCCTAATCTTCGGAAACGAGGAATTACATCTCTCTCTCCCTCTCTCTTTTTTTTTTTTTTTTCATAAATGGAATTTGATGAGAGATTTTATCATATCTTCAATGGAGGAATATGGGATATTGACTAACTGTAAATGCAACTTTCTTGAGAATATACCGTATAGGCGTATACCATATAATATATTCAAAGTGAAAAAGGAACGAGATAAGGGATCGTCTGATTATATAATGCAGTGCGACTTTAACAGAAATATTTGTATTTCTTTAAATTGATTAATTCTGTAACCATTTTACATGCCTGTCCACTTGCTGAAGTTGTATAAAAATAATTTTAAAGGATTTTTGTTTTTGTAGAACATGAACAGAAGCTCCTTGCTTGTTTTGTCCAACTATTTACTATTAATAGAATATTTACAATAGATTGCCTATTAATTACCATATTTTTTTTAATTGATTTGTTTGTACTGTGAAAGCAATCTTCATGGAAACATGGAATGAAATTTCTTGGTTTAAAAATAATTGGAAGGATGATTTGTATATGTATGTAAAGCAACTTAATTACCATTGGCTCGGAATTGGACTTCGATGCAGCAATAAAAAGTGTTCACGAACCCATTTGTTTATTTTCCCCCAAAGAAAGAAGAGGCGCCTGAATCCTGATTTCTGGACCGCCACTTTCCAAAGATAATGATAAGAATTAGGGAGGCGATAACAGGTTAGTAATGTCAAATAACGGGTCCAATTACCCTCGTAATCATTTACTAATCCATATCATCCATTCCCGTTGGCCCGCGTTGTCAAATCATATGCACTAGTTGCGCATCTCAATTTGGAACATAAAATATTTAGGAAAGCATAAGAAATTCATTTTCCAAACCAAGTTCATTAACTTTAGTATAATTAGGTTTCTGATTGAGAGGTAAGCACAAAATGCAACAATAAATTACAATGATTTATGATAAGAAAATCTTGATGGTATCAATTATCAACACACGAACCCATGCGTGATTACCAAAATTCAGCCAAATCTATCAATTACCTTTGGTTGCGGATTTTAAAACATTCAAATCATTTGAACAAAACATATATTAATGTCAGCAATTACTTCATCTTCCATTTTCTTTCAAATCAATGGGAACATCACGTGCAATTATTAGGAGATGTTGATACTAAAATTTTAGCCACATAAGAAGAGTTGAGAAAAAGTTATTTTATTTGGAGATCGGGTTGTGAGAGAGTTTGATTTCCTTGCAATTGCCATTATTGAGAGTGAATAGCTCGATGGTCAAAATCCTGCAAAATAATAACCCATCAGAGATCATGCGAGATGTTACTAGTGTACACCTTTCAATTTATAAGTCATAGATCATGAGTGAGAGTAGCATGATAACAAAAAATACAATAAGAGAGAGAAAAGGGAGCTAAAGAAAAAGTTGGAGAATATTGTGTACCCTCTTTCAATATATATATTTCTCTTTGCGCGTACCTTCGAGTGGTAACCTCTCTATATAAGAGAAACAATCTGAAGTATAATTAAATTAGGAACACTTATCTTACATTTTGTAAGATTTGAGTTAGACAATGATTATAACTTGTGTTGTTTTATCCTGTTTATATTATGACATATTATAGGTAGTGGATCAAGAGATTTTAGGGTCCATTCATTTATATCATTTGGTTGGATTAGTTAAGGATATGGATATAAACAGTGGTGTTAGAGGCTTGTTATGTTATCAATATTGTTGTTGGATGTTTATCTATCAATTTAAACTTTCAAGTTTAATTTAATAGTTCACTAATAAGATATCAAAACTTACTTGTCATTTTCAATTTTAGGTGTAAACTCCCTCCTCCTCCCAATTCTCCCCCAACCAAATCATAATTTCTTAAGTCACGATTTAAGTTATATTTGCGAACTCTCTCTTGTTTTGCCTTAGAATATTTTTCACGCAAATCATTCTATAAAATATAAAGACTTGTCCTTAATATTATTTCCGAAAAGATATTTTTACAAACAAAATCAAAGAGAGGCATAGCACGAGCAAATCCACCATTTCTTATTAGAACATTATTTCTTCGTGGACAATTTTTCCACGATAACTGCCACTAATAGGACCAGCATCACTCGAGTACAATAATTACTATATACTCTCCCAATCCCCGACTTATTTATTTCATTAGCCGTTTCTCGTCTAATTGTTCCAAAGTTTAATGATATTTTGAAGTTGATGTGGAAAATACAGGGTGGATTTAATTAGTACATTTATGAGTTGCAATCATAATTTTCTCATTAGGTTCTTGTAGTGGGATCAGAGTTGTACCGCTTTTATGTGTTTGTCCAGTCAGTAAAGAAAGGTGCTTGTTCAACACGCACACGCACACGCACACGCACACACACGCTTGTATATTCGTGCCTTCCAATAAAGGTCCAGCATAAATTGAATGGGAAAAGCTTTTCAATATCAGGTCCAGCGTAAAATGAATGAGTAAAGCGTTTCAATATCAAAACGACACTGGAAATAAAGGCAGATTAAAAGTGAAAAGAGAAAAGAATGAGGATTCGTTTGTTTTGATTTTTAACTTTCAAGTCGCCACTCCCGCTATACCTTGATCATTCCACTTAATTTTTGTGCCAAATGGGCACTATTACGATCAAGCAAGTGCGTTAGGACCTATCACTCATCAGTTTTATTTTAGTTAAACAAACATGATAAGGGACCCATTAGCTCTTACAATCTAAAGCACGACTGTATTGCTTCTGTTTGGTATAGTCGATTATTCATAAAATTAACTTGATAACGACTTTATTATTCTCAACTCAAGAAAAGGACTGAGCTATTCTTTTGCTAGAACGACTTTAGTGTTCTCAATTCAAGACGAGGACTGAGCTATTCTTTCGCTAGACACAATTAAAAGTTATTTATTGGGCTTTTAATGTGTAGAGATATAATGGTATTCTAATTTTATGATAGGTAAAATTATGATTATCTAATGACAATAGAAAAAAATTATTTATATAAGTGGTTATGATCCTCAGATCACACGTATCTTTATATTTTTTTTGATATCCCACCGTCAGAGAGAGAGAGCACAGAGAAAATTAAAAGATTTTTTAGAAGAACGTGCTGAGTTGGAAGACCAACTACACAATTTTAGAGAGCAATTCAGCGTTATAAATTCACGTACGCTTCCGTATATTTTGCTATTGACTCTTAAACCCATCTCTACTTTCTTCTTTCTCTTCAGTTTTCACTCCGCCCATTTCTTGAGACACTCTTTTCTTTCTGATTTGGGTTCTTTTTTCTTTGCTTATTCTCTTTAGTAGTCACTCTCTTTTTTTATTAGAGTTTTTTTTCTCAAAAAAAAAATGGCTGTGGCTATGGGTTCTCCTTCTGTGCATTTAGCTGTTCAGTTTAGTTGTAATAATGAATCTAAAGCTAATGCTGCATTTGTTAAAAGCTCTCCCCGTTTTGGTAACAAACCACTTTGCTGCTACAACATTAATGATCTTGGATTATAGGTGATGCTTTTTACCAAAGAAATTCTTGTTCTGACATTTACAAAATAAGGATATATGTAAAATGTTAATTTGTATAACCGATAGCTCTTTAGTTGAGTTGATTATGCAGTTTATCACCTTATTCTTTAAGTTAAAGGTTCGAGCCTCTTTATAAATATGAGAATTTATTTTCTTTTATTTCAAAATTTTGAATTATACTTCAACTTTAATACATAAAAACAGGTCTTGGCAAGCAATGGAGCAATAAATTCTTTAGGTTGAGCATTCGAACCTCTTTATAAATGTGAGAATTTATTTTCTTTCATTTCAAATTTTTGAATTAAACTTCAACTTTAATGCATTAAGATAGTTTCTTGGTAAGCAATGGGGGGATGAAATTTTGGCCCCAACAGATGAATTGATCAAGATTTTCATTGCACTCTAATGTAATATTAAAAAAAATTAACTGCTCATTCATTATTATTTAGAGCACAACTAAGATCACAAATGGAATATATTTTCAGTCTTCTCGCCAGTCTTCGGTGGAAAATAATTTGCATTCAAAGTGGGTCTCACGACACCAGTAAATTATGCTTAGAAGATATAAGTCATATAATTGCCATGTCATTATTTATAATTATACGGACGACATAGCGTCCATGAATCTTTGGACGGAAAAAGGTCATCGTTATTTTTTATGTTGATCATATTTAGGAAAGAGATGGGGTTTTTAACACAACATACTCTAAATCCTTGTAACATCCCTTTCCAATGGTTTTTTTTTTTTTAAATAGTCAAGTTAATTTATAAAAGATAAACACGTATATTAAAATTAGTGATCTTCTCATAGAATTTTTCACCCTAAAAATATATATATTTTAAAGTTTTTAAATTTTATAAATTACATAAAAATCCTAAAATCTTAAATTTTTTTTTTTTTCTTGTTATGATGTTTTTGTTTCCGTAACTTTAAAATCCTATAATTTTCTCAAATTATCTTTTAATTAAAATTAAAATATAAATATAAAATTATGGAATGAGGTGGGTGTAAAATTCTTGTAAATTTTTTTACTTAATTATTTAATTTTTTTTATTAAATCAAAATGTATTTGATTATTTAAGCAATTTTAGTTAAAAAGGAATTTTATAAAGAGTTTTCAAGGGTGTCAAAAGGCCCTACTCTTATGCAAACAAGGCTTAAAATTTGAAGGCCCATTTTCTGATGAAGCGCATTGTGCCGCAGAATAATAAAAGGCTTAAAACTTTTAAAGGGAGTTGAAGACGATTTTCTGCCCAGAAACGATGGTCCAATGAAGATACATACCATCGTAGGTAAATTAATATTACTGTTACCACATAAAACTCCACAAAATTTTGGAATATTTAATCCCCAACAAATGTCACACCAGAAGAAAAATATTCTTTGCTTCAAGCACAACCAGCTAAAAGCTAATGGTGTTACAATTGGATAATCTTGCATTATAATTATATAGATTCTTCTCTATCTTTCTTTTTCTCGGGGGTTTTTTGGCTGTTAAAATATTAGATCCTTTTTAAGCTTGTTTATTTGTTAATATATGTCAAAAAAAATAAAATTAACGCTGTTGTATATGTAGGAAAACATTTCTATTTTATTATACACGAGGCTAAAGAAAGAGTAAAAGATTAAACTATACGCCTATTGTCTCAAAATCTTGAATAAATATTGTTTCCGTACACATGAATACGATTTTTTCTATATGTAATCTAGGTATAAACTAGGATAGATTAGATCGATCGTTCACCAAACAAAAGAAAGATTCAAGCATTACTTTTTTGTCCAAGGAGGTGAGGTTTTAATATAGATGAAAGTATCAGACATAATTTAAAAAGTTTAAATCTTAAATTAAAGCTACAATTTCCAATAAGTTGCTTCCGGTACTAATTAAATTAAATTGAATTAAATTATGTGGCGTAGTCTCCTCATAGCCATCAAATTTATCAACAATTGGAATTAACTTTTTGCATACACTTGGGAAGACTATAGCCACGCCTTTAATTAAGCTTATAATTGCTGAATTCTAGGTTTTTATATTTTGTAGATCGATCAAGTTTCACTTTTAGCAAACAATCAGCTGCTGGGATGTATTTTCAATATTAACATTATCCTTTGACCTTGAATGGTTCCATATAATAAATTAAAACACAAAAATTTGTTAGCGTCAACTCCTTAAACTGTATACATGTATATTCAAAAGAATACGTATATTAGCTACAAGAGCACTAATGGAATCTACCTCGTAACCATCTTCATCTTAAACCCAAATGGACTTACAAATTGAAGGGAAAATGGTTGAAGGATATTATAAAGTGATCTGCTTTTATTATTTAACAGAGTAGCAATTCGATACCATACACACACATGCGTGCATATAATATAAGGGACTTGTAAGCTGTAGTAAGAAAATTATAGGGCAGCAACCTACACGTACATTTCCAGATGCTAATGGCACTGGCAACTCTCATTCATTCATTCATTCAGTAGAATGACATAATAAAAAAAAAAAAAATTGAAGAAGCAATATCATAATTCATAAAAGAATCAAATTAAGTGTAATGCATAGTTTTATTTGAATCAATTAATTACCAAAGATTTCAAGTTGAAAATGGTGTGAAAGGAGACTTCGATAGTTCTGTCAAAGTGAGTTAACGTTAATTAATTCAATGATAAAGCATATTCAGCAGGTGAAGTATTTAAAAATAAAAATAAAAATTGAGCTGGTGAGGTGAGGCAAGATTCCACATCGATTGGCATCCATCACATGGGCTCCTCAACTTCGTCGTTTACTCAGCCCTGCTGGTTAGTTAATTAATCAAATTGTATTAGCTAGTCTAATAAGGACCACAATTAAGTAATTAATTAATCTCACATGTGAAAGGGCTTTCAGTGGTCTTCCCTGGAGAATAAATAAGCTGATGGGAATGGGGCGCAACTGCAACAGCAAGAGAGAGGACTTGTTGTGAGAAAGCAGAAACATGCAACAACATTAATGCCAGATTCGAGGTAGGTGCCTTGCAGTTCACATGGCCCCTCCTTTATTTTATTTTAAAAATTTTATATGTATATATTTTTTAAAATTAATTACCCTTCTTTTAATTAATCTTCTTCCATGGACTTGTTCATAGATTAGAGATAGTTGTTTATTATAATTTGATGGTAATGGTATAGCCATTGATTTGTTTTACCGAAGTGGACTTTGATTAAGATATTTGATAAACTCACTGGCATTAGTTTTTAATTAAACTCCCATTGTCTTTCACCAATCACCAATTAACGATTTGATGAGCCTGCTGCCTCTCTTGAAGGCCCCGACTTCTCAAGTCAATTGAATTAAACTTTAAATATTAAACTACACTGCTTCACTGCGTCCAATTTTTGTGGGGAGGCTTGCATAAGCATGGCACAGCTAGCTGTAATTTTGATGCATAGTGGGAACATAATTGATTTTATAATCAAACTCAAAGTAAATCATGTGAAGATTTTTCAAAATTCAAGGTCTTTATGAGGTAAATTTTCGGAAAGACAGCACATGGGGAGCCCGTGAACTGCACGCCGCGAAAATTACTTTTGATGCATCGAACTTGAAGATTTTTTACGCAAGGCAATAACCAGATGATTACGAACACTAAGATGCCGATGAAGATGCCTTTTACAAAGAAAATTAATCAGCAAGGAAATTAGGGTCAAGACAATTGTAACAAATGAATTTGATGATGTGAGCGTATATATAGACAAATTAGAGGTCAATTTATTTTGCCTTAAATTCAGGGAATCATGTTTCTCAATTAACATCTAAATTAAGAAAATGTACAAAGGCTATAATTATTTGATCAAAGTACAACATAGAAGGACTTGGATTCTCTCTCAAATTGAATATATTTCACATTCTTTCTTTCAGGGGAAAAAAAAAGAGAGAAGAAGAACATATGTATTTTACGCTTTCAGATTTAATTAAAAAAGAAACATTGTTGATAGTGGCCCCATCTCATAAGACTCTTTAATTTAGGAAAGTTTAAAACGCACAGAAATTTTAAATTCCTCCTAAATTTAGGTTTCGTTTGGGATTGAGGTACTGTATTTTTTAAATTACAACTATTGTGAAAAAAAAAACCGTAACTATCAAATATAAATTAATAATATATAATAAATATAAATTTTAAATAATAATTTTGACAAAATTATTAAAGATATAATAGATTTTTCATTATACAAGTGAAAAATTATTAAAGATATACAGCTGCCCAACCTTAATCTTAAACGCCCCATTAATTTGTGTCAAATTGGGTTATTAAGCGTAAAAATACCTATTTTTTTTAGTTTAAATTTAGTTAAAAAATTGCGCATATAAGCCTAAAGAAAATTTGAAGGTTGCGATTATTTCACTCTTTTTTTTTACTCTTTTTTCTTTTTTCCCCCCGAACAGAAATGTAAGATTATCTGCTCTTAAGTTTTCCTAAAAACATCTTGTTCATTGGAATAATGCCTGAAACGCTCAGGTCAAAATTTAATTGCCAAAATTCTCTTCTTCTAGAAAATGAGTGAGATGGGAACCTTGAGCCGAATGCACGGCACGGCACAGCACAAAAAATGAGACCCGAAATTGAAGGTCAAAAGAAGGAAGATGTGACCCAGGAGGGGGTGCTCCGTTGACTGGCATTGAGCGTATAGTCTCGTTGTAAATTCAATCGTATATATTCCTCTATCATTGTTTGTCTTTATCATATTTATATTATACAATTCAAAAACTAAGAATAAAAAAGGCCGGCCAAATCCAACACAAAAGATGAAAGAAGTGGGCACGATGTTGATGAATAAGCTGTGCTTAATCTTAAAAAGGGCAGATTCTCTCTCAACTAATTTTGACCAAACCCGAAGATAGATTCTTGCTAATTTTTACTAATAAGTTTTTTTATTATAGAATTTTTGAGTGATTGAGATATTAGAGAACTCTCAAGATTTATAAGTGATAGTTATAACTCTCTCGCTTACTCTCTCTCTCTTTTTACAATGAAAGAATTGTCTTCCAAAAAATGTATGGGATTGTAAAATACGGTGTGTTTTAGTAGGTTTTAAAATTTTTTAACTACAATATAATTCTTTTCTTGCTCATATGAGTGAGATTTGAACCATATCATCTTATTTTTACATAAAAGGGAATCCCCATCCCCTACCCATTTCCCATTTTAATTTTTATTTTTAAAATTACTGTATAGATATTGGTAAAAATAACAAATATCAAAATATTTAATTATTAAATAAGCTTAATTAACTAAATAAAGTTCTAAATTTTTATTTGCGACAATTCTTGGTATCATTGAACTAATTAACACTAAAAAACTAAATTTTTAGGCATTAGATTCTATTAGTCAAAAGTTTTGCTATTTTTTTAAAAGAAAATAATTATTCCTTTAGATGGAATCCTCTTAAATTGTCTTTCATACTTTGGTCAATCGAGCATTATACTCGGCTTAATTTTTTTTTCAATTAAATTCTAATTGAGTACAACTCACTAATCGTGGCCTTAACCTTAGATTATTATCCGTTATCTCATATACAAAAGGAAGTCAACTTGAATGACAACGAAAGAAATAGAAACGACAACAAATAAAGATATGAAAGGGAGCGTCCACATATGTTTGCCCGATGCATTACCGGATAAGCAACTTCAGAGGATTATCACATTGTCTTTTGTTATGCATATATAGAATTATCAACCAGACCGAGAAAGGGACATATATGAACCAAAGTATCTAATTTTCTTCTAAACTGTGTATCAAAAGAATAGCTGAATAATTAAGGTTGTGAATTAATAAATAATATCACCAAATAAAGTTGTTCTCGATGATTGGCTACGATATATGCAGAAGGGTCATTCATTGCTCAACGAAGTATTACAAAATGAATTGCAAAGCCTACGTTTGAGAGACACTCATGACTAATGATCCATCGTAATTAAGTTGCCTACTTGTGAAAATTTACATCAAAGTCTAATATCTAAAAAAAACATAGAATCGAAGGTTCACAAAACAAAAATAGCTAAAGGGCAAAAGATGTTAATCATCATCTCCTATGTACGTATAATATAAAGGTTTCATTCTAACAACATCAATACGCAATTGATGATATATAATAAATTAAACTTAGAATATCAAAATGTAACTGTATGAACAACCAGAATCATTTATCCATAAAAATTTAATGGTCTATTTCCGTCATTATCAAATTAATTTGTACCTCCCATATTCATATATAGTGATCATGTATAGAACAGTGATGAAGAAGAAGAAGATGATGATGAGGCACATCATCCATCGTTTTCATCACTTCCACATGGATCAGCAACCCAATTGGGCTGTCAAAACTTCTCATTTGCAGAGCAGTTGAAGTTAAAAATAATTAATTAATAAGGTAGCTATCTAGCATAGCGATAATATATATTTTTTGCTTGGTAGGGGATAAGACTAAGCAGAGAAGCTAGAGAAGAGTGGGGGGTCCACTACAGCAGGATTATTAGTGAAGAGAAAGAGCCGACAAAGAGCATCTCTTGATATTTGATAAAATGATGCATATGGGCTAGCGTCCGGGACTCATGCGTTGCCTTTCTTTCTTAACTTTCTTTCAGTTTCAGCAAACTCTCCGGCGCGCTCGTGCTCTGATCTGTGTCTGCATGTCAGCGCCATCCACGCTTCCTCTTTTGCACTCACCACCACTCCCCTCCCCATTATTATTCTTCGGTCAAACTACCCATTTCTTCCGCTTTCACGAATTCAATCGAATCTCTTGCCAGCTACCATCGTCATTGTGTTTCTGTATTTCAATCTTCATCATCGTATGTAGACAAATTCATCATTTATATTAATATAACATTAGTAACATGACACGAGATTCTAATTTGTCCTCAGTCATGGATTAAGTAGCTTTCTTTCCTTTTTTTTTTTAAATTTTCTGTTGATTACGCTGTATATATACATATATATTGGATAAATGGCCTTATCCATGAAGATGTATGTGCGTGTGCGTGTATACATATTCGCTGAAAACGTGCTATATGATCAAGCAAGCGTCGTTGAGGACCGACGAGTGCTTGATCATATCAACAGACGAAAGTTGCTTATTACTGCTAAACGGCTTCAACTCACACAACATGCTCTTACAATTAATTGAATGTATATGGCGGTTTAATTTCCCCATCACTAATCTATTATAGTGCTTAATGGAAGCGTGCAACTCTCTATAAATGCTCCCCGATCTTCATTAATTAATTCATTAGTAGTTGCGTCCAAATCAACCACTAGCTAATTAATAAGACTACTTAACTTTTCCTGTGAGATTTTGATACGCCATCGGCCTAGACACGACTATGGGAGAAAACGTTGTGTCAACAATACTCGAATCATAAAATTTAATTAAAACTTCAACAGAGGAAATTGAATTGTCTTTAAATAGACCCGACAGAAATGGGGGTGAAGACACGTGTCCAGCTTACAGAGCCAGCAAGTGGACCCGTAACGTTAACATTGAGAGATAAAGATAAGAGTTTTGCACAGAGAGCGTGTACTCGTGTAGTGGTGCATGTTGGTCTTGGAAAATTGAAGCAGAACTCTCTCTCTCTCTGTGTCTTCATCGCTATCCAATTTTAATGAGACAGCTACTGTTTCATTAAAATTTACCAGCATCATGCAGCTGCTAATTTTTAACTCTCACGCTACATCTATTAATTCTATACATACATAGACAGTTACAGTTTTTTCACCAACAGAATGTTCATTCATAACTTTAAAGCCTACCTCACTCACGATTCAGATTGCAAATTAATATTATGATTTATGCATGGGTTCATGGGTACATTAGCAAAAAAAAATAGAAAACCCTATTTATGCATGGGTTCATGGGTACATTAGAAAAAAAATAGAAAACCCTAGAAGCGATTCTTGATTAGTAGTTTAAGAACTAATAAAGGAAGAAGGGGAAGAAGAAATTAATTAGTTGTGTTTAGAAGAGATAAGGATTTGGGACCAAGTTGAATTAGGATGTAATTAAAAAAATAATGAGTTTAACATTGAATATATGTAAGAGGAGAGAGCCATGGGATAGATTGAGTGGATTTCAAGTTTTTTTTTTCTCAATTGGCCACTCGATTTTGAACTCTATGGGATGCATGAAAGATCAAAATTAAATTTATTTAGATTTTAACCATATGAGAATGATTTGGTGAACACGTGTTATAATTATGTGAATTTCTGTGAATAGAGTCGAGATTGTTCTAAACTAAATAGTACTATACGACAATATTACTAACAATAAGACGAGTGCCAAATAGTTAAGTTGATAAGATTTCTCAAATTTAAATAAGAAATATAAGGATGAAATTTTACTTATATGAATTAGAAAGAGATTAGATTGTAGTTAGACTAAATAATATATATTTCTAGAGAGAGAACATAAAATTCCGGAGTGGACAAAAGAGAGAGAGAGAGAGAGTATGAAAATTTGGGACCCATCCACCGCCCATACGCACGCAGTCTTATTACGAAAAACCAAACCCCCCCCCCCCCTCCCCAAACCCAAATCCATCTCCGATCTAAATTCTCTCTCGATCTAATTTCTCTCACCCCAACCCCTATCCTATAACAAAACCCTCTATCCCTTTCTCTCTCTCCCTTTCAAAAAAAAAAATGCTTCATACTGAGTTTAGAAAGAAGAAAGAAGCTAAATTCAGCTGAGAATTTGGTGGGTTACAAAAAAAATCCACTAATCAATTTCTTCTCTATGGTGGTGAAGGCGAAGGCAAGTTGTAGTACATAATTCATTAAACAAGACAAAGAATTAAAGCTAATAGAGCAAGAGAAAAGAGCGATTGCTTGCTAAGTTTCTTATTGCTAGCTTTTCCCTTTTTGCTTCCACTATCCTTCTTCTTTTGCAATTATCACGACCCTTTACGCCGTACTGTCTTGTCATTAGTTGTGTTTTACTTCAAATAAATTAGAAGCGAAGAAGTGGTAATACAATAAGATCTCAGAAGAAAGAAAGCATGGATCCGGTAACAGCACATGGCCATTCTCTTCCTCCTCCTTTCCACACGAGAGATTTCCAACTTCACCACCATCAACAGCAGCAGCAATTTCACCACCAGCAGCAGCAAAACTCGGAAGAAGAACAAAGTGGCAGCAGCAGCGGCATGAACAAAGGTATAAAACTAGATCGCGGCGACGACAACAACAACAACAACAGCTCTAGTGAAGGCAAAGAACTCTTCCAGGGGTCGGGTGAAGGAGAGATCACAAGGAGACCCAGAGGCCGACCTGCTGGATCCAAGAACAAGCCCAAGCCTCCCATCATCATCACCCGCGACAGCGCCAACGCTCTACGCACCCACGTTATGGAGATTGCTGACGGCTGTGACATTGTTGAGAGTGTTGCCACATTTGCCAGGCGAAGACAAAGAGGGGTTTGCATTTTGAGTGGCACCGGCACCGTCACTAATGTTACTCTAAGGCAACCGGCTTCACCCGGTGCAATTGTGTCGTTACACGGTCGTTTTGAGATATTATCACTATCCGGGTCATTTTTGCCACCCCCAGCACCACCTGCAGCCTCGGGGTTGACCATATATCTAGCCGGTGGTCAAGGGCAGGTTGTAGGAGGGAGTGTTGTTGGGACGCTCATGACTTCGGGCCCGGTAGTGATAATGGCAGCGTCGTTTAGTAATGCTGCATATGAGAGGCTTCCTTTAGAAGAAGAAGACGGACAGCTACCCATGCAAGGGGGTTCAATTGGGTCACCTGGAGGAGGGGCAGGAGCAGGAGTTGTGGGACAGCAGCAGCCGCAGCAACAGCAGCCAGTAATGGGGGAGGCAAATAATAATGGGCCTTTATTTCATGGGTTGCCGCCTAATCTCCTCAATTCTATTCAGTTACCAACTGAGGCTTATTGGGCCACGGGCGGTCGCCCTCCATACTAGAGCTTCCTTTATTTTCAGCACTGGATTTCAACGAAGGGACTCGGTTGTACTTGTTCTTGCACGCTCACATCATGAACATGATCACCATCATGTCCATCACAAGAAGTCGTGCGCGGCAAGAGAATTCGGTTTATCTTGAGCATTATTCCAGGTTTTTCTTTTTTTTTTCCCCTTTAATTTAATCATTTGATTAGTCTTTGTTTCGGATTTGATGATGACGTACTAGGTTATATATGCTTTGCATATTGATTGAAGGAGTACTGTAATATGTAAATTGATGGATATTTTCTCACTGATGAGTTTGATTTCATGGAACAATAACTGCTGCCCTTTGTGCCAATTATATATAAGCAAGATCAAATGCATTATGAAGACGAAGAAAAAGGAAACAAAAGCAAAATCAAGAATGCGACTCTTTCTTTTCCGCCTAGCTAAGTTGTCGGCCGGTAGCCCCAAATATTTCTCTTATATGACATGTTTGTTCTTTAAAAACTCCACTCTTTCAACAATCAAGGAAACCATATACAATTTGTTTATTTGATTGTTTCCGTCCAAGCTATGTATTTTCCTTTCAAATTCTTTTATGAAATCCACATTTATGGTTCTTTGTTGATTCGTAGATCGACATCATCATCTTTTCAATCTCTATGGATTTTACCAACTTCTAGTAGGAAAAGGAACTTATTCTAACATTTTAACTAGAGTACAGATAGTACAGTTATCTCTTTTTATTTATGTAGCACGTATCCATAAGGTGACAAGGTCAAAGGATGTTGAATTAAAGGGAATGGGGAAACAAAGAGGTATGGGCCTAATGGTTTCCATGTGTTTCTTTTTACTTCGTTTGACAGTTTTAGGGTTTCGTATAGATGTGAAGAGACATGAAAATATTTGGGTACTAGTTTACACGTGCACTGCTCTGAACAAGCTCCTTTTCGAGGCAAACCTTAAAGGCGACAACCTGGACAAAGTGGCTAGCTCTTTCTACGTGTATGTATGTGTGTATTTATACATATATAGGTTCATAGAATGGGGATTGGGTGGCTGTAATTTCAAACTTCAATAGGCTTAATTAGCTGACGATGATCAAAACCCACTTCAGATTCTCTGCATTGGACATTTCCTTTTAATTTAGTACCCATTTGCTTTCTTCTTTCCCCCGAAAAAAGAAAAAGAAAAAAAAAATTATATCTGCTCTTCTTCTTAATAATTCCCACGTCCAACAACAAATCACTTATCCTCTTCTTTCTTCTTCATCTTTTGTTAGTCACTAATATTTTGAACTCTTAACTATTTTTTTCTTCCACAATCTTAAAGGAATTATCCATTCTTCATTTCACTCTTACCCTCATCATCACTCATCTTCTTCTTTCTCTCATTTTGTTTGTCAACTAATAATTTAAAGAGAATTTATGAATTTTTTAATTTGTTAATAACCTATATTCGGTGGTTTATACATACCAATCCAATTCTTTTTTATTTTGATGGCCATCTTGGCTGACTGACCGTGCATATGCCATCTTTGCATTTCTTCAACAATTGGTTTTAGTCAAAAACCTTAAGACTTCTACAGCCCATATTTTTTCTGATCCAGATAATTACAAAAGCTTCTTCATACGTTCCCATTAGGAGTTTTTACAAGCATCTATAGCTACATTATGGAAAGTTGAGAGAGAAAGAGAGAGATGTGTTAGATAAGTATTGTCCTGAACACAAATTAGATTTGCACGTAGTAGATGAGATATGCCTACAAAAAGTAAAAAGTGAGGGGATGTTTGACATGTCAAACTTAAATATTATTGTTTAAATCCTTACATTCAAACTTAAACTTTCTAGTCAAAGAGGTTTGCTAGGAAGATGGTCTATATTTGTAACGCAAACGTTTAATAAACATCGCATTTATAGTCATGGTCCCGTTTGCGTGCTGGACAGTAAAATTAAACTTAGTCATCTTTATGTTTGTGCATTTACTGAATAGGTCTGGGCTATTAATAAATAAATAATATTATAATAAGTGTGTATTTATTTTAAAAAATTAGTATTTTTATGATAATTATTTATTTTAGAATTCCTCCTAAAGAAAAATAACTTCACTCTTATTATTTCAAATGACTCCAATGCATAATTTACGTAAAAAAAAATTATGATAACATAAAAATAAGAAAAAAAAATTTCATAAATGTGGGATTCATCTCCCAAATATATTAATTATGTGATTTCTTATCTTGTATGCATGGTATGCTAGCAATGTTTTTTTTCCCTCATATATAAATGTCATAATGGTATTGGTTTAAGCCATACTTTCTTGATCGTGAAGAATCTTCATTAGATTCTTATCACTTTCTACCCTTTTAGTTTAAATATCCTTGAAATAGAAAGAAACCAATATTCCAATGTCACCAAGTATTTTATTTTATTTTATTTTTTGCGCTATGTGGGAGTAATATAAACTATGAATCCCACCAACAAGCGCGTATATCTGCTGGCATAGTGTTGTTCTAACTTAACCAATATACTCGGTTTGAGGTTTGAAAATGCAGCTGCATTAAATACTTGTTAGGGAAGCTTTGCTGTCCTAGTGGTCTTACTCGGCTTGAATTTAGATTAGTCGAAATTCAATGTGGTCTTTGGATACCAGATGATTTAATATACAAAAAATAAAAAACTATAAATCCCAACTAATGACTCCTAATGTATTAATCTCATCTATCTCTGCATAATTTACAAATCTACTACTCAAGTTATTAATCGTTCTAAGAAGCTACGTTGCCCCAAGCTTATACTTGTGTTCTCAATTAATGTGAGATATTTGAATTATCATATTTCTCTTCTTATCAATAGTGTCACTCATTGTTTTACCATGTAATTACTGATTTCTATAGACATTAAGATATGATAATAAAGGTGGCAAGACCACAAAAAGTGATCACGTCTACTTATCTTGATGCACTATATTAATCATTTTCCCAATGAGTAAAGTCGACCTCGCATACGTTAACTGAATTCTCCATGTTTAAAATAATTTTATTGCATCATTTTATCATCCACATAATGAAAGTTAACGAATTTAAGACGCAATTTTTTGAATTTTTTTTTTTAGATATTTACATTATTCCTGCTTTCAGAAGTTAAAGTTAACTCCTCTCACATTGTTGTCCCTCCTTTTCATATTCTTTTAATTTTTTTCATCAGCCGATTCCCAGCTATATATGTCAAGTGTATCAATAATTGAAAATGATGGTGTTCGCTTACGTCCAAGGTTAAAAAGTCTAATGCCTTTCATCATTCTTCCCTTCCTCAAGACGAGGAATTCAAAGCTAGACAAATTTAGAGTTGAACATAAGAAGGATCAAGATTTCAAAACAATCGTCTCGTGTTTGGAGCACATTCTCCGTTCATACATGATTAAAAAGTTGCATGATTTCTAGAATCATTACACGTTTATGCTGAGAAATGATTAACAACGTGTAATGATTAACTCTGTAATCGATAACCCCACGCTATATTTTAATTAATTAATATATAGTTGCATGTCTTGGTCTAGGGGTGAATTGGTATCAACCATATATATATATATAGATCATATTCTATTATTTGAGGGGAAGAAAATAATGTTGGATTAAATTTTAGATATCAAAGGCTCCTCAAGTAAATTCAAATTTAATGTCTAAGAACCTACATTTACATGCAGTGCGAGTCGTGCGTAGTATAAACAAAACTAGAGCATTCTTCTCTTGGGCTCCATAGCACTATGGTATCTGATTTCTCGAAATTTAGATATTTGGACAGAATGGAGAAAGCGTTATATTTGCACGAATGTTCATAATTATAATATGGGCTCCTGGCCCCTCCACGTATTTGAAATTGAAGATCTGGTCCAAACTCTGACACTCCGCAGCAGACTTGACCTGGACAACCCTTGTGCAATATTTGATTGAATAATGAACATCCAAGCTGTTCACGTTAATGACAGGAATGTTTAGTTCTTAACTCTTAAGCATAGGATTTGGGCCCATGGCGACCTGGAGACAGAACTTGAAAACGTGAAGAAGGAAAGAAAATAGGACTATTTTTAGAAATCTCCGCTAAGGTTTAATATAATTTCACTTAAATAATGAGATTGATTATATTTTTATTTGCCTCCCCTACCGTTAGTAGACATACATATATAACGTTAGTATTTGATGGCAAAAATAAAAAAGATAAGCTGAAATTCTAAAAAAAATCAAATAACAATAAAAAATGGTTTAAAATCTATTGGATAATTGTATTATCCAATTACACACAATATCTATTGTGTAAAAGAATGTATTTTTTTTTCCAACACCAAAAAGCAATGGAGTTTTTTTCTCTCACAATTTTCACTCCACTCCCCTACTCTCATTTGTTGGAACAAAAGGAAATAAACATCAAGAGCATATATAACCCATGAAGAAGAAAAATATGGGTGGTCGGAGAAGGCCACCGACCGGTAACGATTGGCGGCCGAGATATGCCACTGGTATTAGAGTTTGTAAGAAGTTAGTTATTTTATCAAAGTCCAAACTTTTTAAATACCTTTGATTTTCTTGTTTTTTGAGATTTTATAAGTGGTTGTTGGTTGTGTTTGATTTGTATTGTTCGTGAGTTGGTGGTGGAAAAATTGATTAAAAGGAGAATGGGTTCAGCCATATGTGGCCATGAGTTGAAAAAAAATTAATTATTGGTTATTTTATGTTTGTGATTTACACCATACACAGTGTAATAAGGCATACAAAGCTAATAATTTGCTATATCTTTTGCAAATGGGTATGTAAAATAGAAGTAGTCTTAGCTATAATTTTTATTTTTCCCACCAAAGTTTGCTAAAGTTGATATGTTTATGATTTTGCAGTGTTTGTGTGCGTCTGTCTCACAAACACAGTTCTTACGTTTTTGGGCGAAAAGTTCTGTCTCCCGTGCGACAAGCCCTCGTCGCACGAACATAGTTTCTGTGTTTTTGAGTGACATTGTTGTCGCATGTGCGACGAACTTATGTCGCCCGAATTCAATTTCTGTGTTTTTAGGCGACAAAAGCTATCACACGGGTGACAACCCTTGTCGCCCAAAAACACTGTTTTTGTGTTTTGGGCAGCAACACGCTCTTGTCACACATACAGACATTTTGCGCTTTTGGGCAACAAGTGTTGTCTCCCGTGGGATAATTTTTCTCATACGAACGCAGTTTTTGTTTTCTTAGGCCACATGTATGTCACATAAAAAACATTAAAATATATTACTATTATCATTATTTTTCTTTATTATTATAACTGTTGTTGTTTAGTAATGTTATTATTATTATTATTCATAATTATTACTTTGTTTTCACTTATTAACGTGTGCTTATTGACATATGATAATGACTAATAGGCCAGTTGAACCGTCTACTATTCTACTGGAACCTACAACAGAAATGGATTGGTTTGACTTCACGGACGAGAATGAGTTTGCTCTCCCTGATTTGAATGATGAGGTTCACATTGAGTAGGTGATGACAATAGAAGATTCTCTTGAGAGGATGTCAACAAATTAAGATATTGTATCATCTTTTTGTACTCAGTCATAGGCACAACATTGAGTTTTTTGTATATTTTGTAACAATGCCATATATAAAGTATAACTCAACTATTATGGCACACTATTAGTGTAGTTGTTATTTTTGTTCTTTTTGTGTATATGGGTGACTGTTGGATGTATAGGCTGATAAAATTCAGTCAATTTATGACTGTCACCAATTGTAAGCTGTGGAAATATACATGTGACTATAATTTAAATTATGGTGCTATTCTACTTAGTGTTATTTTTCAATTCAATTAACTCATACTAATGTTTTTTTCCTCTCGGTACAAATTTAAATGTTTGTTATTTTTTTATTTGTGTTGCTAGTTTGGTGACATACAACTTGATGGTTTGGAATTTAGTTATTTCTTTAAACAAGTAAAATATTGGTGGTTTAGTGGTGATTGAATCCCTTAACGTATTTTAGAGACTGATATAGTCTGTTGTTGAGAGAACTAAATTATTTTTTTGTGGTTTTTGATTTCACGTATTAGTTAAACAAGCTTTCTGTAATTTGGGGAGACATCCACTGTCTCCCGAGAGACAAGCATTCGTCGCTCGAAATTACGAAAACAAGATTTCTATAATTGGAGGAGACAAGCACCTATCGCCTGGGAGATGGTACCTGTCGCTCTAAATCACAGGCACTCGTTGCGATAGGCCCTGTCGTGCGCGCGATTCTGTAGAAATACAAAATACCCTCTTAAGCTAGTTGTCACAAAATTTTCGTGCTAGATTCTGAGTTTACAAAACAGGACTTCGCATGAATGCACCATCAACACCTTAATTTACCTAAAATGAGACAAACAAACTCTAAGGGACATTTTGTCGAGCACTTCATGTGCCATTTATTAACTACCAATTTCATTAAACTAATTTTAATATTTATGCACCAATCAATCCTAATGCTCATCTATAATCATTTACACATTGATTTGTCATCAATCAATCTTAAGCAAATGAAAAACAAAAAGCATTTACAATCTAAGGCTTGCCAAAATTATCGAAAACTAACGTGATATATTGCGGCCAAAATGGTGAAAGTAGAGCCACGTGTTGCCGGAGATCAACTTGTTGTCAAATGCCCATCCACCTGTCGTCGCTTGTCGCCGAAAAACTCAAGATCTAGGTTGAATTTGGAGAGAAGAGGAGGTAAATGTATGGTAGGCTATTTTTGTCCATAAACAAAATAGTTGGGTGAAGCATCTGTAACTTTGTTGGCGCCAAAAATTGAGGTTTGTTTAATTGGTTTGGATATTTAAGTCATTTCGCAAGTCAACTAACGGTCAACCCGTATGTATACTAACGGCAGGGGGTTAAGTGATAATACAATCGATCTTGCCATCTAAGTGAAATTATATCAAACCTCATGGGAGGTTTCTAAAAATAGCCCAAAGAAAATAATGGTCATCACGATGATGATTGCTTGTTGTATTTTACATATAATTGCTACTTTCTTAGGTCAACATTACAACATATAAAAGTGCTGATGCAGAAATACAACATTACTTCTGTCGAGACAGAACACACAGTTCTTCAACAAAATCAAATGCTGCTGCTGTCCCAAACAAATCAGGCTTACAACTTGAACGTTTATCTAAGTTTATTTTCTTTACATGCAATAGCAGCACCTTTGTTCTTTCTCCCCACTGATCAATTCATATCCAAAACAATTTATACATTGATTAGAAGCTACACACGGATAGGTCACACTACTGTATGATTTATATGATATCTCACAAGACAACAATCAGAAGCTTCCCTTACAATCAGCTACATAAATTAGGATTACAAACCTAACCTCTCCCACTTTATAGCAAAACTTAAACAGGAATATGGCTGTCCTACTTGTTTATCTGGAAAGAGTATAAAATCCAATTGGATTGGTTCATCTGATTGTTCAGCAAATGCCCAAAATGTGAGTCTGTATGGTTATTAACACTAATCCATCAATAATCTATTCGCAGCCGCCTCATTTCGGCTTGAAAAGCATGGCTGGAAGTTAGGGTCCGATGAGCAAGAGTTCTTATATCTTCCCTTGAACAGTCTCGCGAGATGCGAACCAGCTCCCACAAGGCACCTCCACTAATCATGTCTTTTGCATTCACTTCTGAAATGTAGTAAATTTAAGCCTTCAGGTAATGGCATTAAGTTGCACATCAGTTGAAAATTAGAAAAGTGGAAAGCTTACCATGTTGTGCTAAGTGGCAGAGTGCAAGCTCAATATGGCGCCGGATTGGTGAAGCTTCGTTGTTAGCATTCTGTACGATCCATGGAAGGGCACCATCATCGATTAGAAGAGATCTTCCAGTTTTAGTTCCTGTCTCATTTAATATAGCAATTTAACTTAGCAAGAAGATTGGATTGCATATGTGACACGAAACGATTATATTTATATACGGTCAAATTTCTGTTAAAAAATGTCACAATCTCACACCATCATCTTAAAAGGGAAGGTGACAAACTCAAGGAAAGCCTTATTTTCTGAACTAAATATTAATTACCTTGAGTTGACGCTCTGGACTCACATTTGGCAAAGTTTGCTATTCCACGAGCAACTTGTGCAAGAACATCTTGATGTCCACATCTAACCATTCCTAGCAAAGCCTTGATACCTCCCTCGCCTCTTAACTTCAGCTGCAGCTTATCTAGACAATAAAAGATCATGTCATTTTATTAGAGCAGCACACCTACTAAAGGAACCTGAATAAGTTTTTTATTTAGTAAAAAGTTTTAACCGCTTATTGGAGGAACAATGTTTCTCTTTAAACCTAGAACAACCACATCATGCCCCTTGAAACAGAAACTCTCTATTTCATTTGTAAAACCAAAAAAGCAAGGCCCAAATGAACTTTACGCCAAGCAGTTTACCATTTCCACAGAGATTAGCTATAGCTCCAGCAACCATTCGGAGGGTTTGAGGATCCTCGGCATTTGCTGCTGTTGTTGACAATAAACCAATGCCTCCTTGAGTCATGATGAGTTCTTGATTGGTTTCTGTTATGGAAAACACAAAATCATAAGTGTCAGAAAGGAGAAAATATAAGAGGTGAAAAGTAGCAACAGTATCATATATACAATAAAAGTACACAATTCAAAATACCATTCATTGCAAGATTGGCTATTGCACCAGCTGCAACTCTATGTATTGTCTCATCCTCAGAGATTCCAAGCAGCATCAACAGGGATGTAAGACCACCAGCTTCCACGATCTTCTCCTGATTTGATTCTACACAGTTTTATATGATGGTTATATATATATGAGTAACGAGCACGTATATCCTCGCTGTTCACAGAAATAGTATTAAGGATCTGAATAGTCATATCCGGTAAGATCCATTAAGTATGGAAGGTGTGTGTTCAGCAATAAGAACAACTTGAACATGAAGTTACAACAATGACTTAGTTCAAGGCATGTCAAATTAGGACCAATTATTATTGCTGATGATAAACAATAAGAAGTTATGTCTGAGCTCAGAGTCCAGTAGAAAGGCACCTTCAGCAGCAAGATTTGCTACTACTTTCACAGCATGAATTTGTACATCAGCATCTTCAGCTTCAAGCAATGACAAAATCTTTTGCAATCCCACTGTAGGAATAATATGAAGTGAGGTGAAAATTTAATAATTAGCTAAAAAATAATATCAGACCAGGCACTGACTAAACCTTGTTCGAAAAGTTTTGCAATTGAGGCCTTCCCTCCATTTCCCGCATCTTTGAGCTGAGGCTGCCTAACTTGAGTCAGAGAATCTAGACCTCCAGGAATTTTGCCAGATTCACCTCCGTCCAGTCTTCTTCTAGTCTACAGTATATATAGATATACGTATATATATAAAACTCTGAATTGAGATCTCATGTACTACACAAATGCAGGCACACGTGCTCAATTGAAAAATGATTGAAGAACATTCCTGAATCCCTCAACATTTGTGTATTTATATTTGAAATTTGATATAATTTCTAACTATAGGAACATTCCTGAATCCCTCACATCCACTTTCAGTCAATTTCCATTAAAAATCATTTGTCCAACAACTGTACCTGACCTTCACTACCTACATTATGTAATAAAAGACCCATTGCATGAGGAACACTTATTTTAAACAGGATGGATACACAGCTAAATAATAAGGGAAACAAAGGGAAAAATAGAAGGCTAAGAACTAAGCCACGACATGCAAAAAAAATCTGTATGCAACATACCTCATCAGCTTCAAAACTTATCTGCAACAACTGACTCTGTAGTAGAGCTATTTCCCCTTCAAGTTTCTTTTTCTGATGTGCTTCATCTTCCAGCATCTGGCGAAGTTTAAAGATCTCTGTATTTCCTGATGCCTAGTACATCAGAAGTGTAGCTCTATGTAACAACAGACTGATGCGAAGATGCACTGGGGAAGAGGAGAAAAGGGAAGCCAATACTGAAATAGAAAATCAAGATAAAACTAATAGGAGAGGTACAATAAATACCTCTGATCTTTTCCATTGAGCTACTTGAATTTTGAGATTATTAACTTCCTCTTCTGCAGCTTTCCTTAATTGAGCTTCCTTCAGAAGCAACTTTTTCACCTCAGTAAGTTCCTCAACAATGGAAGCCATGGAACCCTGTGTAACAGAACAAAAAATGGTGGGGACATGTTAAAAGAGAGAGTTTTCAAAGTTGGCCATTACTGTTAATGAAGAGGAATAAAGGGAGAAAATAAAAATGAGAATTGGAATCAGGTCAACTCAACTGACAAGAAAAGTACAAAATACAGCTTCCGCATTTTAAAAGAGATTGGAAGGCTAGTTTTTAAAGATGAATAAGCAGCAGCTCATCATGTTGAAACTTAACGAGCAGCATCCGAAACAAAAATGTGTTAAGAAAATTAAAAAAAATATATTGATTTTACCATAGATAATTAACATGGCAAAGAATATCTCCACACCAGGAAATATGTCAACATATCCTTCCACAGCATAAGCCATCCAATTATTAGATCTTTTAATCGGTCTATGATTCCTATCCAGAGCCCTGTTCAAAAGCCCTTGTACCACCTTCAACGACCAATTGATCACATCCGTTCTTAGATTTTTAACAACCCAGATTATTTTTCACCATGCTTTCCAAACCTTCATAACAATTTTTAGGGAAATTACTTATTAAAGGTTCAAAACAGAAAATGTCAAAGCTACTTGTGCTTTCATTTTATGGTGAATTACATTTCATATGAAAACTACTGGTGTTTAATTAGATTGCATTAAGGATTTGACTTAGATTAGGCAAAGACATTTGATAGTTCTCATTCCAACATTTTGTTCCACCTACTGCACTCAGGTCAAGGTTTCCTGACTGCAAGTAGGATAAATGCTATCATAGAGGGGAGATGGCCGCCAGGAAAGAAAATCACTTCCTTTTTCAGTTTGGGAATGATTATATATAACATAAAGTAGGATAGAAATAATCCATCACAATAAGAGACAAAATAATGAAACAGAATATGACATTCCAACATTAACATTTTTCCCATGCACAAGACTTAGTGATAGCAGTTTTGGGTATTTCCCAAAACAGGAATTATATGACACAAATCAAAAGAATGGTAGTACAAATACACCATTTCTTTTATCTGCATTATATAGGATAAGGTATAAGACTATATACGGTTCCATCAAGTATTCAATAAATTCCCCTTTTAAATAAATTACCTCGGTCAAGGTTTACTAAAAAAGTAATATAATTCCAACAACTATTTATTTACCTTTGCATTTATTGCTACATCAGAACAATCATCATCAGATCTGACCACGATTCTGTCACTGCCTTGCTTTTGCTGATTTATCTTCCATTTCTCCTCAAGCTTCTTTATGGATTCCATATAGTCTTTCTGATATTTCAATCTTTCTTTCTGCAGGAAAAAACACAAATTTCAACATGCATTAAATGGGGAATTAATCTAACACTCCATACAGTCTTTTTGATATCTTAGTCTTTCTTTCTACAGTGGAAAACACCAATGGAAAAAACACTAAATCAAGAATTAATCTAACTCTTGACACTACGTGAAGCACACCTCCAAAGATTAATCTACAGTCATTATTCAAAACCAAAGAAAATAGTAGATTACATAGTTATTCACAAATTCTTATTTCTAATACTAGTATGATTCTAAAATCAAGAGACATATGAATCTTTCAACAACAAACTTAACCTAAATCAAGAAGAAGCAAAATTTCACTAACTAATTGTCAACTTAGACCAAATGATCAAAATAGTAAATAGCAAAAGTATCTCTGCATTAATAAATTTGATTATAAGTGGACTACCAGTCACAAGAACTCTTACAAGGTACCATTAGACCAAAAGAATTCTTTCTTACATTCCACATCAATACTTGCAAAATATGCTACTATAAACAATGACTCTCTCTCCCACAAAAGCACACACGTGTGCAAGGCAAACACACAAAAAAATGCATCCACACCCACACAAGCATGCAAGCCTAGAAGCAAAACTCTCGTTAAAGATAATATCAATACAAGCATTTACCTCCAATGCATCAGCATAATTTCTTTCAGTCTCAGAAATCTGATTTTGAGCTTCTATTGTTATCCTTTCAATTTCGTTTTCAAATGCTTTCTGCTGTCTTTCATGCTCTGCAATGAGTTTGTCAAGTTGTATGTCGAGCCTTCTAGCCAAACTTTTGTAATCAAATTCTTCTTTTAATTTCAACATATTCTCTACCTTCATAGCCTGCAAGAGACAAAAACACGTTAGCATTTTCAAAGTAGTCAGACAGCACAAGTTATACAATATCTATATGTGCTTTGAACAAATTCCCTCAAGAAACTGAAAGCTCCCATACATTGTACATTAAACATCCACATATGTACAAAGACTGCCAACCATGATATCAGCCAAAATCTGTAAAATGAGCATATGATGACCATACCAAATAGTTCAGAAGGGCACCAAAACATTACAGGGAACTCACCCTCTGTCCAAACAGTATAGTACTTGCTGTCTCTCCTCGATGACGTGGAGAAGGACCAATGGTAATAACCAGTGATGTTCTTGCAGTGCCTGAATAAAAATCACAATATCAAGCCAACTAAAGTGAATGTTATACAAGGTCAATGAAGTTTTAATCAAAACACACTCATCCATAAGTCAATGGCATTTAGTTCAAGGAAAAATCTGCATAACTGAAGCTATCAATATTTTATCATTTGATAAGAGAATATTTTATCTATTAAAAAAAAAAAAACACTGAACTTACCCCCAAATGAATCCCGAAGCAGTCTAGTTAACTTTGAATCACGAACTGGAACATATGCACTCCCCTCTGCCAGTGCATTAATGCACTTCCCTAACGCACTCAAGGAAAGATTGATAGATTTGGCTTCCTCAAGTGTATGTCCCTCACTCCCTACAAATTGCAATCTAACTTCAATATGTGAAGAGTTTAACACCATATAAACTATACCAAAAGAATATTGCGATACAATAAACAAACATGAAATTAGCTTTACATCATAAGCCATATCTCTGAGACAATTGCCAGAGCAATTAAAGACACTGATTCAGTGTCCATATATGATTTTATGGAACCATTTGAGACAACCACACACAGTTACTCACATGTTCTTTAGATTGTGCATACACTAAGGAGGTAAAGAGATGCTGTCAGAAAACAAGCTATGAAAATCACAAAATGCTATACCAGGGAAATACAATGTCATTACCTGCAAAATATAATGCATTAAATTGTGCAGTTCAGTTGAACTATGCAATGTCATGTAAGTGGTTCAGTTACTCAAATGTTCTATAGATTGTGCAAACACTAAAGAGGTATAAAGATGCTGTCAGAACACAAGCTATGAAATTCACAAAATGCTATTACCAGGGAAACACAACGCCATTTATCTGCAAAACATAATGCATTATATTGCGTAATTCAGTTAAACTACTTACTATTTACAGGTCTGCATGTCATTATCAGCACAATCTTGCCGCACAGAAAAAGAAAGCAAAATCTAACCAGCACAAACATATTGATTGACAGGTTTGGCAACTAGCTACTAGAATAAAGTAGCTTTTTATACAAAAAAAGAGGTGGACCTTAAAATGGAGTAATGCATATAACTACTTAGTCAGAGGAATGGGGGAAGGAACATAGTTCAGTTAGCTAGACCTGACTTATCAATGCGCTCTGAACCAGCAAGATCTACAACAACTAGCTTCCCCTTTCGAACAATAGGTGGTTTAAGAGTTTTCATCATGTGGGAGTTGTTGCCATTTTCACCTGAATGAGCTACATCTCTTCCCTCAACAGACCTCTTTACATGCACCTGCAGCATTTCAAGATATCTATCAATGCTCCATAAAAATTAATGCAAAAAAGAAAAAGGGAAATAAAGTCAAACAAATGCCAACAAGTTCCCAGCTATTCTGGAAGTGCAAAATCTTTGAATTAATATAATTTACCATCAAAATAGCATGACTGCGCGACGATTCAGTATTCAATTTTGTATTCGCAGCAAAGCGGTGAGCTTCTCCTAATTTTAGTAGTTCCACAAAACTATGTTGATCTCTAATTTCAACTAGAGTAGCCCCAGGTAGCGAAACATCTCCAGTTTTTGGGTCTTCCGCAATAGAAATGTTATCATTGGTAGGATCAAGAAGGTCCTGTATGGTCTCCATATAGAGCTGCACAAAAGTTTCAAGAACAAGAGTGTTAGAATGTAACTTCTACAATAGTTCATAAAAGATTATTTATGTGTTATTCACAGAAGAAATAATCTATAATATATCTGCACTGAGTTCCAAGTCAATAAAACCCTTGAAGTGGTAATAGAATAATGTAGACAATGACAAAATCACAAGAACAAAATGATATGAATAAAAAGCCAAAAACCTGCAAATAGGATACTGTGACAGAATCAGTGTCCAAAGAAACTCCGGCCAAAATATCTTCCATAGCACGGACCATTATTCCACGAGTAGCCGGATCTTCTTCTCCAAGTGGTCCAAGAGTATAAGTTTTACCAGTTCCTGTCTGCCCATATGCCATGACTGTTCCATTGTAGCCATCAAGAACACTCTACAGAAGAAAATAACAAAATTTGCAAGTCACTATTAGGGCAGCCTACAAAAGATATGAAGAAAACAAATGATCCCATTAATTCAATTACAAATTTCCATGTTTGCCTAGTAAAAATTCCCAAGACAAATGGAGCTATCAACAAAACACAAACAACCATGGGATCTTTTTCTCCTGAGCGTGTTCCATCAAAGTTGGTTTTAAATGAACTCCACCATCCATAATCATAACCTAGAATAATGATAATAACCAACAACATCCAACTGCTGAAAGATGAACCTAAAATACAGAAATACTTGTCTTCAAAAGAAAAAAACTTATGCAATTGATTTGAACTCCAAAATCAAGAACTTTGACATAGGCACACCTCCACAACAGGCTTCGCAACAGCTTGATAAACACGTTTTTGTGATGCAAACTCAGTAAGCACTTCATCAAACTCATAGGTCTCAGCATCCCAATTGTTCTTCCGAAGTTTCAACCTTTTAAGCTGAAACAGAGCACAGAACAAATATGACAGAGCATAAGCCATCCAGAAAATATTTAAAAATTCATATTGCATGAAATTTCAAGAGTATTTGCATCAGGATACCTCAGGCAGTAATTCAACACAATCGCCAAAATCAGCATCTGCCACCATTTCCTCAGTGTTACGCGTTCGCAATCTTACAGCCACCCTAACTCTCCCAGGAACTACGTAAAAGATTAACAACACCAAATGAACAAAATGTAGAATAGACACCATAAATATTGAAAACATGACATTGAAAACTTCCCGGTGATCTATACTATTAGAATATGGTTGATCAGTTTTATTATTAAACAACAAACTTTACTACTCACCTAATATTCCCAACTGACAGGCATATTGATATGATAAACAATTTTCAATTGTACAAAAAGTTCCCAACATGTTTTAACATCTTCACATCATCGAAGTCCCAGAGGAAAAATGATTGAAAATATAACCAAATCAAAATCTAAAGACGTCGTGTCCTTGTTTTTGTTTTAGCCATCTTTGTGATAATATGATTGAAAAAACAAGTATACAACCACAAAACTTAACCCAAAAAAAAAAAAAAAAACACCTTGAATATTCAATCATAAAACTAGCATCCTCAGTTTCACACTGTGGCAATCCTGAACTCTTCTAATTCCACAAGCTCATTTTCAAATCAGCAACAAGCATGTAGAAATAGAGATGTTTCAGCCTTGTGTGTCTCTCATTTATGCCTATGATACACTGACGCATAACATTTTTCTCGTAGTAATATCATTGGCATGCTGTTCCAAGAAATGCTATTTAACTATTCAATTGCATTTAAAAGCCAAATGCACAGGGAAACTCAAGTTTCATTAGACTTGCAAACTCGACCTAATCTGAAAAAACTAAGCGTATTAAAATACGAATCGGAAAGATCTCCAGTTTTTAAAAAAGAAAATAGTATCATTCAACAGGCTGACCTCCAGCATAGTCTTTGGCGACGGCGGAGGAGCCGAGAGATGCCGGACTGCTCTTGCGAGGACCAGAAGCCGGAAATGACTTGGACTTGACGGATGGCTTTGAATTGGAATTCACTGAAAGAGGCCTATCAGTCTTGGCGAGGGAGCTTCTGTTAGAAGTGCCATTCCTGTAATTATTAGCCATTGCTTCAACTGAAAGGATTTCAAATTCAATACCGCATTGTCGAAGAGTGAAAAGTCTAGTTGCTGGTTTGTTGGTTTGATTTTCCAAGAAAATGTCTTCGTGAATTTTTCTTTTGCTCAGCTAATATGTTTGGAATGCAAGAAAAATTTAAAGCGTCAAAATTCAAGTTACAGAGAGAGTGCACCGTGCGTGAGTATGCTTTAGTTCGAGCCATGACTTCGAGAGTGGGCCAAAACCGGGTGAGTGGGTCCCGGAATTAACTCTCTTTTGCCGCGAATTTACATGAATACCCCCATTTGATCTGGACAAATTACGATTATCCGTGACGGTGGTTTAAATAGTGGCGACGACAGTTGCGTACAAAATGACTAATTCCTCCACACGGATAAATAATCCACTCGTCCTATTTTTTAGCTATTTTTTAATGTGATATTAGGACATTGGGTATTAACAGAAAAAAAAAAAAATTGGTGACATCTGTGTATTTATAAACAACAATTAATTAACTCTTCAAAATTTTCCCTCCCACAAAAAATAATAGAGATAAATATCTCCTCCTAATATTATCGGGAGTAATTATTAGGTTATCCTTAATAAATCTTAAATTGTACTATTAGTAAGCTTCAAATTCTAATTCTAAAAACAAGGGATTTTATTTATATTATTTAAATTAAAAAATCAGAATAAAATTGTTAGGTATTGACTTTTTTCCGTAATCAGATAAACTTTAGTTAATGCTAATTAATAATCACTTTAGAGAAGATGATGTTACTGAAATCTCTTTTTATTAATAAAACTTTTCTTCTTGTTCAATCAAGATGAAAATTTATGTAAATAGTTTCCTTTTTTTAGTTGATAAATTATGTGATTTTTTTTTAAATATTATGTTCCAAATCTACTACTAGTAAAATTAAAGCTAATTTAGCACGCATCAAATTTTTACC
The DNA here is from genome assembly GCA_030444775.1 of Atalantia buxifolia. Classification (NCBI taxonomy): domain Eukaryota; kingdom Viridiplantae; phylum Streptophyta; class Magnoliopsida; order Sapindales; family Rutaceae; genus Atalantia; species Atalantia buxifolia. The sequence continues at coordinate 47,082,101 of CM059835.1, read as the reverse complement.
ACTAAGAACTGAGAAAGGAGGAGGGTCTACAGACTACGGTCTGGTCTCAGTGAGGTTTGGAATGAATTAAATGAATGAGAGAAAGGGAAGGCAGGTCTCGCAAATCATGACACTGGCTCGTCAAAATTTTCAAACTAGTAAAGGTTTAAATTTAGAAACCGTTAGGCGCAATGGAAGGAGAAAATTTTAAAGAAAAGGCCTCGAGGACGCTTTTAATAATGGTTTCTTTTGGCTATCCTTTTGCAAAAGCATGGTCTACAGTACGCAATTATTGTCGGGGACATATTTTGGCATTGATTAAAATTAACGACCAGGTGGGGGCAGTCTTCAAAATGACTGAAAATTTGAAACTCTTAACAGCAGAAGAGAAAGGATGGCAGAACTTTTGCATTAAAAATGGCAAAAGTAGCAAAAAGTAAAGTGAATGTGCAAACCCTTCAGCTGGCACACACACATCTTCAAACTCAAAGCAAGCAAAAAGACTCCTAAACATCTTTTGAGAAGAATAGTGTAAATACGCTCAAAATAAATGAAACTTGCACGCCTTTCTCATGCATGGCTTAAAAAGCTGCTCAAGAGGCTCTTTTGATGCCATCGTGCTCTGTCACTGTTCGCAAAGAAGTACAGACCTTCTCCATCTTATCATTCGGGTTCACTGATTGAAGTTCTACAGACAATGAGAGGACAATAATCCAAACTAAAGTGTACGTACGGCAGTGCTTTTGACTCCAATCAGTGAAAAAGAAAAAGAAGTATGATCCTTTTTCTTCTTTTTAAAGTTTATTTATAGAATGTTAAATCTTTATCATTCTGTGTTAGAAATTTAATTTGCTTAATTCTAAATGACCAAAAATAATAGTATAGGACATTGACATTGTTTATGCTAATTTTTTTTTTTCAACTAGAGAAATAAATAAGTGGGACGATATAATAAATAAGATACAAAAAATTTAAGCATTCGGCCAATTTTTGTAAGTATAGAAAGTGTAATTTTATTATTGAATAAGTTCTAAGATGGATTTTTTTTTGTTTAGTTATTTTCCCTCATGCATATAAAGTTTTCTGTTTATAATACAATTTAAATATCTTGAATCATCGATAACTCCTTTGATGATTTTTATCACTTAATTAGAGTTATATTAACATTTATCTCCTTCTTATATTGAGTTTTTTTTTATATCAACATTTATCTTCTTCTTAAACTCACGCCACGCTTCAGGAACTTCTAAATTCTTCTACTGGACTTAGATAACACTTTTAATTACTAGACCATGGTCATTGAGTTCAGCAGCTGGGCTTATTTAATTAAACTGATCTCTCATAGTTGTGCTCTTTTGCTATCACGCTCTCCTACAATCATGGCTATTTGATTTATTAAGTTTCTTAGCTCTTTATGCTATCATGATATAGCTATGCTCTCATGCAATTACACTCTCCCGCAGTCATGCTTATTTGACTTATGAGACTTCATGCTCTTATGCTCTCATGCAGCTGTGCTTATTTAAGTTATTAAGCTTCTTGCTACTGAGCTCTAATGGTTTCATATAGTTCTGCTTATTTAACTTATTAAGCTTCTTGCTATTGAGCTCTTATGTTATAATACTCTCATGCTCTTACGCTTATTTAACTTTTCACATTTATTTTACAACATACATGAATGGTAAAGTCACTTAGAATTCGTTGCCATACATTTCACGTGGTGGGTCATGGTACCTGTAAGTAGGATCAATTTGCATACACTGAACGTGAATGAGAAGCTGATTGATATGGCAATTGGCAAGGCAAAATCAACTTTGAGAAGACGGCGACCTCGCTCTAAGCAATTGGTGGTTCAGTCATATTCTTCAGCTGTCAAATATGTGTTGTAGTGAAAGACTAACAGTGATTTAGCATTTGAACTAACTCCACCTTACTAACGGTTAAAATGTCCGCTATTCAAGAACCCTCTTCCACACTAGCGCATACTTTATTCAACCAAAAGGAAACTCTTGTAATATAAATTATTCACATGGATGAAAATAACCCTACACCTTGCGCGCATATATTTGTGTGCGTGCGTGTGCATATGTGCGTGTCAAAATTGAACATACAATAGTATATTTCTGGTCTCAATGCTCGAGTGAGGTTTTACAACTTTCGGCTCTTATAATAGTTAGGTGGGTAGTGCAACTAGCCAAATCACGTATATTGGTGGCTTACGGTAATGTCACCATACTTGCCGAGATAGATTAGATGCAGAACATGTCATGCAAGTGAATACGGCCTAGGATCAAATTTTGTTTGTGATTATAGAGTAGTGACACTCTCCAGTCAAATTGTCAAAAAGTGACTACAGCCATTAGTTTCAATCCAAACGAATTTGAAAGTTTGTTAAGTCATCTTTATGTTTACCATTGTAGTCCTAAAAGTTGAAAAGAAAGTAGCATAATGTGATGGAGATTTCCACCACTGGGATGATGAATGACATGAAGTGATTCTATCGAGTTGGTGACTTGCGGAGAGAAAAGAGAGAGAGCATAGTCTGCTCCACCACCGTAGGCCTTATAATTAATTTAAAAAAAAAAATCTAGTTATGTTGGAACCACTTTAAGGTAGAGCACTCTTTCTAAATCATACAATTAAAATTATAATAAATTTTTTATTATTTATCACTTTGTGTTTTCCCTTAGAACAGTTTCAAGATAGTCATAGTCTTTGAGAGATGTGAGCCTGATTCATGCCGCAATCCTAATGGGTTGCTTTTATTTTTTTCTATCCCCTCTTACTCTGTCCTGAATAAGACTCTACAATCAAAAGTCCGGAGTAAGTGGTCCAGAAGAACAGTGAAAATGCAGAAAATAATTTGGCATTTGGTTTAGTTCCTGTCACTAGATTCTCTCCTACGCGTGCAGCGTGCCCATGAATTTTAAGCAAACGAACCAAAACGTGCCCCAAATGCTGAAAAAGTCTCCATTATTTTTTTAATGTTCAGGATATGCAGCAAGTACTGGCACATGATATGTTGCAGATTGCAACTCTTTTGCACATTTAAAGCCCAAAAAAGATAACCAATGAGCTTCTGGCCCGTGGGAAAATCTTTGTATTTATAATATTGAAAATAAAGTTTGAGTCTCCATAAAAATATTTATGAGATTAGTTTCAACACTCTTTCAAGTATCATATAATTAAATGGAGACACAATCTCCTCGAATATTTGAGAGGATTTGAAGAATTTGAGCCGCACTTCAGAAGAGTATATGCCACGACGAAGGTCCAGTTATATAATCTGTTTGTAAATATTAATTGTGATACCTGATATAATACACAGTCCCCTTGAATATTTGAAAGGGTTTGAAGAATCTAGACCGCGCTTCAGAAGAGTACATGTCACTACGAAAATCTCAATTATTTAATCTGTTTGTAAATATTAATTGTAATACTGATATACTATCAGTAACAGTCTTGTAAAAAATAATATTAAAAAAAAAACCCAAACAAGATACCGGCACTACAATTTTAAAATAATAATTAACTATCAAACTCGTACCACCAACACTATCAAGTCCTTCAGTATGGTAGAATGCAACTGCAAACTAAAATGGCGAAGCATTCAAAGGCCATTCATAAAATCGATAACCTCTTTTTCTCAGCTTGGGCTCATGCACTGAGCCAAGGCATAAGTTTAGGCCACAAGTTTGATACAATGAACTCTTTTCAGTTTTTACTAATAAGATTTATCCACTGGGAAAAAGTTATCCCAGCAGGCCACCGATTCTTTGTAACTTCGCCGCTAACCGTTTTGCGGGTTCAACAAATTGACAGAGTTTTACATAGGACTATTAAATCCAGTTCAAGTATAGTGATTACTATTATTTTTTTTTTTGGGTTTATCATAATGGATTCAAGCAGATTCTTGAGCATGACTTGATGTTAATCAGGTTTATGTTGCAAGTCAGATAACTAGCAAAGTAGAGAACACAGCGTTGAAGCCAGAAACAATAACGAGCTCCAGGAACTGAAAACAAGATTTGCTGCAAGGCAAGCTTTTTTCTATTTGTAAAGGTTTTACCATGTGCTGTATAACTACTCAACACACAATTTGACCTACACATAAGCTGGTTCACACAATCCAAATCATACAGCTATTCAAATTTCCAATGGATTATTCTGTTTGAAGTAGTTGCTCTTCTACTGATGCCTTGGCCATATTGTTAGACTAAGGGGAGATAGAATTGCAATTTCTCTAATATAGATTGAGATCGCTACAAACAGCCATTAGTCACCAAATGAACCATAGACTGACAATTCAAACACACTTTAAACTAGGTGGAGGCAGAATGTTGATAGCCTTCCCTGAAGTACTAAAACAAGAAAAGTGTCCACGCCAAACTCTCACCATCATCTCTCACCATCATCTCTCCATAAGAGACTATTCCAAAACACAAGCACACATACTCACAAAATCTAAATTCTGAGATCAAACTGGAACACTAAGCAGCCAGCTGAGTAATGCTTTCAAAACAAGTTAAATGTTCTTTCATCTAAATAATTAGCTTGCATATATATTATATAATAAAGACAATAGATGTGGGAAAGATTCTTCGCATTATATTGAGTATATCCAATGCAGATAGGAAACTACATTTACGAGTCCCTCCCAAGTCCTGACCAACACTAACAAGAACAGCAGGAAATAAAGCTAAGCTAAATCAACAATAACCCAACCAACGACAATTACCATACCAAAGCAAACCAAATTACCAGACTCTGATTTCAGATCCTGTCCAGCTTATCAGCTTTAACAACAGGATTTGCTTTGGCAATAGCGTCACGACCAGTAACCTTAAAATCAAATGTACAATCATGCTTCTCTGGGTACCGATGGATTCCACAGAAAGTACTCCCGCACTTACACTTGAACCCTGTCAATCCGACCTTCTTGTTGCAACTCAAGCACCTGGTAGGCCCCTTGGCTTGGGGCTCAGGCTGCTCAACACTCAACTGTTGAGAGGCCGCAGCAGACGAAGAGGAACCCACAAAGGGCTCAGCAGCCACCTTGGCAGTCTCCAATTCTGGCGTCTGATGGATTTGCTTCGGTGACTTCAAATTGAGAGATTTCTCCATAGCGGCTTTTGCGGAAGCAGCTTGGTCCTCCTTAACACGCACGTCCCGGTAACACTTTGAGCATAAGCCCATATTCGCCGCAGTGCCGAAGAAGCCACAACCGTTGACGCAAAGCTTTGGCTCAGATGTGGTAAAGCTGGTTCCATCGCTTTGTTCTGAACCCATCTTTTTTCCGTATTAGGGTTTTGGATCTCCTCGTACTCTGCAATTGCCAACTAGTGTCTTTTAGATTTTTAAAACTTTCTCGTGAAAAAAAGAGCAGTCAAATAGTCAATAAGAAAGAAAAATCGCAACATGAAAGCTCCACACACACTCCCCCCATTATATAGATTGTGGTTTATTAGTTTTGCCAAAATTCCTAATACTGACATTATGTAAAAAGACTACAGTACCCTCCCCTGCATAGTTAAAAACAACAGTAGTGGTGGGTAGACATGGAAAATCAGGATTTATTGTGACTTTGGGAGGCGGTTGTCGTAAATGGAAAGACAAATTCCGTGAAGGACCAGAAGAACTCGCACTAGTTAAGGATAATCATAATTTAATTGCGCAACGATTTTATTCCATATCCGAAAAGACGCAATTACCCTCTCCCGACTTCTTCGGTCTCAAAACTATTGAGGACAATAATAAAGTATAAACGCACCGGGGCACTTTCTCGAAGACAGACTCATTTATTATTGTTATTATTATTATTATTATTATTTAAATTAACACCAACTCTCTAGACTTGATCTGAACCGTCCAAACTGCAGAATTTGACACAGATTTAAAAAAAAAAAAATCAAGAGGTTGCTGAGCTACTTTCTACCTCGAATAAACATCAAATCCATCATTTCTTCCCTCCCAAACTAAAAATATCCAGATAAGGTTTGGGTAATATGATACCTGTTACAGCAGGACCTGCCGCGATCTATCTCTTCTGTTTCTGTGTGTAAATCAACCGATGAGATCAGAGTGACAGAAAAATTATGATATCGATTAACAAAGGAACGAAAGAGAAATTTATTTAGGTACCAAATGGAAAGCGCAGGAGCAGAACCGCTGTGATGGTTCTGGTTGTGGTTTCGGTCGATGGAGTTGGGTTGGGGAAAGACAAAACTGAAATGAACGACCCCCTGTTTTTATGTTTGTTTCTACGGGCACCCCACGGTTTTATGTCGGTTTTGCATAGATACACTGTATTTCCAATGAACATCCAATTTGGATGCTTTTCTAGCTGTTAAATGGATCCAAGATCTTGACCTGACGTCATTATGTTACAATCAGACGGTTTGCGTGTGCGATTGTAATTCGTACGTTTAATTTCGTGGACTATTAAAGGAAGTTTATGCGAATTTGTTTAATTTAAAATAAAATAAAGTTGCTTTCAGAAAAAGAAAGAGCGTCTTTGTGGTGATATGCTCGCTTTTTAAAACACCCTTCGTTAGCACGCTTCTTCCCGAGGCAAGCTAACGGCGAACCCGGTCGGTTTAATCGAGGCGGTAAAATGGTTGAACCGAATACTCATAGAACCGCATCGGTCGCGGTCATGGCCCGCTACGGCTTCCTAGCAGTTAAGAGTTTGGTTTTGGTTTCTATCAATCTCACGCGCGTAGTTTGTGCTGTTTGAAGATTTTTGTTTCCTTTGGCTCTTTTGCACAAAAATTACAACCAATTACCATTAGTTCATTTTTCTTTAATGCATAATTCTGTTTTCTTCCTCCCTATTTTTCTGCCAACTGGTGTTGCAAGGACTTTTTTTATTCGACCTTTTCTAACTATTTGTTTTTAGTTATTATTGAACGGAAATTTCATTTTTTCTAATGTGAGTTTGAATTTATATAGTTGATCTCAAAACTGATCAATCCAAGAAATTTTATCAATTTAATTAATTAATTATACATATAAAAAACTAATTAAGTATAAACAAGTTTACTTTACGAAATTAAGATTTTTTATAATTATACTAAGATAGTATTTTTCTTAGATAATAGGAGGATACATTGGATTAAGGGACTTGGCTAGTAAGTGACATAAAAAAATTAGGTGACACAAAAAATTAGCATTGACTTCAATTCATTGGGACAGAAGAATCGGCCAATGTTTTACATCAGGCCAACGGAGGAAGAGCCCACATAAACTCAGACTATGGCCCAGTTAAGTTAGAGATTGGACCCAGTTAAGTTCCAGGTTCCATGGTGCTATCAACATTTAACAACACCCATTGTCCTTTAAAAACCCCTTTCAAAAAAATAAGTACTTTGTTTTTTTGAAGAACCCATTAAATAATTTTAAAAAAATTATTTTTCTATCAACGCTTAGTTTTTTTTTGTTCTTAACTTTTGTAGCGTTACACATTTTTTCCCCATAGGACAATTAAAAAGTGTTACAATTAAAAAATGGGAACAAAATCACTAAGAGGGATTTTTGCGCTCTTTTCTTGGAAACAAACAACAATTTCATTAATGACAAGCCAAATTCATGAGTCATATTCAAATCATATCCATTCTCACAACAAGATGTCAAATTACAAGAAACCTATTACAATAAACAATTAAAACAAAAATTACTGGCATAAATGTGTCAACATGAGCGATCCACTAAAGGTGTACACAAAACAAGTAGAGCAATACCATCGTCGTCATCATCGTCATAATAATAATAATAATAATCATAATAATAATAATAATAATTCGTACAATCATTCACAATAACTCCTACGCTTGCACAGTAAGGATTTCAAAATTTTAAAAGCATTGTTTTCAAATTTAACACCAATTTTCAAAACAATAAAGTTTATTTCTCAAATATAATAAATGTTTTATCAGGCATATATTATATCGTTTTCTGAATATATAAATAGAATATTATAAAGTATTAATCATAACCTTTGAAACATTTTATCTATTTCAGAATAAACTTTTAATTGGATCAATTGATCACCAGAAAGACCTTTACAAAAAGGCAATTGAATGTCATCCAATCTTTTTTATTTTTTTATTGACTATAAGCGAACGCACAAATTATAGCATTTCTCAAGAAGAAAAAAATTCTATCAACAAATTTTGCAAGTTTGTGAGCTATAATTTGCCGCCACTTCTGCCATAAGATTTTGTAATATTGTCAATGGCAGGCCCTATTGGCAGTGACTCTTAAGTAGGGGAAGGTGGCTAATGCTAATGGAGAATGCGTAAGCAGCCATGATTACATCAGTTTGTTTCTTCTTAGTTATAAGTATTGCCATAGCCTCTCATATTCGTTGTGTATAATTATTCAAAATCATGCCAATTCTACACCACAAGCTTATTTAGCTTGAGTCATATTCGAGGAAATTGAGTCACGGGCAACTAAAATTGATGACTATTGTTGGGCAACTACATATGAAGATGATTTTTCAGAGCAATCTCAATTAATTAATACTACATATGCGATATTCATAATATGAATACTATTCTCAAAGAGCATGCTTAAAGTGTCTGAAGCGTCTAATTACAATTTATTATTTACTTAATTATTGGAGACCCTTTTTGAGCAAGTACGATACTCATTTCTTCCTCTATAATTTAAGAAACTCAAAATCAAAGATAAGCTGGTATAAAAGTTGAAACAATGCATATATTGATTCTATGCATAAGAGTAATGATAGATTTATAAATTGAAATATATTATATTTTAACTAATGTAAAACTTATTATATCACTACTCATTAATTGACATCAATAATTGCATTTTTTTTTAATTATATGAGACTATTGCTCATATTATAACTTATATTAAATGAGATTACATTGATATTTGTAATTAGATTATTACTAGCACAACCCAAATATTTGTTCTCTCTAATATTTATGGAACACTTATTCCACTCACATTTTTACATTCTCTAATATTCAAGTGACACTTATACTAGTCACATTTCATAAGGAATAATATTGCCTCTACTTTAATCCATTTACATTTCATAAGGGCGAATACTACCTCTGCTCAATTATTTATCCTCTCTAATATTTAAGGGATATCTAATCTATTCACACTTCGTAAATATCATTCAATTATTAATACTGTGTAGATTTTTATCATCTCTAATATTCGATGAATGCATATCCTTTTACACCTAGTTCGGAGTATTATTTATCCTCACTAATATTCGAGAGACGTCTACTCCACTTAAACTTCGTAAATATCAAATAACTATTAGCATTGCCTATATTTTTTATCCTCTCTAATATTCGAAGGACACCTACTCTACTCATATATTTTATCCTCTTCTGTAGTATCTACTTGTCAAACCTCCTTTTATGCCTAGTTCGTAGGTTGGACTATTCCCTTGCTGCTAGAGCAGATTAGTTCTTAAGTCGCGATATGATAAAAGTTAGAACCTATGGATTAGCTGAGCCGTAATGCTAATAGAAGCAACAACCGCCATTTACCCTGGAGGAACAAAAGGAATCAGGGATAAACAAGTGTAGAGCATGGAACGCCCATTTCCTGCAAAGTAATTCAAAGCTTTAATAATATTTTAGGTCTAATATTGAAAGAATGTCTACTCCATACACATTATTTTGTAAGGAAGAAGACTTCCTCCATAATTGATGAAGGATATTAAAACCCCATAATTGCTTTTATGGGGGTTTAAACGCTTGCTCTCTCAACTCTAACGCATTGTACTTAATTTTTAGTACTTAATTTTTGTTCACGTCAAAACATATATTTCTGATTTTTAGTACTTAATTTTTTTTATTTTCAATTTATGTGATTTATTTAATCAATAATAAATATGAATAAAAAAATGCATTTAAAAACAAAGAACTTATGATGTTAGGAGGTTATTGACTATTATAAAAACAACATGGGACAAATGATATATATTGATTACAGTAGGGGAGAAATTGACAATCTGCTCAATATTAATATAAAAGTTGACAAAAGTATATAATATGTGATTGTTATTGATTGGTTCTGTGTTAATTGAGAAACGAGTTTGTAAATGCATAAACATATAGTTAGTTTCCATTGCTAGAGTTCGAGCTAACAATATTTATCAATGAGTTCGGAGTACAAAATGATTGTGTTTGCAAATACAATAATAATAATAATAAAAACCTTTGTGAGTTTCTTCATAACAAAACCAAACCAACTCTTCACTCTCTTTGAAATTTGCACACTCCCATTATAAATTCTCGAGTATACTCTTGGACTCTTGAAGATCTATGTACCATTATCGTCTAACAATCATTATACTTCACCAAGTGCGTATATACGCAAAACATTACGTAACCTTTAAAAATATCATCATAATGTACAAGTTGAAAAAATATCACATACCTAATTTATTTCTTCGGGGGCATCAATCAAAATTGCCATGATGCGCTATACACATGTGTATCTATGATCATGATAGTTATGACATGAGCAAAACACCAAATTATTTTAGATAATTAATCATTTTTTCTCATATTTTAAAATTAATTAATCAAAACTCTTCACGTTAATAGTATTTTGTAAACTGTTAATTTTTTTATATCAAAAGTAATTAGTGTTAAAGTCCATTCATTTTTCAATTATCAAATTTGTCTATTACAAATGATTAATCTACTCTCAAGAAAGTGTTATCAAATTTTTTAATATTAAAATATCATAAGAGTTTGTGGCACGGTGAGTTACAAAATACGAGGGAGAAGTGAATAATTTCGCCAAACCAGAGGGGAGGAGGTGGGTTTTGATAATTTTCTCTTATAATGATGATAATGAAGGGCAATCGATGCTGGAGTGCAAATAGTTAGATGGATTGGACGCGTTAATTGTAGTTGTGATGGACGATTGAGATTGATAAGGACCCGGGACCCATACGGTGAGCTTAATGCACAACCCACCATGATTGATGCATGTGAGCTAGCTATACGTCAAATTTGTGTACTGAATTTTCAGTACAGGTGAAAGAAGAAGATGAAGAAGAGATAGGGACATTCATTTCTTTGTTGACAATTGCTTCCTATTTCAAGCCCTATTTGCAGAGAGCTTGTTGTGCCTCTAAGTTCTCTTCACATAGCTCCATTTTTTCCAGTCAAAATCAAAATGATTAGGGGTTCACTTGCGCAGTATACACACGTATTTATTATCTTTTTTGATCTAGCAGAAAAATTATTGTGATTAACTAAATGCTACACGTTTTGAGTAAAAGCTTGAGGTTTACTCATTCTTATTCTCATTCTTCAATTTAAAATAGAAAGACGAACAGCCTAAGTTTACACAAGAGAATTATTTGATGGAGAACTACTCGATTAATCATCATGTTCTTTCGATTTTTTCATCATTGAATGTTCCTTTATTTTCTCTTTGGGTTGATGGGATGCAGTAATTATCAATTCCTAGTTTGGTATATATTTCTTATGAGGCTTGCAATGACTCATCGGAGGATGAATCCCATTATTAAGTTTCGTTAACAATTGTTGATTAACATTAAAAGTCAAAGGATTCAAGCAAATTAATTAATAATTTAACAAACTACCATATAAGCATGTCTATTAGTAGAAAGCGCATTTCAAATAAATGAATATGCAACTAATGCAATGTATCAATTAATTTAAGCAATCTTGAAAGGCTGGTGAAGAAAAATCTCATCCCCGCCCGTGCCTAGAGATGTTTTAGGTCATGTCATGAATAAAATTGATGCATATATATATATGTGTGTGTGTGTGTATTGTCATCATGTGATATCAATTAGGGAGAGAATATAAAGAGGAGATATATATGGAGTTTGCAATTGCAGCAGGCCTTTGATACAACATTTGACTCTTAGAAATTTGTGTTCAAAATGAGTATCATGAGAAATAATAAAAGTGGAGTAAAATGAAGATGCCACCCTCTTCTAATGGTCCACATTGCTAAAACCTAAAAAGCCAAAGAGAAACTAATGGACGGACATCCTATTATTATATATTATTATTTATACTTATAGTTTTTGAAATCTTACACTACCACTAATGGGACCTAGCTAGTTGTTGCCGTGAAGCCACTTGTAATTTGCCTGACCATGCATGCAACGCTCACCTTAAAATTCCTTCGCACAGTTGCCATCCTAGCATTATGTCACACAAGCAAATTACACCTTCTAATCACAAGATTTACATTTCATGTTATGAATTAGGGAGCCACTCTTGATTTGACGAGCTTCAGTAACGGTAGATTAATTTGCATTTTATTTCCGAAGGATAACTCTAATGACCGTGAGAGAAAACCTTAATCAAGATATTCTCGACTTATTAAGTAATCACTATGTTATGGTCAGTGAAAAAATTAGAAAGCTAAATGTTACTCTTTGAAAGCACATTTCTGGTAATTAAAAAAAAAAAGAAAAAAAAAGAAAGCACATTTCTGACTGCGTACACACAGCGGTAAAATAAAATGACAATATTGTAACAAGAAAGGACCCAGTAAAGCACTTTTTACTGTCACTTAGGAATTACTGTAGAAGACATTATAGGTTGCACGAAGACCACCAAGTTATGAATTGCAAACACTTTCTCTGAAGGTGACCCAGATATAGAGTGTGTCCTAACAAAGCGAAATCATGAAGATAAACAGAGACATTAGAATGAATAACACTCATTAGCTATTGGTTATTTGGATGCTTAATACTGTTATTTACGAAGTTAAGCGGGAGAGCAAAAAGTGGTGGAACCTTCTATATAATCCATGTTCTAAGGCTTTATCGATTATATGTCTTTGCTTGATCAAAATATAGAGATGAGGTGATTCCCCTTTTGCAACTATCAGTCCAGCTGCCATCATTACTATGAAAGAGAAATCGTCTCAGCTCTCTCATATTTCACATCACATGCTCACCAGGGCACCACCCCCCATTATAGATATCATATAATTCAATAACTTACTAACACACCCACAATACCCATGCCACCTATATTTATAGAAACCTTACCCTTCCCACTCTTCTCTCAATTCTCGGTTTTCACTCATTCACTTCACCACCTTCTTCATCTTCTTCTAATCAAAGAATGTGTACCAACAACACACACTTGTTGCCTGCCTATGCTTCTAAGAGAAAGCATGGATCAAAACCTAAAGTTCAAATTTACTGGCTCACCAGGTATGCACTACATATGTATATTTTTCTTGGCTTCATTTATTTTAATTAAGAAGTTGCTCATATTGGATGTTGTGCATGTTGATTTGGTGCTTACACATGGGAGTGTTTGATTAATTGCAGGAGAAGATGTGAAGCAGAAGAGGGCAGAGATATGCAACTGAAGAACATAAAGCTCTACTTGGAGAACCAAAGTATCATTGAAGAGAATGAGAAGTTAAGGAAGCAAGCTAATCTTCTTCACCAAGAGAACTTAGCCTTAATGTCCGAGTTTCGAAAGAAGTTCTCACATTAATTAATTGGATCACTGCTCCAATCTCCACCACCCTTTTTCTTTTTCTGCACAAACAATTAATTAATGAACGTGGAACTATCATTTCCTAATTCCACTTCTCACCCTGTAGTCACAAAATTATCTTTAATTAGATGTTATTTTTTTTCGTTTTTTGGGGCAATATATATATATGTGTGTGTGTGTGTAGAAAATAAAGAAAAAGTGATGGAAATGTGATTGTAGTTGTTATGGTAAATTAGGTGTGCCCTTCATTTCACCAACTGTTTTGTTCTTTCAAGTATTACAAGGTGTGCCTTTTATTTATGACCCTTTGTATTCATCAGTATTCCAACGGCTGAATTTAATGCATATTAGCATTCAAACATAGATCATAAAGACTAATAAGGAAACTACCCTAAAATTGTGTACACTTAAAAAAGATTTAGAGATAAAGAGTCTAGACCAGCTGATGGATCAAGAGACTCAAAAGATGTAAGGCAGCCGTCCTTATAAGTAAGGAGGCTCTGTGACTTTGTGCACAACTTATGGGGCAAGAACTATAATAAGGAAAATCATACCAGTCATGCTAAGAATTTATGTTTCTGCAGCCACTCTCATTAGGAGACTATTGATCTATAAAGCTGTGCGTGTGTGTAAGCTGGAAGGGAGATGTGTGAATGTAAGTTGGATTTTCAGATATGGAAGCTGTGACGCATGGCAAATGGGATGTAAATTGCTTTAAAGTCGTGAGCTCAAGATTGTCATCGGAACAACATTCATTACAAATTAACATTTGTTTTCAGAAAAGTTGCAAGAAATTTCAAACTCATATCGTCTGATAATAATTAAGCCAGAGCAGCAGTTCCGTCAAAAACTGCAAGTATAGTTAAATATGATGTCATAAATTACAATAAACAACCCAAAATAATATTTAATTGTATGTTAATCCAAACTGGAGTGTAGAGAGGCTTAGGTCAAGCCAGTTGGTTGGCAAAATTCACGAGGAATAAAATGTAAAAACATCATGGCAATTGACTGTAGCCTCCTTCCAGCCAATCCCCAAAAGGCATACAAAATTCCTTATTATTATTGCGAGGAATTTTAGTGACTTTTCAAAATTTAGCCCCCGTGAATATCCACTTTTGCATCAATAGGGAAGCTTCCAGCATGCCTTGTCTTGTTTCCTGCAAAAGGTCACGTATTTTATCAGCACTGAACTAAAAGCCAGATTACTTCTAATCAGCAAAGGCTGCTTTACCTACCAACGTCGCATAGCAAGGGGGGAGTGATTAATTGTATGCTAATATATATACACACATATATAATCTTTAGAGATTCTGGGAGCGTTCCTCAGATGATTTGTATATGCGGTATGCAGCGTAACACATTGTTGCGTTACCTATCACTGTCAGTGCTCCTTGAAGGGCAACCAGTACCTAAAAGCCATAGACAAACACCTGAATCATTTGAGACATTTTTGTTTTAATCTGAAAAATCACGCTCTAAATCAAGTACAACACAACAGATTAAAATTCAATGTTTAATAAACAGTCAAGTGCTTAAAAGTGTGTATTTTGGCATGCAAGGGAACATTAACTGGAATATATTATAGTATTTTTCGTTTGTACTTTGGACTACGAATTTGCCTGAATTATCAACACAGAATTGGTAAAACGATTGACCAAATCCATGTTCAGAAATTAAAAGTAAACCAAACTCGGTTCATTAAAAGAGAGTAATGACTATAAACTAGACATACTTAACACATATTTAACCAAGGATTAACTGGATCTTGAAATTAACATACACTGAACAGATTGACACAGATGAGAACATGCAAGAGAACGTCCTTAGCCAACCCTATCAAGCTCACTATCACCCTTAGTACTTGTGAATTCAGTGCACAATAAGACAAAACAAACATTGGTATCATAGAAGCTTCTAACTTTGCCCACCATTTGCCATTTGCCAAAGCACAATTGTGACATCCACACTGTCAGGAATTAACACATTGCTATTCAAATGATTTACTAATTCTCAATCGAGTATCCATCAGATACGAACTTCTCGAGTTATGACAACAGTAATTTGTTAGATTTTCTGTATATATATTTAGAGCAGAATTGTTCTTTGCGTATTACTCATAGAATGACTGGTGACAAATGAAAAATCTTAGCATTGACAGGCATTATAATTCTAATAGGAGCAAAACTCAAAAGACAAAAAGCCAAAAGCATGGTACTTGACCAGAAATGTATAGAAACTATTTTCGAAATGTAAATTGTTATAATAGTTCAATATGGTTATAAATGCATAAACAGAATTGAAATGATCTATTTGATTAGAATCTTTTTAATAATAGTTCCTCCAATTCAAGAAAATTCATTTTATTACTTAGAAATTATATTTGTAAATGATGATGATATATGTATGTACGTATATCTATGTGTGTGTCTGTATAGAATCTAATAAGGGATCTCTTACATAATATAGTGTAAGAGATCCTTTACTTTATAAGCGAAAAGAAGAAAAACTACAAATTTCAATATAGTACAACATAAAATACACTGCACAGAAGTATGTGTTTTTTTTATCTTTTAACATGTCCTTTACTTTATTCTTTAGTGGAAAATTACTATATAACATACACACACACACACACACACACACATATATATATATAGAGAGAGAGAGAGAGAGAGAGTCCTTCTTTTATGACGACTTCCTCATATTAATAAAGTCATGATGCCACTAAAATATAAAAAGCACATATTTCAATACAGTGGAGTTTTTTTTGTTTATTAGTACATTAAAATATGTGCTTTTTTGGTCTGTTAGTGATATTCTTATTTTGTTGAATGAGGATGTCTTCACTAGAGGATTATTTATAAATAAAAGAAAGAAAAGAATGGCTTACCTCAAGCGACTCGGAATTATAAAAGAAATGCCATGTGCATGCACAAAATGCTCCACCAAGCAGGGGTACCTAGATAATTGTTCATATTAGGATGGAAATAGAAGAAACAGAACCAAAAAATTGACGGCGAAAACAAAGTGCTCTTGAAAACATACTAAATCTAAATGACTGAACCTTGGGTTGTACGGGTAAAAAAAAAAAAAAAACAGCAAACCTATCAAGTCTGGTCCTGCTAGATACGAAGCCTAACCTCCTTAATGAGAAAAATCAAGTGAATTCCCAACTAATGTAAGAGGAAAACTACAGTCACAGCCATGTAACATTCAAACTCTTTCCAAGAAGCCAACAAGAAAGATCAAAATGAACTTTAATAAATTAAAAGAAAGATCATCTATCCTATCAAACAATACTGAAACAAAGTAGAACAATCATCTTTTAATCACTAACGAATAACAGTTTACCAAAGTAGTTCAGAATTACCATTCGTGATTTTGCAAAATCATGCATAAACACAAAATCATCCATTTAATACACTAATCACCGACTTCAATTTTTAAGATATATGAATTACTGAAAA
Source organism: Atalantia buxifolia (assembly GCA_030444775.1). Taxonomy (NCBI): domain Eukaryota; kingdom Viridiplantae; phylum Streptophyta; class Magnoliopsida; order Sapindales; family Rutaceae; genus Atalantia; species Atalantia buxifolia. The sequence continues at coordinate 47,065,144 of CM059835.1, read as the reverse complement.
ATTCAAATGTTTGAGATATATCGATTACTGGCAAATTCAACAATTTAGATATCTCAAATAGCAGAATGTAACATCAAAGTTTGAGAAGAACTCACCATACCCCAAGAGAGACCCTTCCATGATTCAAACCCAGATTTCTCTCCATATTGCCACACCAAAGCCATAGCGGTAATCCTTTTGAACAGAAAATAAATTTAAATTTAATTATGCCTTCTTCATTTTCCGAAATGATAGGAGAACTTAAACCCCGCTACACCCTCACCTTGAACTAAAACCTTTAACATGAAAGCATCATTACTCTGCCGCTAACATGTTGACTACTGTCTATTGACATAAAGACGGATACTTTATCGCATCACACAAATATACAATTATTTGAAACTGTCCATTTGCTGTTGTTCAATGCGTCCAATTAGCTAACTTGATTCTGGGTATTTCATTTTCCGAGCAAGAAAATTCAGACAACAAGTGCATATTTTAGCCATCGAGTTACAACTCAATGACAATTTCTCATCAGAGAATGAATGAACCCAAAAATAAATATAACACCCACAATCTAAAACTAAAAATAAATTCTGAAGAACCGCAGAAACAGAATCACCAGAAACTAAGAAAAAAAAAACCCTTATTACCACTCAGCGACACTGGACACGTGTATAGCCCAGGTGGGCAAGGACAAGGCATTGGCGGGGTCACTCAGCTGCAACGGTAACTCAGCAGCCGATACGGGTTCCAACAGAGTCAGGGCCAAACCAGCTCCAATGAGACCACCAATAGCCTTTCCTCGGCCATTAATTAAAGTGTTTTTAATAGGTTTTCGTGTACGAGTAGAGTTAGATAATAGCAGGGTTCTTTTGTGATTGTGCGTGGAGATTGGATTTGGCGGATGCAAAAGCAATGCTGTTGTGATTGCCATTTTTGGGCGTCTGGCGAGGGAGTGAAAGACTGAGCTTTTACGAACGAATGGTACGCGGGTAATTCGGTTATACTTGGGATTAGGATCTTTATTATTTTGTTATTCAGTGAAGCGATAATACTTCACCAAGAAATAACAATTTTCTTTTAAACATATTCCTTTTTAATTTGATAATATAAAATAATAAATTAATATTTAAAAATTATTTTTTAAATTTTAATACATCAATTTTTATTGCACACTCGTCACGTAAAAATTGAATAATATTATGTTCACATGGTTGAGATAATTTGTATTCCAAGTAATGTCATAAATAATATCACTATTTGATTGACAAATAATAATTAATTATTCAATCTTATCGTTTTTAACTCAAATAACAAAATTCTATGGGTGACATACCATTGTATCCCCCAACTGGAGAAGCATGGTTAACTCACATTCATATTTACATGATTTCTTTATAAAATATGATCTGACATCGAAACAAAATTCTTTTAATTTAGAAATTTAATCTGATACGTAAGAATTTAACTATAAAATATTGTGTACAAGGCAGAGAGAGACAACGAAAATAGGGGCAACATCAATACAAATATGATTGCTACTGAAGTTTAACCATTTTTTTATCCTCTCGCTTTGTTTCTGGGTGAGATTCATACAGATACATTCTCGAAGAAGATTGGCTCCCAAGTCTCAACACATTTCTGTGACTTCTTGTGGCCTAAATCTCTGACTTTTCTTCTATGAGGATCTAAACTGATACAAAAAGAACCTGTTTCATTATTGAGGCAAATGCTAATCTTAAGGCTACAAGCCGTCTTGCCTCCAAAATAATTTCCTCTTTAACTTCAAGAGCTCTTCCACAGGACAAATTTGCAGTAGATCAATAGTTGCAATACTTTTGTTTTGCCTTTATTCACTCTTCTTCACCCAAAGCATGACAAGGAAGAAGCCCATCAATGACATGATTACTGTCTGTACATCAGTGAAAAAACAGACTCAGAAACACTTTTCAGATTCGAAAGCCAGTTAGTTAATTCACAAATCAATTAGAGACAGTCAATATAAATATCATATAAAACTAGTCCTTCCCTGTGAAAGTATATCATACCATATATAATAAGTAAACTTCTTACTGTCTACATACGAAACATGGTACAACACAGGCCCCAATTGAGTTACTATATTTGTATATGACATTTGCAGCATCATATCACACAAGGCAGTGAAGAGCAAATAAGAGCTAAAATCTTCAAGAGCTACTGCAAAATAAAATGTGGCATCAAATTGAGAAAGACAATTTGAAACTCATCGCAGGATATTGAAGAATGTGAAACAAAATTTAGAGGAGATCTGACACATTGACATAGCTGCAAATAGAGATAAAAATTCGGAACTGTACATATGCTGTATTAAAAAAAAAAAACTATTTTGGATTATGCCACTAATGAATGCATTGCCTTGGCCCCACCAATGTCAGAAAATATGGATTGGGAACTCAATGATAAACTTGACAATCTGGCAAACTACTGGCCTGGTGTTTAGACGGTGTAAATTGTTGCTCAAATACAAAAATTTCTTAAATTAAAAAAAAATGTAAATAATATGATTTGCATCACAAGTCAAGTCGTTGACTTACAGAGATAGCTGGTGGCACACTCACTAGAGGATCTTGGAAAAATCTATTAGCCAGTGCAAGGGCCAAGAGACTGCTCTGCATTCCTGTGAAAGGAAAAATTCAGGTAGAAGAAGAATAAAGTATCTTGCTATATAAAAACATCACACCTGTCTCATAGGATAGGGTTCTTTGCAGTGCTTTCACATCATGTGCCTTAGCAAAGGCCAAACCAGTGAGGACATAACCAGCAACAAATGCTGACAAGTGAAATGTAATAATGAGCAACAAAATAGTGAGTCCAAAAGGCGACATAACAGACTCAATGTTAATGGCAAGTGGTGCTCCAACACAGCAAGCTGTCACAAGTACTGAAAGCGGAGGCAAGAACGGCCGAATAGCATTACAAATGTGGGGGAAAAACCTGTATGCACAGATATGTGAGACAGGTATGTGAGACAGGTAAGGGCATCTCAAAAGAAATTTTCACTTCCAACAATTTGGACTTATGATAGTGCATTACCGATTCAAAAGCAAACCTGCAGCAATTGGCACAACTACAATCTGCAAAATGCTGGACACCATTCCTTTTACATCAACAGGCAGTCTCTTTCCAATAAGCAAGAGTGATAAGAGTGGCGTAATAAAAACTGCAGTAGCAGTAGACAATGATGTCATCACAATGCTGAGGGGGGCCAGTGGAGGGTCTGTCAGAAAAGTTGCATAATTTGAGAGCTGCGCCCCACTAACACAAGAAACCAACATAATCCCCGCACCTGATTCATAGATTTGCATTATGTCAGTACACTCTCACTCTTTATAAAAGGTTAGATAAACAGAAACTCACCTATGGGAGTAGGAAGACCAAAAACTGAAACTGAAATCATGCCAAAAATATATCCGAGAATAGGCTTCACCACAAATTGGCCAACATAACCAACAAAAATAGCTGCAGGTCTCTTGAAGGCTTCAATAAAATCCTTTTCACTGGAATTAACTCCAACTGCAAACATCAAAAAACCTAATGCAGGGGCATAGTACCTAGAATTGGATTAAGCAATAAAATCATAAGCATATTATTTGTACAGTTTGCCTCACTCAATTACCTACTAGAATTTACTCCCTAGTCCACAAATGTCCTAATCAGTGATCAAAACAGAACTTTTCCTCAGAAGTGGCAAAAGATTTTCTCAAACACAATATTATATCGTACCATTACCAAAATTGAAGCACCATCCTAATCTTGAAGAATGGTTAAATAAACACTAACTGACATAGGAATTTGTTGAATTTTAACTAATCATTCTTTTATACATATGAATTTATTTGATTTGACAAACAATCGCTTGTTTACTGTTGGTTAGTTGATACTGAAACCCAATCCAGGTTTAAGGCACAAACAAATTCATGCCTCCCAACTCTTAGAAGCATAAATATATTTACACAACACATCTCTATATTTAATGATTATTTAGATAACAAACAATTAAGTTTCCTAGTGTTTTATGTTTCACTTTCAGCTTGTCAGTGGGTTTAGCCACATTTTTCTGCACTTCCCTGATTCCAAACACACACTCAAACCTTGTTGTTTCATTATCAACATTTCTTTATTTATTGCTCCACTAGAAAATGAGTGACCGGGAGTTTTTTAAACATCATTTCACCGCTGATCTCCGAGCATTGAAATTATACAAATTAGACAGAAATGATCTTTCCTTCATGTTTCTCATGAATGCAAATTAACACAATGCTACTACTATACAGATGTTAAGCAAGTCATTCATCAAAAGAAAAATTTACTAACCTGGTCGTAAACCATGTGAAAGAAGGAGGAAAGACAAGAGCCAACATTGTACTACCAAGGACTACATGAGGCAGAAAGGAATTTGATTGTTTCAAGATATTCACAAGCGAAAACTCCTGCTTACGCACCTAGATCATGAAACACAAAAACTGCTATTAACACAGGCCTAACATGCTGTGTCGATGCCACATACAAATATATAAACACAAACTAAAAAACTTAAGCTGTTGAGCCCTCTAACAAATACACATTTGCATGTCTAATTATTAGAGTAGATTCCATATTTAAGGTTCAACTTGAATTGAAAGCAAAATTTTATTCCACCCATTTGTATAATTGCATTCTGTCATAATTCTCTGTTATGTTGCCATATACTTGTAAAACTCTCTGTTATTTTTTCAGTTTAAACTCCCAGAGGTCCAGAGCCTAAATATACGCCTCACGTCTTCATTTACCTTAATGATTGAGTATATAATTTGCCTAAAAGTAGAAGCCATCTACTTGCATACAAGCAATACAATAAAAAAACAAAATTTGCATTGAGTCACTGTAAAACCATTAATGTTAAAACACACATAAACGTACCTGATTAGATTCGGTAACGTAATTCCGATCCGGATCCTGATCAAAAGGACCCGAAATGTTCTCTGACACACAGTTAGTCACAAAATTCCTGGAGCTCCCAAATTTTACTTCAAAATTCCGAGAGAACAAATCAAAAAAATAAAATAAAATAAAAAACACCCACTTAAAGCCACTGAAAACAAAACAGGCACCGGACGTAAAAACCGAATTTGAAAGCGAAGAAAGCGCACTTACAGTTGCAATGAGAAATCGAATGAAAATGAACTGGGCACCCTGTAACATAATAGCAAAATCATAAATAAAAAAATCAAAATTAAGTCATTATGATAAAAGCAAAAAAAAAAAAAGAGTTGAAAAAACAAAGAAACAAACATGAAGATGAAGTCGAGAACGAGACTGAGCGATTTCGCGGCAAAACAGGGATGTTATGCTTTGAAATTATGAGGGAATATGTTTTGGAATTGAAACGTGAGCGTTGAGCGTGCAGCATGTTAGCATTTAGATTCATCTTCACAAAACCAAACTACTTTTTTTTAAGAAAAAAAGTATGAACTTTTGAATTTGCAACAGGGCAGAGTCAAAGAGACTTCATTTTGTATTCCCCCAAAGGAGGAATCTTTCATAATCTCAATATTCAGTATGTAAAATAGGCTGCACATTTATTTTTTTTTAATCCGATGGGCTGCTCTAAGTCAAAATGTTTTCGTTTTTCTTTTTCAAAAGAGCCTTCTAGCCTTCTAAGTCAACGTAATTTACACCCCACACACAATAAGAGTGATATATTAAAATGACTCGTATGTTGCTGTGTATATAGGTGTAAGTTACGTTAAATATAATTTAGTGTTTACCTTTTTTAAACCATTGTGTTTAGGTGGGGATTCTAGCTGGGGTTATGGAATATTATGGCCTATCTAAGTTAAATTTATTAAAAGCTATTTTGTAACTATTTAGAAAAGGTGTTGGCATTCAATCCGAGTTAATCCTAACTTTTTTTTTATTAGATGATGCTATTACTCAAATTATAACTCATATTGTATGAGATTATAACTGATATTTATAAATTAGATTATTACTGGGACCAACTTACATCAATGTTTATGAAGCTCTGCCCAGATTTTTAACCCGTACTAATATTCGAGTAATGTTTACTCCACTTACATTTGGATAAGAGAAAATACTACCTTCACTCCATTATACATTATAATCAAGAAAGAAAATACACCCACATTGCGTTTGTAGGGGTTCAAACTGCTACCCTCCAACAGCCCTAACCATTCGGCCTTTGTTAATCCCAACTTAACCAAATTTAAAATTTATTTTAGGTTTCAATTCAGTTCGGGTAAATTCGTTTAGGGTTTCAGTTTGGTTCAGGTTGACCTTAAAAATTATTGTCTCAACTTTCAAGATCGATCAAGTTGGTTACTGCCTACAGATTTAATTCGAATTGAATAATCAACTCAATTGGATTAAAAAGAAAGAAAGAATATTAACAATCCAACCGTAATTAAAAGTTTCACGTAAAGTCACAACTAGAAACAGTTGCAACTGTTTCTTCTTCTTTGGTTGCCAAATCCTTTGTAGCCACTGATAAATTCTTCTATGGCTACCAAATCTTTTGCATCTGCGGGCAAAAAACAACTTCTTCTTCTTTAAAGTTGCAATTTTAATTAATAGTTAATTTCAGTTAATTGTTCATTAATTTTTCATATTAATTGTTAAATATAAAACGCTTAGTTGTTAATTAGTTAATTTTGGATAGGATTTGACAAATAATGAATCTATTTGCTAATTATTTTTTTGAATTTTTTTTTTTTGGATTTGAGAACAAATTTATAGGATTGTAGTTTATAACTTAAACTCGAATTTTTAATACAAGCCAAACTAAAGCGAAAATTAAAATGTCCACCCCCTAATTAGAAGGCTTCTCTAGAATTTCAAAAAATTAATTGCTTGTCTCTTTTTCTTTTTCGTAAATGTTTGGATAGAGATTACCTCAAAAAGACATTTAAGATTAGTCTGAGTTATGCTATAATATTTAAAATATATCCATTGCATTTATGATATTTCAAGGTTTGTAAATTAGGTAGATGGTGTTCAGGCTTTCTTAAAGATAGATTTGTGCAATGGATATTATCATATTAGAATTAGGTCGGGAGATAAGTGAAAAACAATGTTTCAAGACAAAGGAAGGGTTGTATGAGTATTTTAAAATGCCATTCAGGTTATCAAATGCGTCAAGTGTCTTTATGCATTTAATGAATCAGGTTCTTAAGTTTTTTTTTTTTGTTGCAAATTTGTTGTAGTGTATTTTGACAATATTTTTGATTTATTCTATTGACGTGGAGACACAATTAGAGCATTTGAGAATGATTATGGAGGTGTTGGGAAAGAATAAGCTTAACATTAATCTAAAGAAGTGTAGCTTTTTATCAAGTAATATGTAGTTTCTGAGTTTTATAGTTGGTGTAGTTGGAATTCGATCTATTGAGTTGAAGATACAATCTTTCAGAGAAAAGGCCTATGCCCAAGATTATGGGTGAAGTAAGGAGCTTTCATGGGTGGATGATATATTGTAAGAAATGTATTCACAGTTTTAACACTATAGCTATAACTATTACGAAATGCTTAAAGAAAAGGAAGTTTAAACAGAGAGAAAAGTATGTTTCGCAATATTGAAGGAGAAGTTGTCTATCGCTTCTATGTTAGCTTTACCAAACTTAGACAAGTTGTTTGAGATCAATTGTGATGTTTCTGATAAGGGTATAAGGACTATTCTTTCTCAAAAAGGCCGCCAATTAAGTATATGAACGAGAAGTTAAATGAGGCACGTCAAAAGAGGTCTATTTAGGACCAAGGGTTTTATGTTGTCCTTAGGGCATTGAAGTCATATGAACATTACTTGATTCAGACGGGGTTCATGTTTTATAGTGATCATCAAGTATTGAAGTACTTTAATAGCCAACAAAATTTGAGCAAGTTGTGTACAAGATAGGTGAGCTATAAGCAGAATTTAATTTTATTTTGAAGCACAATTCTACATAATAAAATGATATAAGTGCTAAGTAGACGAGCAACGATATTAGTAACTCTAGTCAATAATTGGTTTTAAATATTTGAAGAAGTTATACACTGATGATGAAGAGTCTGCACATATTTAAGATCGGTGTACCAATAATCAGAATGCAGAAAACTTCCTCATTCAAGATGTATCTATTCAAGACTAATTAGTTATGTTTGCCTCATAGTTCTTTAAAGGAGCTGATTATTCGTGAGTTGCATAAACGTGATTTAAACGATCATGTTGGTCGAGATAAGAGTAAAACACTTGTCGAAGAACGACATTATTAGCTACAATTGGATAGAGATGTGCGCAAGATGATACAGAGGTGCCGGATTTGTCAAGAATGCAAAAGACATTTGAAGAACAGGAGATTATAAACATAATTACTTGTTTTGAAGAATATTTGGTTAGATTTATCTATGGATTTTGAATTGGGATTACCTCATACAACAACTGATCAAGACTATATATCAGTCGTTATCGATAGATTTTCAAAATGGCGTAATTTATTGCTTGTAAAAAGACTGAAGATATTGCGTTAGTGGTGCATCTATGTTCGAGAAGTGGTGAGTTTGCATGGTGTTCCAAAGATTATTACTTCTGATAGGGATGTGAAGTTCATTCGTAAATTTTGGCGGCATATGCATGATAATTTTGTTACACAATTGGAGTTCATTAGTGTTTTTCATCCCTAGACAAATGGATAAATAGAAGTGGTCAATAGAACTCTGGATAATATGTTGTGTTGTGTTTGTGGTAACATGGAAACTACATGCCTTTAGTCCAAGTTCACTTAAAATAGCATAGTGAATCGATCTACTGATAAGACTCCTTTTGAGATTGTCTATACCTATTCCCCATGCTGTGTTTATGATCTGGCTATTATACCAACAATACAAAAAAAGCTTCGCAAATTCATGCCGAGGTGCAAGCTCACTTGGAGGCTGCCAATACTAAGTACAAGGTTGATGCAAACCAACATCGACGTAAGAAAATGTTTCAGGAGAGTGATTTAGTGGAGGTGCATTTGCGGCATAGCCATTTTCCTGGCATTTGCAATAAATTAGAAAAGCATAAGTATGATCCATTTTTTGAGCAAAGAAGATTAATGATAACGCTTAGGTGCTCCAGCTACCAGACAATTAGAATATCTCTCACTCTTTCATTGTGGTTGATCTATTTGAATATCATTCGGATAATGAGAATTTATATAAGCCTAACTAAAAGATGAGTTTTTTTTTTCCAAGTGAGGGTACTAATGTAGGATGGTTGCATAAGATGAGTATGGTATTTTTCGAAGGTATAACTTGGGCTAAAGGTATCCATTTTTTGTGTATAATATATTGTTTCGAAATTTACAATGATATAAATCAAACCTAAGTAACATAAGCTGTTTTGCCTTGAAGTCAAGCCAAAATGTCCATTTTTTTGGGTCATTGTTTAATTTTAAGTTATTCTTTTACTTTTCTTATTACTTTTAAGGTTTTTATTTTTTTAAGATATCAGATATGAGTGCCATTTGTTTTCTTTTTCTTATTTAAATTAGGAAATTTTATTATTAAAAAATATTTTGAATTTGCTTATTTTGATAAATTTGCAGCATCTAGATTAATATAAAAATGGAGCCCAAAACCCTAGTCTTCTTCATTGAGAAATTTTTCCATAACAATTTCATTATTCAGAAACTTAGTTTATGTAATCTATCAATCTTTTATGTTTTTACATAATTGGTAATAGGATAGTGAAAGTAGATTGATAGGATAGATAGACGTTAGATATTGTTTTAGCACTAAACCAACCCAATGCAATTATGTTACATTCTAATCAAAGCGTGATTAGATCTTGTTCTAATTCAAATGATTCAATGGGGTTTTAACAATGCTTAAAAGAAAGATTATATGGTACTTTAATGCAAATGACTTTATGAGAAAGATTTTAATAGATAATCTCAAAAGAATTATAAAAGAGGTGTCTTTATTGAATAATTAAAGTTGAAGTTATGAAAACAATAACCAAACTTTTCTATTTATAATAGAATAAACAGACTTTTCCAAATGAACTTAAAAAAAAAAGAAATTAAATGACAAATGTTAGCCTAAAGGGCTACACATAATGTAATTTTGATGATAACAAACATGTGTCTTAAGTGATTTAATAAATATTGTATTTCACAAGTTCACTAGTTTTTGAAGGGTAATATTTATGCAAGTGAATCAAGTGAAATCAAGTTCAAGACACTCCACGGACAACGGCGAAATCAAGAATGAAGTTTAGAGCTCAACGGATGAATTATTGCGATAAATTCTTGTAAAGCCGGTATGATTTAATTAATACATGATTTAGCATTTGAGAAGCTCAAAAGATTAATTTAATAATTATTTTTCATAAACTAAAAGGTTTTATATTTATAAGATAAAGTATTTTGTGGATTTGAGTAATTTGGACTTAAATGAAAAGATTTGCAATCTTTGAGTTTGATAAATATTATTTTGAATTTCGGATTTGGACTTATTTGTAAAGTTTTGAAACGTTTTGGGCCATACTATAATTTATGAAAGTTTGAGGACCCGAATGAAATTCAATCACATGAAATCCAAAATTGGACAAACAGTAAGCGGCTAACCGCCTGGCTAGCGGCTAGCCTGAGGAAAATCTTATATTTTCAAATTTTGGACTAAAGTGAAAGGTTTTGAAAACTTTAAAAATTATGGGTATTATGTTAAATTTTGAAAAGGGTCTCTTTGAGTAATAATAATATATTTGGGGCCATATCATAATTTTAGAAAGTTTTGAAATACAATGTTGTTTGGAAATTCTGAAATTGGACCTATTTGTAAAGTTTTATAAAATTTAGGGTCATAGTATAATTATATAAAGTTTTGGGCTAAAGTGTAATTTTGGTGAACAGTGTTACTGTAGCAAAATTCAAAACAACGGTAATATCACTGTTACAAGCGGCTAGCCGGATAAATCAAGCGGCTAACCGCTTGGTTGCTGGAATTTGTCTATAACGGCTAGTTTTCGGGCTTTAACTATAAAAACTCAATCCCAACTTCATTTTAAGAACTAATGCAAGCATAAACAACATCATAAAACATATATTGAGCTTCTATTTCGCAAATCATCATTTATTGAATCATTATTGAGCTATATTTTGTTATCCACTCTTAAAGAGAGTTTTATTGTTATGATTTTCATTACTCATCAAATTGTGAGTGTATAAGTGTGGGAAACACTTGGGGTAAAGAGATTGGGGAGATAATCTCTTGTTGTAAAGGTCCATTGACACCTTGGAAGTCAATTGTAAACATTTGAAGCCTTGGGAGGCTTGGATAGTGAAATCCTCAAGCCGGGTGAGCTTGGAGGCGTGGACGTAGGCGGGGATAGCCGAACCACGTAAAAATTCCTGTGTTTGCTTTCTCTTCCCTTACTCTTTTAATATTGTGCTTGATTGAATTTATTGTTTTTGATTTGATTAAGGCAATAGATTAAATTGTTGTGCGAATTGTATTGCATAATTTTAAAATCCCAATTCACCCCCGCTCTTGGGTTGCATAACTTGTATTTCAACAAATATAATAGAAATAAAATACTAAAATATATACCATAGTTGACTAAAAAATAAGAAATATCAAAATACCTAAAATAATAAAATTCTAAAATTTTAAAATAATCTTCTACATCAATATTAATTTAAGTTACACAAAAATAAACGAAAATCATTTATTTCTTTACAATTTCCTTTCATCAATCAGAACATTACCTTCACTAAATCTAGTTATATTGGTCACATATCTAGAGACGGTCAACAGGCAAAAGAAAGTCGATGCGTTCTCATACTCGTGTCGTGCCGTGTTCGCCATGTGTTTCATACCATGCCGTGCCGTGCGTAATCTTTTTTTCCTTAGGCTTAGGGCGACACTCGTGCTGTGAGTCATGCCATGCTGTGCCTATGAAAAAATACAATAAGCTTTTTTTTTTTTCTTTTAAGAAGACATGCCAAGTTGTTGGCATACTTTTTTTTCCAAATCTATATACTTTTTTGGGTCCATATGTCTTTAGTCAAATTAAATAGAATAAAAAATTCAAAACTTTAGTCTATATTCAATAATAATAATTTGAATAGAATGTAATATTTATTACTAAGTTAGACCCTATAGTATTAGAATTCTTTTTTAATACTTAACAACAATAATAATAAATTTTTTTAAAAGGTTAACTTAATTGTTAACTTGAACTTACATAGGATCATAGATCAGAGTTCATAATAACATTAAAACATATTTATAAAATCATGATATCTATAATTTTATTTATTAAAATCATGATAGCAATTATTCATTTAGAATATTTTTTTAAACTAAGAATTAAATGAATTTAAACAAATTGTGCTAATAAAATATATTGAAAGATTCATTTTCAAGTTATTTGTAAAATCATAAAATTTTAACCTTATTTTCGTTAAAAAATGAAACATGCTTGTTGCACGCCTTTTGACGTCCGTGTTTTAATCTATCTCTACTTATGCCGTACTTTTAAGGCCTACTTGCTTAAAATTGTCCAGCTCGCATACATGTCATGCCGTACTGTGTGCCCTTCCAAAACATTTTTGTATCCCTTCCAAAACATTTTTGTATCGTGTCATGTTGTACAGACAAGTGTTGTGTTCGTGTCATGCCATGTGCCGCCTGACCGTTGGCTAACTCTACATAAATCCACCTGATTTTTTTTATTATTACAATTTTGTGGGGAATAAATTTTTATATATTTTTTAATCTTTATTCAAGTACATTTTGAGTTGGACAAAATGGCAAGGGAAAGAAGACATGTACAAGAGCCAAAAGTGTACTACATGGGGCAGCTAGAATTTTGATTGTTCCAATATATTCACAATGGAAACCTCTTAATTAATTAATTATATATGCACCAAAAACAACAAACACAAATTCAATTACGGGATCTTGTTCTCTATGACTTGATAAGATTTTGATTTGAATACCCGAAACAACCAATAAATCGCTGTTTGCTACCCGTTGAGAGCACGTAGGTTGCTGTTCATAATTCTCCAATCTAAACGTTGGATAATATGTTTTCTTGTTCGCTACTGCCTGCTTCCTCTTGCGTCCATTATTTGTCGGCACCGGCAGGTGACAAACAATAAAAGTCATTTGGATTCATGCCTTTGTTTTTTTAAAATTACAAAAATTTGTGACTATTGTCAAGTCAATAATGTATGATTCCAATAATTGTTTTTTTTTTTCACTGTCTTAAATTAAATGATTGAGGTTTTCTTTTCTTTTCTTTTTTTTTTTCCAATTTTTTTCGAATTAAACACACACGACACGAAACTCAGAACCTAAGACTTGTATCTTAATAAGGCTGCCTACCAATAATCAGTAGAAATTGACCTTGATCTCTAAATCATTGAGTTTATATGCACTTTTACCAATTAATATTTGGCGGTATTTTTACTAATTTATTGAAGGGATTATTGAAAACTGTGTGTTCTGTCTATCCAAAATAGTTCTAGTATTATCTATTCGTTGAATGAATCGTATGTGCTGTAGCTATAAGTTGGATGTCATTGCTACGCCTAACGAATGAATTAAAAAATTATTCGTACGCTAAAAAGATGACCAATCTAACCCAACGCAAGCCTTATTTTATTGAAAATCTTTGAATGTAAAACAAAATATTTGTAACCATATGTTAACTAGAAACGGTTTATCATCCACCCAATCTAATCATATTAGAACTTATATAAAGTTATAATAATCTTTCTTTCGCTTTCAATTGTCCCGTGATTATTAGGTCATAATAGCCTTAATCAGTCCGCTTGCGATCTCAAGCCAAAGCGTGAGAAGGTGCATCGTCCTTTGCTTGTGGGCACAGGCGACCTCCTTCCTGGAAGTTGGACTTGGAGCGTGTGTCGATTTGTAATTGGACAGTTTCCCCAAAATGGCCAACGTCAACTGTCAACAGTCTGTCACCTTTTGGGTCCAGAAATCCAATTAAGGTTAACCCAATAATGACCGGGTCACCGACCCCAGAAAACTCGCTTGTTTACTCGGACTCGCTCAGAAAACTCACTGACCTGCCCAGGCACCGTACCGAAACCTTTCTGGAATTTGAAGTCACGACAAGCTAATCACACAACACAGTCACGCCAAGCCACCAACGCAGTTCTCCCACATGTCACTCCAAAGCTATCCTCTTGCCTCCACGTGTACTCCACGTCCGTGAGAATCAAAATGACTCGTCAACTTCAATATCCAATGGAGATTAAGTCGTAATCGTAATGCGTATTTAATTATAAAGCTTATACGATCGACCTTTCTCATGTTTTACTGAAAAAATAATGGTATACTATAGATACCAGTGTAAATTTTTAAAAGCTAATTATTATTTTTTACATTAATTCACCATCTAATTTCTGAGCATTAGTATTACATGAAAAATGTTGGTTCGTTAGCCGTAATATATTAAAAATTAATTATAATATAAATAAAACGCGAACAAAATCGTAAAAAGCCGCATTTTACGATTTGCTTTGGTAACAGTAACGGGACGGTGCTTGTGCCTAACAATTTGCACGCTTTGCTTTCGCCCTTGTGACTTCATCCATAATCATCATCATCCTACTTGTCACGCCAAAAAAATGCCCTTCAGCCACGTCTCCTTCAAAACTCACGATAACGACACCGTTTTTGAACAGTGGCAAGAATTGTAATAACGACTTACCATCAAACGTTAAAGAAAATACGAATCAAGGTTTTATTAGCGTTAATTGAAATCAGAGTTGTTGCCTTTTGCTTTGTCTCTCCTCTCTCATCTACCAGTCTTCACCTCTCTAATTTTTGTTTGTCCTCGATTATTTTCTCTCCGATTTTCTCAGTCACCAACAGGGATTGGAAGCATTATCTTTTTTTTTTTTGGGTTAATATTATTCTCAATGACTTATTATGAGGATGATGAGGTGGTGCCGGAGTTAACGCTGGGAATAGACATTGATGAAAATAATAATAATAATAAAGGGGACTACTTGAAATTGAGAGAATATGAAGAGGGGGAGCCTGGTTCACCAAGAAGATGGAGTTGCGGGAAAGTATGGTTCTGGGTCAAGTTAGCTTTTTTTCTAACTTCTTTAGGTTTATTGGCTGCTGTTTTTATCAAATGGGTTGGTCCTTTTTTCATGGATAAGGTCAGTTTGTTTATAATTTTTTCAAAAACTTTATGTGTGCATGTGATTGTGTATGTGTTTGGGATTCTTTGCTTGTTAAAATTTTGCGCTTATGCTTATTATTATTTTTAATGAATTTCAACTTTCTTTTTTCTTGTGGGTTTCGTAATGCGATCTGTTTATTGATTTTGTTTTGGATTATTCCTGTGGTTCGTATTCGGGATTGATAATTTTCTCGGAATTTTGAAAGTCATTAGGTTACACAATTTATATGCGAGTATATTTATTATGTATTGAACCATCGGTTATATTAGGTTTCATGGTATTTTTTGCCAATTTTAGTAACACAGTCAGTTTCTAATTAATTGGAAGGAGTTTTTGGTTTTTGTGATGTCTATGTATCACCAGAATTGAGTGGTTTTTTTTCTATGGGTTTTAGGCATATCTATATACTGAGGCTTTCACCTTTGTTTTCCGATGGTTTGACCTATCTACGAGGTTATAATTATCATTACCGGACACTCATGCTATTGTAGTTAGGAATTAGGCTGTATGTACCTTGTTAGGTCGACTCTGTTTTGTACTGTGTGTTTGATTAGAGTTTCAGAAAAATGTGGTTTAGTTATGGGGCAATTACTGTGATAGTGGGCTTGGTATCGGTAACTTTTGACTCTACTGTCGGTCTCTTTTCCTCTTCTCAACCCCTTTCAGAGGCTGCTTGTTGATTCACAATTTTTGGGGCTGCTGGGTACTTTTGCCTTGTCTACTGAATACTGTGTATTCTATTTGTTTTCCATGAAAGCATTGTGTTCTGGTCTATGTTCCATGAAAGCAAGGTGTTCTGGTTTATGTTCCCAATTAATGCTTGGACTATTTATGGTTGATGATGTTGTTTTGAGTTTTGAATATTGACCTAAATGAATTAATATGACATGGTGTGAACTGGGTAGCAATGTGGGACTTTAGTAGTAATGGGTTCGTATTATATGTAAGAGATGCGAATCAATATGGTAATTTTTTTAAATCTACTAAACTTTTACTGTGAGTAGTAGCTAATTTTTGTGTAAAAGTAAAACCAGGAATGTTGGTAGACTAAATAATTGATGCAGCTATCAGGGTGGACGTGGGACTTTTTACTAGTTTGGATATATGTGGTTTTGTTTGGAATTGTGATGTAATTATGCATTACAGTTATCTCAGCTGGTTGAGAAGTATATCCTTGTTAGTACTTGTTTTGATGTCAACCTTAAACTTTTCTTAATCGTAGTGTGTTTACTTAAGCCAGTTGATGATCATATGCTCACTTAATAATTATAGGACATGGTTGGTGAAAATTATGGGATTGACATTCATGAACTGTGGCTGAAATATTTGAATCCATTTTTCCTTGGACTCACATATTATACTTATACCAGCAGGAAAATGCTTGAACATAGTTAATATCTTGTGTAGTGTATATTTGCATCAGTTGATGTTTTCCTTTGGGACTCTACCTAATCTGACTGCTGAACTTTTCAGGAGGTTATCCCAATAATAAACTGGGAGACAACAACGTTTAGTACCCCAGTGCTGGCTGTTCTGGTTTTTGCTTCAGTGGCATTATTCCCCACCTTACTTTTACCATCTTCACCCTCTATGTGGGTGGCTGGGATGACATTTGGTTATGGCTTTGGTTTTCTACTAATTATGTCGGCTGTTGCCGTGGGCATATCACTTCCGTATTTCATTGGTTCTCTCTTCCTTCATAGAATTCAAGTATGTATCATTGCCAAAATTGATTTGTGAATTATTTGTTTGGCAAAACTCTTTCTTTCTATCTGAACCAATTGTTGATCCTTATGTAGGGTTGGTTAGAGAAGTATCCAAAGAAAGCTGCTATTCTAAGAGCTGCTGGTGAAGGAAACTGGTTTCATCAGTTCCGTACTGTAGCCTTGATCAGGATTTCTCCTTTCCCATATATTATATATAATTACTGTGCCGTGGCGACACATGTTAAGTATGGTCCATACTTCTTGGGTTCATTGGTCGGGATGGTGCCTGAAATTTTCGTTACAATCTACACGTATGTATTCGGTCTTCCCATCTTATTTACGTAATCTGCCCCGTTCAGTTTTTGTTTACAGTCTACATTTTCTTATTCTCTTACCCTGTTGCATAGTTCGACATGCATGTAGACAAATCTCAGACAAATAGATTCATGCATAAAAGCTCGATGCGAGTACCGTTTCTTGCTGCATGGCTTGTCTTAACCATGTTCCTTGTTTGAACTTCTATGCTGATCCTCGGAAAGATAACACATTTTCATATTAAAGACAGTTTGTTGCTTGATGCTTGTTTATCGCCATGTTCAATCCAAATTCAGTTCTTATTCTGAATTGTTGGCTGATTTATTGAACTTCCATGTCAACCTGTGGAACAGGTAACATGTTTTCTTATTAAAGTCTTTTTTTTTTTAATGCTGGGTTGGTGGTGTATTCAATCAATCTGCGAGCAGTTGCAATCTTTTTCTTATGTCCATGCAGCATCCTAAGAAAGCTTTTCATTAAGTCAAAACTTTGATTGCTATTGCCTATACTTGTATCAGTGCATGCATATCCAAATTCATTCTAGAAACCAAATTGAGCTTTTAGGAGAAGCACATGGAACTGCCCTGGACAGTGAAATTGCTCAAGGGAAAATCGAAAAGAAAAGTTGGAATTAGCTTTTAATGTTCCTCGAAGGAAAATAGCAAGCCAGTACTTGTTGGTTAAATATCTTCCAAATGATATAGTCAGTTTCATAACCTTGAACAAAACTTTTAGTTTTGTAAGCTTGACGTTGGTTGCTTCTCTGTGATAACTAGTTTGCTGAAAATCCCAAATGGCATAGTCCTCATGGTCTTTTGAATTTGAAGATTCCTTGAATAACGTTTTGTCCTGAGTTATCAAAGGAGCAGCTATTGAAACTGCACAACCTAGTTTTCTATCGGAGGAAAGGCTATAATAGCACCTGGAAATGCTTATATTTTTACATTTTTGGGTTAAATCCCAAAATATGTTCTCTAAATGAGTTATTAATTGATGAGGTCATATAAATGTTAACATGTACAGCAACTGTATTCAATTTCAATGTTTGGCTTTTTCCCTTTGAAGTCCAGCATTTGGTTAACCTTTTTTTAAAAAAAAAAATTATTTAAATGTCTCTTTAAAGAACTTGTTTCTGGTGTATTGGAAATGCTTAAATATATTTTTCTCTGATAATATGGTATAATTGTTGGATGCGTAAGGCAGGCCTTGAGAGGCATTGTCTTTGAATTTCACTGAATTCATCGGGATCTTGTTGTTGCAGTGGGATCTTGATACGTACCTTGGCAGATGCTTCACACGAACACCACTTCCTTTCAGCCCCACAGATCATTTTAAATGTTCTTGGATTTGCTGCATCTGTTGCTGCCACTATTTTCTTCACGGTGTATGCAAAAAGGCAGCTCAAGATATTGCAGGGAGAAGGAGAACCTCTATTGCAGTAGCCAGTGACATTCTTTTTCTGGTTTGCATTTGAGATAATCCTTACCATCAAACAAGCTAGGACTGCCTTCTGCATATTTAACAATGCTGGGTGCCTGGATGAGGTTTCATTTATTAAACCAACTTCATTCAGAGTTTATTGTGGCGATCATGCTGTATAAAAAGGTGTGGAAAGGAAACATAGGGAGCCAAAAAAAAAAAAAAAAAAACCACTAACATGATAGGAAGGCTTTTTTTTCCTCTGTTTTACTTGTTTCTGTTCCTCTGGAATGTCATCATTGTTTATCTCTCTCAATGTATATAAATTAATTTGAACATGTGCCTGAAAAGGCTAAATTGGGAGTTGGTGAAATTTTGGAATGCAAAGTATTACAATTTGATGGAATGACCTATTGTAGCTGATGAATCCCATAGCATTTAATGTTTTATAATGGACTAATGGCATCCTTAATTTCTCTCTCGACCGGATTGAGTTCATGTGGGTATATTTCTTCGTTGTGATTTTTCTTTTTTTCACAATCTTAGATGATGTTGCATTGTTTGCGTATATGCGCACATCTGAGTTGTGACCAAATTTTTCCATATAGATAGATGCACAGTATAGATTGTATATAGTTCAAGAGCCTTGTCGGCAGCTTGTACATTCTCCAATAATCCACCCAGTACAAGATTGGGGCATTGAGTTATTGTTCAATAAATATACCTTAATATACTTTAACAAAGTTGATATTACGTTTGCATTTCAGTTTCAAAAAATGTCACCAAAATAATGTACTTTAACAAAGTTGATACAAAGTATGAGATTCAAATTGTATTATAGTAGATTGGTCTATGTTTTGTCAATTTATTTTTTGAACGTTGAGCATATCTTTTGAGTTGGACACTTGATTTTAGGGTTTGTGTTTGGCAATTCTCATTTTTTAAAAGATTTAGCAAATTACCCTTAAAGGCTTGTTTGTGATTACCAAATGTTTAATCGATTATTTTTATAATACAATTAATAGTAATTATGTTAAAAGTTATACAATTACCAAACTACGGCTTAGCCCTCTAATAATAATAATGATAACAATAACAAGAAAGACATTGGCGTATTCAGTATGTCAACGAGATGTGCTGGATCATCACAAGTGCTATGCGCATTTTCTTGTCATCTTAGCTGGCAAATTATGTCTTTGTCCGTTATTCACACGACAATTCATACATATAGTATATTGGAGCTGCCTATATGATACTAACAAAGGTAAAGCCAAAAATATTGTCAAGTTTCTAATCGGAAAAAAAAAAAACAAATATTTTTAATAGTTTTAGTTTCATGATACACTAACTTTTTTTTTTTTGTGTTAAAAAAAATTTACATGATTGAAGAGACACAATAAAAAATAATGATGACATGAAGTACGAGTACGTGGAATTATTAGAACTAACAAGGGGGAGGGAGCATTTTACCTTAATTGATATGATTGTTACAAAGAATTAAAACCACATCCTCTCAAAGTCAAAGTCCGTCTCCAGTACTCATCAATTCTTATACACATTTCTGGTCGCGTTTTGAGTCACGAATTAGCCCCCGTGCCCTGTGACGCACATTATGGTGTTTGATTTTTTTCTTTTTGGTTAAATAACAAAGTTGCTCCAGCATAATTAATTACGTGGTAAGCATATGTCACATGCAAAACAGCTCCAAAATCCATGACATTATTGTGTTTGGCGTAGCAAGCTAATGATAGCAAGGCATAATTGCTATCCATGTAACATGGGCATATAAATATACAGATATTTACTCAGAACAGCACTATCAATTTGGGTCTTTTTCTTTTACAAGCAAATATTTACTCATAAAATTGGACTTTTTTTTTTAACAATAAATGCAGTTACACAGACGTTGACATGGGCATATTCGGAATTCAAGAAAAAGAAAAAGAAAAGAAAAGAAAAGAAGGATGCGTAACTGATGGGGACCACCTTTGATGTGGACCATACAAACGGGATCGTATCGTGTGGATCTCGTAAGACCATTCGTTTTCTTTTTTTTGTTTTTTTTGGGATGGAATTAGCAAGACCTTTCAGTTTCAGATACCTAAGTTGATCACACCGTTTATTCTATTTTATGTTTATAATCAACGGTCATTAAATAGTGTCAGGAGGCTGGTCTCGGAATGAGATTAATGTGCGTACCAACTTCCTCACTTTCCTGTGTAATTTTTCCGACCGATTGATGCCATCCCACCATACTTAGTCAAATGCTACGAGACGAAAATTAGAAGCCAAAGTAAAAGAAAAAAGAAGATAAAAATGGTTGTTACGAGTTGTACAAGAGCGATTTAAAAAGAAAATTTTGGAATGATACTACACACATATGTATTTCATTTTAATTAAGAATATTAAAAAATTAAAAAAAAGGGGAAACCACCCATGGGTTTGCGAAAAGGAATTCATTCAATCACATGGTTTGGTTGTGTATCCACATTGCATGATCTGATTTGGATGGTCCCATTTTAAGCTTCTTTGGACTTTGCTTATTTGATTCATCATTAATAACAAAGTTTGTGTGTTTACTTTAATCATCTGTCTTATTGAGCACCAAATTCAGGTGCTGGTCAAGCAATTTCAATTTTGGCCAACTCATTTCTCAAACAATAATAATATAAAAAAAAGGGCCAAATTCGAGAATGTATCGAAGGCGTCGGCAAGAGTTTTGCAATTGATTAAAACAAATAATAATAATAATAACTTTAGGTATAAATATTCCTTCGTATTTGGGTAATACTTTGAAAAAGTTAAAAACACCAGGGAATTAATTTTTTCTTTTTTGTAGGCAAAGAATTTATACTTAATATATATAATGTTATGAAAAAACAAAGAAAAAATCTATATGAAAAAAAAAAGAAAAGAAAAGAAAAAAATTACACTGTCTCATCTGCCCGCAAGCAAAAACATAAAGAAAGAAAATAAAGTCTCAATCAAAACGGATAGAAGAAAAGCAAAAGTAGAATGCAAATAAAAGAGCAAACTCGGTCAACAAAACCCAAAAACATAAAGCCACTTCCTTCACTTGTTCTTCTCTTTTGCTATTCCTCATCATCATCATCATCAGCCTCATCCTCAGCTTCTTCTTCTTCTTCTTCTTCCCTCTCTCTCTCACTCAGTGGCTGCTAAATGCTAATAATGTCGAGGAGGTATCGGCTTGTTGGTTGGTGAAAGAGAATAAATGCTCGATTCAAGACAAGCACGTACAGGACCTACTTACACAGGGTTTCGTCTCTCTTTCTTTATTCAAAAATCATAATAAATCATAATACGAGTGCTTAACTCTGAAGATTGCCCTCACATTAAGGCACAGTAACACAACGGACATGCACATGGTGCCATAAACGCATTTATACTATGCAGAGAGATGGATGTACTTTTTTATAGGTAGTTTATTAAATTGCCTCACCTGCTACCTTTCCAGCAAAGCCACACTCTGTTTCAATTTCATTATCGTTTAGTTTACTCCCCAATCCCATACATACTTGTCTCTACCCTTCATTTCTTCTTCTTTTTAAGCTCTCTCATTGCTTCAAAAATTCAATCTTCTCCCCTCTACCCCCAGTTAATAAAATAACCCCAGATCTTCCTTTTGAGTATTGACTTGGGAGATCATTTTGTTGACACGAATGTGTTCATATTGTGATGCACAAGGAACCGAAAAATGGGTTTTTTATTCTTTACGCTATGATTGCGATGTGGCCTCTGTCATGATGTAGATCTTTGCTCAGGTTGGATTCAAGCATTATTCATAATGCCAAACGGGTAGATCCATTTTTTCATTTAGTTTCGAGCATGAGAAGGATTCGACAATTTGTTCTTCCTCATGCTCTTTTATTCTTGATTTTTACTTCTCTTGGAGTCAGTTCAGCTTCAGCAGCAACTGATAAGGAAATATTGTTGCAGTTCAAAGGTAACATCACTGATGATCCTCACAACAAATTGGCTTCATGGGTTTCAAGTGGCAGTCCTTGTGAAAATTTCAAGGGTGTGTTTTGCAACCCGGATGGTTTTGTAGACAAGATTGTCCTGTGGAACTTCAGCCTTGGAGGAGTTCTATCTCCAGCTTTGTCTGGTTTGAAGTCCTTGAGGGTCTTGACATTGTTTGGCAATCGATTTACAGGTAATCTTCCACAGGAGTATGCTGAAATGCAAACATTGTGGAAGATAAATGTGAGTTCTAACGCACTTTCTGGGTCAATACCAGAATTTATTGGTGATTTACCAAATATAAGGCTGCTTGATTTGTCAAGGAATAGTTACAGTGGAGAGATTCCTTTTTCTTTGTTCAAGTATTGTTATAAGACCAAGTTTGTTTCTTTGTCTCACAACAATCTTTCTGGTTCAATTCCTGTATCTATTGCCAATTGTACTTATCTTGAAGGGTTTGATTTCTCTTTCAACCATCTTAGCGGTGAATTGCCATCTCAAATTTGCAAAATTCCTGTGTTGGATTTTATATCTGTGAGAGGCAACGCATTGACAGGGACTGCCGAAGAGCTAATTTCTAAGTGCCAGAGCATAAAGCATTTGGATCTTAGCAGCAATTCGTTCATTGGGTTGGCTCCATTTGGGGTTCTTGGATTTAAGAATATTAGTTATTTCAATGTGTCACATAATGGCTTTCTAGGGGAGATCCCCAAAATTGGCGATTGTGGTGAATGGATGCAAGTTTTTGATGCTTCATGGAATGAATTCGATGGAGTGATTCCATTGAGCATTACAAATTGTCGAAACCTTAAGGTTTTGGATTTGGGTTTTAACAAACTGATTGGGAGTATCCCAACTGGGATTACTGATCTGAGGATGCTTTTGAAGGTTAGTTTGGCCAACAATTCCATTGGTGGGACGATACCGCCAAACATTGGAAGCATTGAGTTTCTTGAGGTTTTGGATTTGCACAATCTCAATCTTCATGGGGAAGTTCCGGATGATATAAGCAATTGCCAGTTTCTCCTCTTGCTGTGAGTACAAAAACTATCTTGAAATACTCTAAATTATATGCAACAATTGGTTCAATAGTGTCTGAGAAACTTCTAATATCTTGTTGCAGGGATGTTTCTGGTAATGCTTTAGAGGGAGACATTCCTCAAACCTTATATAACATGACATATTTAAAAATCCTTGATTTACATCAAAATCATCTTAATGGAAGCATTCCACCCAGTCTAGGAAACTTGTCCTATCTCCAAGTGCTTGATCTGTCACAAAATTCACTTTCCGGCTCAATCCCTTCTTCCTTAGGAAATTTGAGAAATCTAACACATTTCAATCTTTCCTCCAACAACCTCTCCGGTACTATTCCCTCAACCATACAACATTTTGGTGTATCAGCATTTTTAAACAATACTGGACTCTGCGGTCCTCCTTTGGAGACTTCCTGCTCAGCAAGAGGCAAGGGTACGACACCGACATCAAAGAATCCCAAAGTTCTTAGTGTTTCGGCTATTGTTGCAATTGTTGCTGCAGCATTGATCCTTGCTGGGGTTTGTGTGGTAACCATCATGAACATCAAAGCACGCAGGAGGAAGAGAGATGATGAGACAATGGTTGTTGAGGGCACACCACTGGGTTCAACGGATTCAAATGTTATAATTGGGAAGTTGGTTCTCTTCAGTAAGAGTCTGCCTTCAAAGTATGAAGATTGGGAGGCTGGCACCAAAGCATTGCTTGACAAGGAGTGCCTCATAGGTGGCGGCTCAATCGGATCTGTATATAGAACCAACTTTGAAGGTGGGGTTTCAATTGCAGTAAAAAAGCTGGAGACTTTAGGAAGGATTAGAAACCAAGAAGAATTTGAGTTAGAAATTGGACGGTTAGGCAACATTCGACACTTCAACTTAGTAGCATTTCAAGGTTACTATTGGTCCTCGACAATGCAGTTGATTCTGTCTGAATTTGTTCCAAAAGGGAACTTGTATGATAATCTACATGGGGTTAATTATCCGGGTACCAGTACCGGTGGTATTGGCAATCCTGAACTGCACTGGACTAGGAGGTTTCACATTGCTCTTGGGACAGCAAGAGCACTTTCTTACCTTCACCATGACTGTAAACCTCCAATACTTCATCTCAACCTCAAATCTACTAACATACTGTTAGATGAAAATTATGAACCTAAGTTATCTGACTATGGTTTAGCTAAACTGCTTCCCATTTTGGACAACTATGGTTTAACTAAATTCCACAATGCAGTCGGGTATGTTGCACCGGAGTTGGCTCAGAGTCTGAGGTTGAGTGAGAAATGTGATGTTTATAGCTTTGGGGTGATCCTTCTAGAGCTGGTTACCGGGAGGAAACCAGTGGAGAGTCCTCGTACAAATGAGGTGGTGGTCTTGTGTGAATATGTTAGAGAACTGTTGGAGAGGGGTTCTGCTTCAGCCTGTTTCGACAGAAGCTTAAGGGGTTTTGCAGAAAATGAATTGATTCAGGTTATGAAGTTGGGGCTAATTTGTACATCAGAGGTTCCTTCAAGAAGACCAAGCATGGCTGAAGTAGTTCAAGTGCTTGAGTCCATAAGAAATGGACTGGGATCATAGTTTGGTTAAAGCGCAAAGTGGAGGGTTTATTTTGACCATTCCTAATTTCCTATAGTCAAATTAACAGTGCATTTTTTTTTAGCAAAGATCATGTAGTCTAGCTTGGGTTTCTTTGTGCAGGGGTGGTAAACAAGTTGCTTATCTAAAGAAAAAACAAAAAGGAAAAAAAAAATATCATTCTTTTGTATTCATTTACATTCTGATCTTCTCAATAAAATGATTTATTTATTTATTTATTTTACTTCTGAATTTGGCTTTTACATTAGAGCAAATAATAATAGGCTTGGCATGAACATAAATTTACTAAACATGTTCTATATCACCTAAACAAACAAAATGATCTGTTTTACATTGAAAAAATAAAAATAATTCGAAGGTGGCCCTACACTGTGGCATGAATAATTTAATAAGGTAAATTTTCTGAGCATTATGTAAGATTAAAATGTCAATTAAAATTGTAGTAGAAGGTATCTGTTAAAGGTTAATGCCCTCGAAGAAGATTCCCAACCATTCCATTTGATAATGATCTTCACTCTCCCAAGAGCATTACTATACGGACTTGAAGATTGTAATAGAGGTGCCATAGAAATTTCAACTTATTTAAAGAGTTCGAAACATTGTACCACCGTAACAAACTGCAGTACATACCAAGAATAAACAGGATTTGCAGAGCTGAACCAATTTGGTAGAGATTTTAAATGCTCAAAAATTTGTTTCATTAGGATCCTTTATTTTGATGATCCTTTTGATTTCTAGCTTTATCTTTAGACTATATTATTTTCTGCTGGCAAATATGCTTCTTGCTGTAATATTTTGTGCCCCAACATTCCTAGAGCAATTATGCAAGATAGAGTTGAATTTGTTACTGTTACGAGTTTGTATGATGATTATATGTGAATATGACTAAATTTCTAAGTTTTGTATTGTTAATTGTTTCGTGTTATTAAGTTTTTTTCCCCTCCCTCCTCCAAATGTGCATGATGGAGTTAAACATGTGATGTGCTGTGATAAGCGGTACTTGTTTTCATTGTTGCAGGTAGATGATCAAGGCCGAAGATTGGGAAAAAGAAGACGGCAGTTCCCAAAGTCCTCTCTTCAACACCTCAAGGTAGTTGAATTACATGGGTTCTTGGGAGTCAGTTTGATCTTGAAGTTGCGTCTCACGTGCTGCAAATTGCAATAATGCGCGAGAAGTTGGTTGTGGAACCTTCCACATATACGAGGAAAAATGCACTTAGATATTGTGTTTAAGATGCATAACGTCAGGTTACCTCACGGTATTGAACTTGCAGTTATCGGGCTTCAAACTTTGTTCATTTGAAAGTAAAAACACTGTTTACTGTTATGTCCGCAGTCATGGTTCCATGTAAACCTTTAGGCTCTTATCCACAAGGTGAGCCTACTCAAAACACAAGCAGCCTGCATGTTTCCTGATGATAATGTTCATTTAGTATTTCCGCCTTCGTTGGAGCATTTTATTTTCCTTAATATTCACCAAAATGGTACTTGAAGTCTTAGGTTTCCTAAAAGTGTGACAATACAAGTGAAAGATGAATGCATACAGGTGACAGGGACGCCCAGATTTACAGGATTCTGAAGTTTATAGCTTTTGATGTGATTCTTTTGGAGCTGGTTACATATGAGGAAACCAGTGGAGAGTCCTAGCACAAGGTGGTGGTGTAGTGTGAATGTTTAAGAGAATTGCTGGAGAGTGGATCCTCTCCAGCTTGTTTTCATGGAAGTTTGTGGAGTTTTGCAGAAACTGAATTTTACGTTGTTGGGTTTGATTTATGCATCAGAGTTGTCTACAAGAGCAGGCATGGCTGAAATTACTCAGGTGCTCGAGTTAGTAACTGTAAGACATGGATTGGGGATTCATAGTGAAGCCTTTTGAAATTTTAACTGTCATGTTACTCTTACTTGCGACTAGAGGAGGCATAAATCGCCTTT
Source organism: Atalantia buxifolia (assembly GCA_030444775.1). NCBI lineage: Eukaryota > Viridiplantae > Streptophyta > Magnoliopsida > Sapindales > Rutaceae > Atalantia > Atalantia buxifolia. The sequence goes on along the minus strand of CM059835.1, from coordinate 47,037,955 downwards.
AATATTAATGAAATCCATTACACGCCTTTGATCACAGCAATTGTAAAACGAGCTTCTTCTACAAAGAATCTGCAAGTGATTTCATTCTATTAAATAAACAAATAACATTCCAAGTGATTTCAACTGTGAGATTTACAGGTTAGAGAAATTCTTCTTATTCGTTCCATCACTACATGAATATCTTTTTCAGTCAACAAAGTAAAACTGAAACCGAACCATCCCGGTTCTATGCAGTGACAAGAAGATCCAGGAGTAACATTAACCTTAGCCACATTCAACAACTTATCCCAAAGCTCAAGCTCTCCTTTCTCGCTGTAAGAGCTGATCAGTCCGCTCATGTCAGCCCAACAATAGAAACCCCCATTACTCTTAGTGCACTCAATGCCCAACTGCCTCAACCCTGCCACAAACTTGACATACAATCTTCGAAGCCTCTCCCTGTTAATATTGATGAACTTTTGAACAAATTTTGTATCTGAAAGCATCGAGACAAGCAAATGCTGGGATGGAGCTGAAACAGAAGAGAACCTAGCCAACTTTTTAGCAGCAGCCAGGACACTGTCATTGTAGGAGTGGATAACACCAATCCTAAAACCTGGAAGAGAAAGGTCCTGTGATAGATTGTACACTATATGAACTCTATCCCTGTCAAGGTATTCTGAATCAACAATTTCTGCCAAGCTCACAAATTCTTCACTTCCAATTCCAAAAGTGGATCCTGCAAGGATTTCATTGGAGACTATATGGATGTTCTTCTCTCTAGCGAAGTCCAAAAGGCTGTAAAGCGTTTCCCGATTAATTAAATTGCCAACAGGATTTGAGGGGTTTGAAATTATAATCCCACGAACTTTTAGACCCCGTTTCCTAGCCTGGTTGAATGCCCTGTCTAGAGCAGTAATACTTAGACTGAAGTTGTCAGCACTACGGCAGGGAACAGGTATTATCTCTACCCCAGTTCGCCATTTTACATCCCTGTCAAAACTGCACACAGTGCAAAAACTTCAGTTTTCTCACAGGATGGTCCATTTACTGATTGAGAACATCTGACACTGTCAAAGGGAATGAATAGTTACCAAGGTTGATACGGCGTTGGAACTAGAAATGCATTCCCACTGTCTGCCAGGCTGAAGCTAAGTATTTCAATCGCAGGAGCTGCACCAGCTGTCAACACTATTTGTGATGGATTGAAGGAAACTTCTTTTCCCAAGACTTGAGATACAAACCCTGCTACAGCCTGTGAGATTAGAGTGCATGGTGAAGATAAAACGGTTAACTGCAGTTAACAAAAACATCATTAACACAAAAGAAAGCACCATTCATGAATCATAATTCACAAAAGAACGTGATTAAAGAATACAGTTTCGGTAATTCAAGTGAGGTTACTTCAACATAAATCTAAAATCACATGAGAGGGGCAGATTCAGATCCTCCTCAAAGAGAGATACCTCTTCTAAACAGACTACAAACTATAGGAGAGGATAATCGTCTTTCAAAGCATGTTGCTAGTTTAAAGTCATTTATAATCAAATAATTGCACAGCCTACTTTAATCAGTTTCACAGTCAAAAGAGAAAATAGAGAAAAGAAAAAGAAATGAAACAAACAAAAGCATAAGTTACAGAATGTCATTACCACTTTCAACTCCATCAATCCATCAAAAGGCTGGTAAAAAGCAATCCCATTACTTCCAGCTCCACCCACTATCGCCTCTTCTGCATTCTCGGCAAGCCAATTCTTAACCAAATCCAAAGACAACTATACCAACCAACAAAAAAGCTCAAAAATTGATAAAAATCAATTTTTCTGTTATCCAAAGCACAACTTAGACAAACCAAAGCCAAACAATTATTGAGATATTTTCTTCTTTTCTTTTCCCCAAAAAAAAAAAAAAAAGAACCTTGTTTTGCGCCAACCCAAGCTGGATAACCCCACCCGGATTGCCCACTTCATCGTACGGGTCGTCCTCAACCTGCTTTAAACCCACACAGCACGGCGTCTCACCAGTCTTCAAAACGGAGATGACCCGACCCGACACACAAGCGGGTCCTCCCACATTTCTTGGCGACAGCAGCGACCGAGACAAACTCTGTGGCAACCCAGGAAGCTCCGTCAACTGCCCTGAGGAGCTGGACCGCGGCGAAACCGAAGAAGCCGTATTCTGCGTCGGAGAAGATGAGCTCGGGTCCTTGGGGTCACCCGGGTCATTACGGAATCGTTTGAGGTAAAGCTGGAGAAAGTAAAAGAGGGCGCATGGGATTACGGAGCCCAGAAACAGACCTCCCCTCCCTTGAACCACCCCTTGTAACGGTACAATCACTCTCATGGCGGTTCCTCCACCGCTGCTGCTCGAACTACTGATTGGCTCGGGTTCCTCGTCGGCTCGGGCTCCGGTCATTATAAGAACTGAAATGGACTCATGGGGCGGTGTTGCCGGAGATTGGAAAAGTATCGGCTGGCTTTGATGAGTAAATTGGGCACGTTGATTACAAAGCCAAAGGGAGGATGCTGTCACTGGTGCTTGTTTTGTTTAAATTTAATTTCCTTTTTTAAATTTTTTTGGTGTTCTTATTTTCGAATTTGTAAATTTTATTTTGTGCGCCGTTCCTTGTTTGAGGCAAAGATGAGATATTGTTGTTGGGATTTTTTCTTTCGGAGGGGGTGTGTGTTTAGAAAAGGGGCATTTTATTAGTTTTGTTTGCCCACTTTGAGTAAATCGAGGTTTATCTTTTCTTTTTTTTTTCCTCAAATCATTTTTTTAATTATATTTTAGATAATGAAAATGGAAATTTTGATTTCTTTGTTTTGCAATTAGCGGGAAGGAAACTTGTACTTTACTTTCTATTATGGCAATGTCAAACTATTTGGTTGCTTGCTTTGACATTTTCGTGTTGGAGATAAAAGGTGTTCAGGATTCAAAATTTGTTGCTCTTTAGTGGGTTATGGACACTGGATAGAAGTAGAAATTGTTAGTAAAAAAGAAAAAAAGATTAGTATTTTATTTAAATAATTAGGTCATGTTTGTATCTGACATTAGATATTATAAAACGTGTGTTGTGTAATTTATGTTTTATCAAATGTTTTACTGTTGATCAACTTTATTTTTATTATTAATATGATGATGTTAATAAAAAAACGACACATAATATTTGACAGTATATAATAACGACACATAATATTTGACGGTACATAATAACGACACATGATACTTGACGATAAACTTTAAATCACTCTTTATTTGAAATGAAAATCTTTTATTTTTATTAAAAAAATATGAAAATATCAATTTATTTTCATTTATTAGTAAAAAGTTTTTTTTAAAAAAAAAGTCACTAACATATCTCGCATTTACCTTTATTTTTTAAATAAAAATAAAGTAAATTAAAATCTTCTAAAGAGGTAAATTAAACCTTTATCTAAAAGATGATGAATTGAAGTTAATTGACATTGATTTACTTATGATACAAGTTGGAAAACAAATTGTATTGATGTGATTTTCGATATTGAAAGTAGAGATCAGACCACAGATTCACAGATGGCATCTAGCACGCATCCAAAGCATCTGTTTTGAGTGTTCTGAAAACTCATAGCATTAGTGAATTAATTAATTCATTAAATCGGATCTATAGTGGCAATGGCGATCCATCGAAGTCACCAGTTTAATAATTCTTAACAAACAGACAATATGCGGTCTCCTTCATGCTGTCAAATAATACAAACAAGTGGTCACTCACGTAAAGTCAAAACAGGATAATGCAGATTCCATCCTTACACAATCTCCGAAAACACCATGTTCTTTCTCACAACTACTGATGCACTTTTCTCGACAAATACGGCAAAGTTACCTGGGTTCATCGTAATTTCACTGCCCAGGTAACTTAACATCATCACTTTATTAAGGAGAGACAGACACTGTTTTAATCTGACAATTTCAAGAATCGGGATGGGCGGTCTATTGGTTCTATAATAATTCTCCGTATGGAACAAAATATGATGGAATCTGCCCGCAATTGGACGTCAGAGTATATGCACTGCACTTGTAGACAATAAGCCGAATTTGTCTCTTCCTCATCCCTCTTACCACCGCAGCCGCAAGCTATACAAAGCCCAAATCCAGCAAGGCACGCCAATCGAAAATATCTCCAAGTAAAAGAAAATAATAATAATAATAAAGAACTGAATGATAGCTTATTTGAGCCAAACGCTTTGCTTGTTAAATTTGGATTTGGAGGTCAATTATGGCCGGCACGTATGTGAGTGATCCATTTATCGAACTATAGATTATTATATATATATTTTAAGCCGCATATACACTCCATTGACTGAAAGTTAAGTCGGTTGCCCAAGTAACATAAGGGAAGTTTGGAAGAAGCTTAGAACTGAAAAATCTTGCTAATTTAGATAAAAACTTTTATGCCACAACACAGATGCAAATATTTGAGGCACAATATTTGCAAATATATATATATATATGAGGATCTTATATTTACATATACAGAGGTAATTGAATCTCTTCCCTCAAGCACAAAGAGTGGTTTGCACTTTGCAATCTATGATTACTTGTTCCAGAATCATTTCTAAAAGACTAAAATGTCCTTAGTTAAGCTTGGATTTGAGTTGTTTGTCTATAGCATTTTCCTGCCGAAGATAAATCATTTTAATTGATTTTTAACTTATGCAAGCAAACAAAGTGCAGCTAGCGGCAAGCCTGCGTATGGATATAACAAATTAGAAATGCATGGCGCGAGGAACTGGCGAGGCTCCCTTAATAATTGCAGATGAATTCATATTCTCTTACCATGCGGAACTTATAACCTCACAATCTTAGAATTAATACCCAAGAGATTTCTACCTCGTCTTCCCCCAAAAATCGAGAAAAAAAAAGGGGAAAAAGACAAATCAGCCCTTGTCATCGTGACACGTGGACGATGAACTTAGGATGCTGTGAGATTCATGGTTGCTCTCTCCATCGCAGGCCACAATTACTTGTGCAGCCATTACTAATCGCATAATTGTGAGCACACGTCTAGTATTTGATGCTTTGATGCGGATGTTTGCGGCTTGAATGCAAAGTTGGTTGCGGGCTTTATCTTTACAAGTAACAACGCTTATGACTTGCGAATCTTGACAGTTTAATTTTTGTTATTTGGTTAGACATTGATGGGTGGATGTTTCGAGCATGTCCAGCTATTGTACATTTGTACTATTTGTGTCTCTGTCTTGCTAGCTTTGTTTTTGTCGTTTACAAGACTTAAATTGATGATGTATTTGGGAATGAGGTACTGTAGTTTGGACAAAAAGTTATAACTGTGGAGTAGAAACTGAGAAAAAAAACTTGCTAAGCTGCCAAAACCCAGCTACAAATGTTATCAAACTCCTTAGTAGTTGAGTTTTGACAACTCAACTACCTCACCACACTCCCAAACGAGTTCTGAAACTTTTAATTATGCGTTTTTGGTATAAACCGATGAGGTCGACATTCCTTCAGCCCAAAAAACCACCAGCCTTCCGCCGTATCCATAAATAATCAAACCATATCATATATATTTTTTAATTTCATAATTTTTTTAACCTGTAATTTTTTATTATATTAGAATATAAAAATTTTATTTAATAATATATTTTAAATTGTATTTAATTTAAGGTTAAATATCAAAATTTTGTTCATTAATTTATTTAAACTATTATGGAGTATTAAACATAAAAATAATCAATTATTTCTTTAAAATAATACTGAATATTAAATATTAAAGTAAATAATTATCCATATAATTTAAAATTATTATATTTAAATAGTTATTTAATTTTATTAAATTAAATTAACAGAGTTATATCCAATATTGTATAAAGCAAAAGGTACTTTTATATATAATTCAACCTAATTTAGTTCAATTCTAAAAGTTAATTCAATCAAATTCTTCCATCTAAACGCAGCCTTAATGATACAATAATGATGCACATTTAAACTAATGCCCTACAAACTTCCTTGCGTAATATGGGTGTGACACATGGCGTTAAATGGGAAAAAAGTTCTGAAGGGCGAAGAAAAAGGCCCTTGTGCGGTTGTGCCTACAATCAACCCCCCATAATAACAAAGCTTGTGAGTTGTGACAATTATAAACAACAATAATTGTAAAGTAGCCTTTCGCTAAATAATAAAATGAAACTTCAGCGGACGCGCACATGGAAAGTGAACCATACTGATAACCCAAACTATTAATCTTTCATACAAAGGTATCCCATGAACATGAATCCCGTGACCGCATTGAGTAAACACAGAATAATGATATGATATCTAGCAAGTACTGTACTTAGAATTAATGGACAATATTAATTGGTTTTCTGGACCTTCATTTTGAGGCATTGAATTCAAACTCAGGCTCCTTTGACAGTTACTTCATTCAAGTGCCGGCAGAAATAGATGAAGGCAATCCCAGAGTAAATGCTATGAAGTTGAAAGCTTCCCCAATTTTCTCTGAGACTAGTGCATATAGTCTAATTACTTTCCTTGTGACTATTCAATTTGGTTCTCTTTTTACCTGGTTTGGCACCGGCAGGCGTTTGCTTTCATAAATTTTTTTAGAGATTGGGAAAAGGTTTCTGGTTTCACATTGAAACTTTCCTGGTTTAAACATTGAAACTTTCCTGTTTGCACCCAATGGGAAGCAGTTTATAAAGAAAACCGTGCAAATGCAGGCTTATTATTACAGAATGCTATATTAATGCAAGAAAAGTCTATGTTTAAAAGCCACAAATAACAATTGATAATCATTTATTGATAAATAAGTTTAGAAAATAATAAAAAAATAATTTTTACCTAATAATTAACGGTGTTAACATCGATCCACTTTTTGTTAACAATTAGAACTATTATCCCATGATAATAATTGTGGCTTAAAAGTCATGATAATAGAGTCATAGAACATTAAACATCTACTTTTTCAGACCAATACCAACTCTTTATTTGTGATTCTATTTATTTATTTTCTTTATAAAAAAAATGTTATAATTTAAATACATAAAATGTGAAGTCAACCGAAAGTCTAAATATATATACTTTTTTCAGTTTTTGTGAGTAATCCATAAGTCTACTAAACATTAACTTGAAAATCTATGGCACTGAATACATAGGGAGATACCGCTCCCTATAAATTACTTTCAAGGCCATATAAGGGCTTGAGCCCCCAACCCTCAAGATATATCGGAGGACATGGGTTATCGCAACCTTATTGTTCAATTTCTTGCTCTAGATCGTGTTGACTTTTCCTTTCTCTCTTTTAAGTACTCGGCAAATGTTATTTTGACATTGCCTCTGCAGATTTTATTTTACTGCTATTAAAAGAATTACAGCATCAATAGTAGATTTATTGTAAACCATTTGATACTAACTCAAACATCTGCACCTTTGATTTTTTTTTTTTTAAATAGTTACCAGTTATCTAAGTTACAGGTAGTTCCTTAATCTTTTAATTTAATTTAGGTATAGCTTTTATCCTATTGTTACAAGTTTTTTTTTATACATAAATAAAATAATTATTTTTTAATCACTAATTCACTATAGAAGATAAATATATAAAAATATATATTGGATTTTTTTTTAATGAGAGCATATATAGTAAATAAAATAATTATAAAATTACGCCATAAGATTTAAAATTAGATCTTTTCCTTTTAAAGTGACTTTAAATTGGATGCATTTTATTTGCATTATTTAGATGTGGGTAAAATCTCATTTAGTCCCTATATTTTGAGGTTAGTACCCGTTTAGTCTTTATATTTTTTAAAATACCTCAAAACATCCCCGGGGTTAAATTATTAGCACCTTTTCTCTTACTTTTTGTTGCTTTTGGCTTAATTTTTACAATATTACCCTCTTGCAATAACTTTTTCTGGACATTAGCAAAAAAAAATTAATTATTAATTTAATCTCAAAAATAAAATAGAAACAAAATTAATATATGTTACTTTTTTGGAACACACTGCTGATGAGTTAATATATTAGTTTTTTTTATTATTAATGTCCAAAAACAAGGTAATTTAATTATTTTTACAATAAAATTTTTTTGGACACATGTAAGCTTTCACAAAAATTAATATATATTCTTTTTGTTTTTATTTTATTTTTGGGGTTAAATTGATAGTTTAATTTTTTATTAATTTCATAAAAAGATTATTATAAGAGCGTAATATTGTAAAAGTAAGTCAAAAAAACAAAAAGTAACAATAGAGGTGTTAATAATTTAAGGGTATAGATATTTTAAGATATTTTAAAAAATATAGGGACTAATTGAGCACTAATATTAAAATATAAGGATAAAACAAGCTTTTACCCTTTAGATGTACCATCTCATTTTGTTGTTTACAATACTAGCCTTGAAATTGTAAAATATTAATATGTAAATTTTACATGAATTAAAAACATTAAAAATATCTCATCAATTTATAATAAATAGTTTGTGAATTGAATCACAAAGTTGTAAATACTACCCATAAATAAACAGTTTTTTAAAGTTATTTTGATGTAATATTAGGCATAGTATGTGGTGAATGATATAATAAAAACTAATAAAATAGGATGAAAATTATAAAATTACACACAATGAAAATTAGGGAATTATATAATGATAAATTTGTTCAGAAAAATACGTGATCCTCCATTTAAAAGATCGAAAAAGGTTTGAAATCATTATTGAGATTTGAGAAGAATACAATAATAATGGAAATAAAATGATTGATTGTTAATCGATATAAAGATGGCTTCATTTTTTGTTAATTAATCAAATTCTCAAAATACCACATAAATTGTATTAAAGAAAAAGATTTGAAATCATTATTGAGATTTGAGAAGAATACAATAATAATGGAAATGAAATAATTGATTGTCAATCAATATAAAGATGGCTTCAATCTTTGTTAACTAATCAAATTCTCAAAATACCATATCAATTGTATCAATTTCATTTTTATTTATTCATTAATTAAAAGTTTTCTTTGGAAAGAATTCATTGGTAGAAATTGAGCGTTTGTGCTTATCAAAAAATTTCAAGAATTTATATTTTTCATCACTTGTAAGATAAAGCATTATATATGAAAATTATTTTGTTTGATTTTTCACTAAACATGTAAATTATCAAAATCAACAGTAATGGGTTACAAAATTTTTATCAATCAAGAAATGTAATTAAATTTAAGTGATATAAGATAAAAATACAATTGATTTGTGAGTAATGAAATTTATTTATGAAGTGATTTATAAGAAAGAATTTATATAGTATAATTTTTATACAGTATATAAATAACTAGTATAATTTATTATATTTTGTAAATACAGAACATTAAATAATTAAATTTTTGTGACGTTTAATTGTTGTGTTTGAATTAATTTATTCTACTTTTCAAGTTGTAAATTTATCTATATCCTATTTAACTGGTCTGATTTGTTATTTTCATGGAATTTAAGTTATTTAACTTATAAAGAACTGCCGCACAAGGATCACTTTAAATTATTTTATTTTATTTTATAATTACAAATAGTAAATTTCATCTAATAATTCTCATTAATCACATCATTTAAAATCCAGTATGTAGGCCCCCACCACTTTCCCACCTCCTTTCCTACCTGACAAACGAATAAAACCGTTAGGGGCAATCTCGCAATATCCTTCAAATCACAAGGGCTGACTCAAATCCCGCCGAAATTTCAGACTCCTCGACAGTTTCTCGGCGCCCGAAAATGAAAACGGCTCGTACCCCAATAACTCTGCTCCTCACTTCTTAGACAAACCCCACTCCAGTTTGACCATCTTGCCCTTCCTCTATTTAAATTTCAAATTACACAAAAACCGATTGAGCTTTACATCATACATTTATTATTAATTTTTGTTCATTTATTTTAGTGACAATGAAGTTAAAGCTCCTATCAAAAAGAAAAAAAAAAGGTCGAAGCTCATTATTTTGCAATAAATTGTAAAACAGGCTAATCAAATTTAATTAGAGTTTTGATTTAAAAAATAATATCTTTAATTTAGGTTAGTTCTGTAGTTATTGAATACAAATAATTAGTTACTAAAATTTTTAATAAATATAAATAATAATTTATTTTTAACATGTAAAAAAATCATTAAAATTTATGTTTCTTTTTTAAGCATAAAACCTAGTATTGTTTACACTCCATAAGTCAAGTATTTCATTTAAGAAATTTTGTCAAATTAATTATTAAAAAGAATTAAATCAAACTTATATGATGAGTGAATTATATATTTTATAAATCACACTTTTTAAAAATTTTTATAATCCAAATTATAGTAGTAAATACTTAATATCACTTTATCATTATATCTGCTTAATGAGGAAATAATAGAATCGTATTGTTTTGTTGAGGTGATGATGAGTGCTAGATTTGTCACAAACTAAATTGATAATTATAAAAAATAATTAAAATTATTATTTGATTTAACCATTTAAAATCAACCCGCCATTTTCCCGAAACCTCAGGGGCATTCGCGTCATCAAAATTTGAAATGGCCTTATTTTAATATTTCCATACCCATAAATTCAAAATATTAGATCGTTACAAACCCCGGCGCTATAATAAAAACAAAAACAGAAACGAAAACAAAAAGAAGTTCAAAAGCGAGTCAATAAAGCTTCATGGCACTTGTACCTTGCACTGCAAATGTTGTACCTTCACCTTCGTTTTTGTTCTCGGAAATTAACTAAAAACAGTATCATTTGATTTCATTTCCTTTGCTGTTTCACTGAAGCTGCGCGAAGTTTGCGCCCTCTCTCTTCTGTATGTAAAATCCGCGATAGTTTCTTCGATTTAGGGTTTTAACTAATCAAAGTTTTCAATTTAACACATATAGATACGCTCATTTGTAAGTAGGTAGAGAACTTCAGAGAGACAGAGATGGAAGAAGAAATGGAGGTGGAGTTACCGGTGTTTGAGGCGCGTGAGATTGATCTCGAGTATGAGTTCGACGCGGCGTGTTTCTTCGACTTCACTCGCGAAGAGTCGCTTGCGGAGGCGCGTGAGGCCGAGCTATGGTTCGAATCAGCGCCGAATTATCCACCTTCTCGTGAGTCGCTCTTAAGCTTTGAAACCCTAACATTTCCTCAATCGGATAAAAGTTTCACCTTTTCAGCTTCTTTTTTTCATTCAGTTAGTCATTTGCACGTTCCGTATGAGATATATACTTTTTTTCCCTTAACCTTTCTTTAATTATTGCCGTGTAGAGTAATTTTTACGCCTTTGTTTTACGAAACAATGTAACATGATCACTTACTTTTTTTCATTTTTTGTGTTAAAATTTGCGTTGCAGCATTTGTGGCAAAGTTGTTTCTAAGAGAGGACATTCTTCTGGAAAATGTTAATACTTCTCCAAAAACAAAGGTTACTTCTGCCCCTGAAAATGACTCTGATAATGGCATAGGCGCTGAATGTTCAGTCACCAATGTGGAGGATAAAGGTATAAACTTTTTGGCTGGTGTAATATTTTGTAGTTATAAACATTATGTGCTGCTAACTAAATTTGATGTAGAGTTACAAATGAGTTATTTTTCTAGCAAATTATTTAATCTAAAGTTTGTTTCCTCGTTTGAGTGTTTTAAGAATTTTGTATGAATCCAAGTATTCATTGGCTTGTGTCTATAGTGAACAAGCCTGATTGACTCAAGCTTGGTAGGTTAACTAAGTAAACAAGATAAGCTGAGCCTTTTTTGAGTGATGTTTCAACTTTTCTTTAACAAAATTTTTCATTTTGCAAATCTGGCCATCACTGTTATCAATAACAGCTCACATCTTGATTAACCCTCTCGTCAGTTGTCTCATGTTCACCATGGCCATTTATATTTGGGCATACCAATTGCCACCTCTAGTGCAGCATCACACTGTCTCTGATGCCTGTACCACCTTTACTACTTTCAACTCAATTGCTTTCACAACTTGTGTCACCCCTTGTTTGACAAGGTGTTTTATAATTTAGCTTCTTATAGGATGGTTCTTTTGGTATCTTGCACATGATAGACACATTTCAGCAAAAACTGGAAATTGAAGACTATTCTCTTGGCATATTCATAAATACTAAAGTCTAAATTGTGTTTTACTGATATAGTCATGTTTTATACTATACTCTAGACTCTGCTGGAATGATCAAAGGGATTTTCACCAACTTACAAAGTGGCAATCTACAGAAGGTTCCAAATCAACTGTTAAACTTAACTACAGGTGAGCAATGTGCTGCCTTGAGTAATAGTCTAATAGATGATTTCAACCTGGTGCATTTTTTACTGATGGTTTTACAATGTAGTATTCAAATAATCTTGGGAAATTGAAAATGCTTTGGCTGTTATTTTATTTTATGTTATCTTTTCCATGATATTTTATTTTATGTTATTTTTTCCAGGATATTTTATTTTATCTATTTTTTCCATGATTAGTTTTGACTGTTTTACTTTTGCTTTATTTCAAGTTTTGTTCTTATTTACTGGGCGCAATTCTGATTTTTATATTTTTTGGCTTTCTCCAGTAACTTGATCTGTTTCTCACCTTGATAACTAAAAGTTTCGAATGCTATTCCCCTTATTCCCACCCCCCTCCCAGGATTGGAATTTTATGATCACATATCCCGTGATAAAGTAAAATCTAATGCTAAATCAGCCAAGAAAGCTCATTCTAGAAGCTCAACTCTGATGAAGCCTACAACAAGTCACTTAGCCAAGCAAAACCGGCCAGTACAAGTTGGTAACTCCAGGTGAATATCTTATTTCTCAGTACACAGCTTTGTCACTGTTTTTTTCCCATAATAATTCTAAAATTTTATGTTTTCATATCACATATCTGAGAACTGATTTTTTTTTTTTTTTGGGTCAGTTTTAGTTTTCTCTTAATGACTTGCAGAGGTTTCAAAGTTCCTAAATTGTTGGTTGATGCTATTGCCTTTATGTAGCCTTTCTTGATTTCCTTTATATGTGAAGTACCACTTATTTAGCCTTTTTTAATTTTCTCTTTACGTGCAGACTGCTTATTCAGCCTTTCTATGTACTGTTTCAGTTTTGTAATGCCATTACATTTGCTTGTTAGATTCCAGATGCAACTGGTTCAAAGTGGCGATAGGAGTTTGTGTAATTCTTCTTTGGTCGAAAGTCAAGCTGCAAAGAGGCAGAAACTTGAGGGAGGTCACTTGCGTAAGGTACACTTATTATGCAAGCTATCTTCCTATTTCTTTGTTCCTGGGCCAACCAAAACAAGTGTTTTGCATAAATAGTCTTTTTTCAGTGATGAAAGGACGTTATTTCTAAGGCTCAGTTACTCACCATTAATTGCTGAATAATTGTACCTGATAAGAGGTTGTCAATGATGGTGTTCAACAAGATCTATTTGATCTTCTCTTTGGACAATATGCAAAGTAATGTTATTGAGTTGTAACTATTTGCTAGGTGACTTAACTGGCTCAACTTTGGTAGGATTGGTTGTGCATTCTGGCTTGAGAAGCTAGATTGTCTAGAATTTTAGGGCAAGGACCTGATTGTATGCTTCATTTCTTGAGCTTTCTTAGTTGTAATGTAGTTTTGATCTTATTGGTTAGGACGTAAGCTCAGCACCCTTTTTTTGTTTAACAGGTTGCTGACATAAAGCCTCAAAGTAATTTGGTACACAAGGCACCTAAAAGAGTATGTTACCTCTTGCTTGATACTTGAATGGCGCCGTAAATTGTTTTCTTATTTTCCCAGTGTACACCTGCTTGACTTATTCCCTTATTTTGTATAATTTGTACATCATTCCTGGGTTGCAGGATGGAACCATTGATAAAAATTCTCTGCATGCCCATCTGAGACTTACAATTCCAAGAGAGCCTGACCTTGAAACAGCAAATAGGGCACAAAGGATAAGGTTTGTTGTTGCTATTCTAATGAGCGTGTACAAGTTTTTGTCTCACAGGCTGCTGGGCTCATTTGTAAATTTATATATCAGGCCTAAGGTTATTGCAGGACAAGAAAACATTACAGCTGCTGCATATAGATTCAAAGCACGTCCATTAAACAGAAAAGTTGGTACTTGAAATTAATGGTTATAATATTTTCAATTTTCTTTTTTTATTATTTTCTTAAACTAAGTGTAATTTTGTAGATTCTTGAGGCTCCTACATTGCCTCTCCCAAAAAAGAGTATGCCAAGGTTGCCAGAGTTCCAGGTGAGTGCTTAATGCTTGTTTGCTACTTGTTGCTAGATTGGCAGTACTTTGAGACTATCTAAAAAGCATAACAGCAAAGATTATTACCCATTGCTGGTCTGCTGGTCCTGCTGAAGCAGGGTCCTTGAAGGGGTCTTAGAATATGGTCCTCTAGGAATTTTACATAAATTGATCAGAAATTATGCCTATACTTCCTCAGATAAGTAAAGAAAAGAACATAGATTTTCGCAGAACAAGTCCCTTAATACTTTGCAGCTCAAATTGCTGTCATAATGTTTTCAGGAATTTCGCTTGAAGACATTGGAGAGGGCTATGCAGCATACTTCTGCTATTTCATCTTCCTCACTTCATTGCACTGCTTCTGATAAGGTAATTAGCTCATCATACTGAAAATACAACTTCCCTTATCATAGCCGGACAATCTTCTTTTCATTGGTTCTCTGAGAAAGTGCACCATCTTTACTCATTTTGGCTATACTTTGTGCCCAAGAAGTATAAATAATTACAACTGTCAATGTGTGCTATTAGTTCTATGCCTTATCTTACTTACATTTGGTGATTGCTCTCTGTAATTACTTCTGAAACTCCACTGCAGTCATTGCAGGAACTGGACAAAGCTAGTGCTGTTTTAGAAAATGGAAACAGAGAATTTGAAAGGTAAGTGTGTTTTGATGGTTCTTGTATTAATTACATTTTGACTAGAAGGGAGTTATCAGTCTATGGGCTATTAATTACTTGTTAATTAATATTGCTGACTCTTGGTCTGCTCCTATTTTGTCCAGGCCAAGTGGCATGAATACTGTAAAGCAGGATGGGTGTGACGTGATGCACAACTTCAAAGCTCTTCCTCTTAATAAGAAGGTAATACATGTTTAGTTTTCTTGAAAACATGCAATTGCGAACAATAATGATCGATATCCTGTCTGAATGCAGATATTTTCAAGTAAAGGAGAGATTGGTGTTTTCCGGAGTAGTAAACAGGAAACAACAGTACCAATGGTATAGTTCATGGATGTCTAAATTCTATCTTCTATACATTTTGAGATTTTTCCCCAAGTCTGATAATTTTTTTTTTTAAACTTTCATACAGGAATTTGATTTTCAAACAGAGAAGAAGGTTCGACCTAATCCACCAGTAGAGCTTTTCGGCAAGGTAAAATGCAGGAAAAATATGTTGACCTTCTTTGTTTTCATAAAAAATTGCTAAATAGTGCTTGCTTTTGTAATTTCCTAATTCCAACTTCTTCCAAATGCTAGCTCTCTCTGAATTCTGAGCTGCAGCCAAATAATAGACTGCAGTTGAAATTACCTCGACGTACGTGCATTCCTATAAAGGTTCTGCTTAGCTTAAGCTCTGTAATGACCAAGTGGATACTATATTATTAGTTGTCATTTTAGTTTTGACTCTATTGAATTTTGCTTTTTATTTTTTTGTTTACTGTAAGGGCTCAAAAGAAAATAGAGGAAATTCTTTCCAGCGAGAACATGAGGTAAGATGGTTGTATCCACAAATAAATAACTTTTATGCACACTGTATTGCATTCTTGTTTTTATCGCAGTTCTTGTCAATTTCCTTTTGCTTATGGATGAATGGAATTCTTGTTTCCATGTAGATGACACTATCAGTGAAAGAAAAAACATCTGGGTTTGTTGCAAAACAAAACCTTTGTGGGAATGATGGGTGCATCATCAACAAAGGTGGTACCCCCTTGGGCATGAGGTATGCCCACTTACAGGACAGTTTGTTTTGCATTTTGCTATATGTTTCACATTCTGATTTTAGTTGAGTTTACAATTTGAACAGGAGTTTGGGCATCCGCTGAGAGTAAGAACGTTCCTAATTAGTTTTCAGCCTGGGAATTTAGAATAGTCAATATTACCCAAAAAAGAAAAAAACCTCATTAACAGAGATAGGTTTTTCCTGTATATGGAATTCATTGAAGTGCACAGGTCTACAATTGAACTTCTTTCCTCTTTAGGAACTGAATCTCACAGGATCATGTTAAAACAACTTCTGCAATCCATACAGTCTGTAGGTCTCAAGTTGCGATCCTAATAATAATGTAAGAAGGCAAATGTTGTACAGTTTTCAGTGCCTACTTACTCACACCGTTGTCTTTTTTCTTTGTAGAACTAACTGTTGTAACACTCTTTAGTTGAAAAATATAAACAGCAAAATCTCTATTGAACTCTTTCTCCGAATGTCATAAGTGTGGAAGCACTGTCGCTTTTTGCCATAAATGACTAGTACTTCGCTTGATGACATAGAAAAAAATGCATAATATATGATCATTTTTCTTATGTGTTTTAGTCGTAATTAAGCATGTGAGTCACTCAAACTCAGACAAATACGCACCGCAATATAATGTTTCTAGTTTCATTCGGTATTTGAGTAACACCCATTGGGATGTATATGGTGTTCATGGCTATTATAAATAAAATAAATGAAAGTTTGTAAAGCATGGTGGGTTTAAAAGAAAAAAAGGAAATTCAACTAAAAACATAAAATCTCTGTGGCCTACTTCCTGCATCATTCACTGGATATTTTGTACTCAGACGTTTGCTCATTTTGCTGCAGAAGAACATAAAAGAGCAAATTAATAATGATGATATAGGTGACCTATTGTATTATTTATTATTATTATTCTTCTCAGCTAGAGTTGAACGAAGTCAATCCCCTTCATTCTGTCCATCAAAATCCTTGTTCGCTGAATTACGCTTTGTCAGAGCTTGTTTCGTCCAACGCCTTAGATCATAGGCTTTCTTAAAAGGTTTTTTTTCCTTGACAAGTCTTTTCTTCGTGATGGCAATGGCAAGATCGTTAGGAAACAATGTATGCCACACAAAGGCATGAAGTAGTGTGGACACGAATAGTACAGAGACCATTGCTGACGACATGAACGAAAGACTAAGAGCAAGGCCTTTGGTTAGGACGGAAGGCACATGCTCCGCATACTTGATGGTCGCCACTGATGCAGTTGTCATCGGGAAAGTGTAGGACCACCATGCCACTGAAAACCTGTAAAATTATGAATAATTAATGGTTAGCTTATAAGATAGGATTTTTAATCTTTTAATTGAAAATTTTAAGAATCTTCTTGCCTGAACCCTGTGAAGAAATTGATCCGCACGACCAAAGAGATATAGAGAAACAATGCAATGAAGTAGCAAGTCCTCGATAAGCCATCGACATCGCCATATATTGCTTGCCACGCGATGCTAGCAGCAGACGGGGCTGCAATGAACATAGAGTACACAGGGTGCAACTCTTTGGGCAATGCTTCACTTGTTGGCAATCTTTGATACAGTGTAACAAATAACACAAGATAATGAGCAAAGCCAACTGCCCACAAGAACTTTCCAACTTCTTTCCAACCAACTTTAGCAGCTAAAATAGCCCCAACAAAGTTTCCAACAACAGAGAGATGGGAAGATGGATTGGCCACCTTGCAGAGACGCCTCTTGCCGCCGGAAAGCCATTGACCATAGATTTTGAGCTCAAGAAAGAAATAAGGTCCCATGAAGGCACACCAAATGGCTGGATGCAGGGTTTCGGGAGCTACCACAGGCGGTACACCGATGGCTAGGAACATGCAGACAACCCAGGGAGCAAAGAAGAAATTGATCCTGACAGGATGGAAGTATTCTCTTCTAACAGCTTCAAAATAGAATATGCATTTGAGTATGTATGTGAAAGAGACTGATATTAGGACTGCTACTGCTAATAGCCAGAGGCCAAGGTTGATAAATGGAGGAATGTGGAGAAATTTTGTAGCAGGGCTTGTCGAAAGGGCCCTCCATAGCACAACTTGGCTGCTAAGACCAAGACATATACCAAAGCAGCCGATCGGAAACCGAAGAAGAAATGGCCATTTCTCATCTTTGGGCAGAAGTATATCCTCAGTGTCCTATATAAAAGAGCAGACACAAGAAAATATCAGACACTTATGTTAAAGTAATTAATAATAACATCACACTTCGAATCCAAAATAAAAAAGGATTCCCTTCCGAACGGAGCTTTTCTTGAGCAACATTCAGAAGGGTGATTTGTTAAAGCTCCAACGTGCAATATCTCTAATGGACATGCAGCATAAAATCTTTAAAAAAACTCAAATCATGATTAGAGGCGATCCTATATAATTTGAAATTTGCAGTGTGTTACCTTGACTTCGTCTAGTTCAGGGCCTCTAAGAGCGGCAAAATATCTTCCAGCAGGGACGCTTTTATTAACAGATTCATCATCAAGTCTGGCAGCACCATCAATTTTCAGAGCCTCCGTTCCTTTCTCCTTTCTTGTAGGCAACAGAGAATTCTGCTTACTGAGTGTTGATTTGGTCTTGAAGATACTGAAGTCTCCTCTATTCCTTGCTTCAGCGCCAATCCTAGTAGCAGAATCAAAGCCTCCGAAACTATGCCCACTTCTCGGAAGAACCCTTCTCTCATCCTTGGCCTCAGACTCTCTATTAAGCACTGAGAAGCCTGTTTCAAGTGAAACTTGCCTACTAAAAGTCTTATTGTGGGGTCTCCTTGCGTCTCTAAGCGATCTATTGGATTGCTTGTTTAGTCTCCTGTTCACTTTATCTTCCATTCTGATTGTTCCTTTCGCTTTATCTTCGATTCTGATTGTTCCTTCTTCTTCCTCTTCTTCTTCTTCGGGTAAAACTTCGTGAATGTCTACGAAATGAGGGTGCAGAGAATTCAGAGGAGTTTCTCGCCTGTCCATTTTGCTTCATGTAATCAGTTTTGGAACTTGGGGCTGATATATAAGCTCGAGTTTCATACGATGGAGATGTTTGCATGTTTTTATTTGTCTTTTGATGAAATCTCTAGTTAGCTAGCCATGTTGATGTTGGAGGAGATCTCACGGGAAGTGAAGACAACTGCATGCTTTAGGTTGTTGGTTGTTTGGTAAGATGAAATAATAGCCAATACTTTTACTTTGGAACTTGGAAGGGGATTTCTCGTGAGCCAAAATCAATGGTGTACGTTTGTGGCTTAGGAGAGTTTATTATCGGCTATCCAGCTATTAAGGTGCAGTACTGATCATAAAATCACAATTTTCCACTATTCACACGGGTCTCGTTAGTCGTCAGTGATATTTTCAGTTCGAATTAGCTCAAAGCAAGTCATAGTGATGCTGAGCAT
The DNA here is from genome assembly GCA_030444775.1 of Atalantia buxifolia. Lineage (NCBI taxonomy): Eukaryota > Viridiplantae > Streptophyta > Magnoliopsida > Sapindales > Rutaceae > Atalantia > Atalantia buxifolia. Next base: position 47,018,623 of record CM059835.1, on the reverse strand, counting down.
GCGTCTTCTCTTTGTTCATATAATAAATATGGTTTGGAAGCTTGACGCTCGAAATGAATTGAACAAATTAGACTTTTGTACGTTATTTTGTTGTGCATTACTAAGTGTGAATTAAATTCTGCTATATATTATGGGTCTATCTCGACCACTGCCTCTTCTATAGCCGCCAGCATGAGTGGCAGTCATGGGGCCTCACACAAAAGTGGGGTTAAAGAATATAAATTTGATTCACTAAAAGGGGCTGCGAATCAATTTTCCCGAAACTAACCAAAATATCCTCACTCAATTTTTAATGTTTTCATATTACCCTCAATTAAAAATATAAAAGTATAAAGTAAAATTAACAAAACGCGAACTCAGCACCCTGATGAATCCATCTAGCCAAACCCACCGATCAAAACAAGCAGTAGCATCACGGATTGGACAACAGCTCATCACTGATTAGGCAGCAATCACACGCAGCGATGGCAAAATCTTGATCTGGATCTGCGTTAATATTTTGAGATCGGCATTCGCATTCAAATTCACAATATATATATTGATCTAGATATAGGTAATATCTGTATAGACAGCAGGTATATTCAGACATATTTTTCGAATAACTAAACCTACATAATACTAAATTCAAAATTTAAAATATAATTTAAAATTCAAAAAATTTAAAATCATAATTCAACAATAAAAAATTCAACATCAACAATAACATACAACAATATTATAAATCCACAAATGAAAATACCACAACATATATCAAACGTAAATAATAACATAAATTCAACTCTAACGCTCCTCTAAATCCACAAATAAATCCAAAATCCAAGTCTAATGCATGATGCATGTGTGTTTTTAGTTTTAGGGTTAGGTTTTATTTTTTTATGTAACTTATAAATTTTTTGATTAATTTTAATTTAGTAAATAATTCAATTAAAAAAATAATGCAGATCCATATATTTAGTTTTTTGGATGCATTTGCATCCAGATCCAGGATTCGGATCAGACAAATTTTAATTTTTAACATCCGGATTGGCATTTTTTAATATGTTGATCTGGATTTTTTCAAAGAATTATGATATTTGATCCATCATTATATCTCATCAGTCCCCACTAATCACATATATTCTAATACCTATTTTATTCTTATTTGAAATGATTTAAAAGGGTAAATAGCTTTTAAGTGCATCCATATGATAATTTCTATTAATATATAATTTAGCTAATATAATTTTTTAAACCTAATTTCTTTTAACTTTTTAAATTATTATCTCTTCTCAAATATTGGATAATCTACTTTTGTAATCATGAAAGAAATTAATTTACACTACTTAATAGAAGATGATGAAGAAGTATTAAATTTCTATTTTATAGTTATGGCAATGGTGGATAAAAACTTTTAAAAGAAATGCAGAGATTATAGTGATTATGATAATTTTTTTTCCTTTTTAAAATAGATATTATAAGTTTTATATAGTGAGTGCTTGAAAAAAAAAGATAAAAAAATAATAATAAGGATAAATTTAGAATTAAGTGGGGGAATAATTTATAATTTTAATAAGATTAATTAAAAAATGAAGATTAGTGAGATATAATAAGAATGTCAAATACCACCACTTTTTAAAAATTCAAATCTTTTGAATCATTGTGGACCCAAATTTTTTTACCATCCCTAATCACATGCTGAGTGGATAGTAACAACTCATCGTATGCCATTCTTCTTCTTGATGAGGAAGCCGCAGCAACAAAGGGATATTGTGATTATATCACTTTATTATTATTATTATTATTATTATTATTATTATTATTAATGACAATAATTAACATTTTACTAAACTTATTCAATCCTACCAACTCTGTTAATATTACACACACACACACAAAAGAATAAACACTTACAAGCCCAGCTCTTCGATTTATTTTGGAAAAAAAAATTGATGCTTAATTCAAATATTTATGGGTAAAGTCTCAATTGAATCAGGTATTGAGCCTGAAATTATTAACTAAAAAAAATAATTAAATAATTAAAATATATTCATCAACAATATAAAAAGAGTAATGCTAAAAGGCAATGTGATTGTTTCATATATTTGTCAAAATTTTGTGAACAAATTTTCGTCCAAGTAGCGTTACTCATATAAATAACGTATAAACGAATGAATGACCGAACAAACTTTCATTAGTAATGCAGACAAATAAAAGGTGAATTCTTGTCTGTTTATTTTTGAAAACCAATTTTCATTAAAAAATAATAAATAAATAAATAAATATAAAACAATAAGGGCTAATTGTAGAGGAGTGATTACAGATGTAACTTTGTTTGTTTGTTTGTTTGTTCTTGACAAAAAAAAAAAAAAAAAAGAAAAAATGAAAGCGAGGTGCGGGTGGGTTTCAAGAGTAAGGAAACTAAAGGAACATGCGGGTGACACAACAGAGTGTTAATAATTAATGTGCACGCCTATTTATTCATAGGTGGCGGTCTAAAATGTGTAACTCACAGCGGGTTTGTACGTGCAACCAAATGCGCATGCTATTGGAAAAATTTAAAATAATTCCATGGTTTTAAAAAATTGTTAAACAATGCAAAGGATGAATGGGACTGTTTTCTTACTGACGGGATATTAACCTTTTGTTTTTGGGTTAAATTCAGAAAATTTTATTGAGAAAGAATAAGAAAATAATTAAGTGGAAGCCGCAAGGCCACAAGAGTGATTGTACAATTCAGTAATTAGGCAAGTCCCAAAAATCCTTATACATGATGAGGTATTAACATATTAAATAATTACAGTCATAAAATTTGTCTATTTAATTTAATGCTTATTATATCATTTTTAAATCACCTTACTAAAATTATTATTACTCTTTGTTGTTAAACTATTTTTTTTTAATAATGATATAAAAAAAAACTAGAAGTCTATTGATGCTTACAATTAAATATTTATCTAAATTAACTAGTTAAATCAATTTTATTATTATACTATAGCTCAGACATATTTTCACTCACCAATGTTGTAGGGTTATGTTGACTCTATCTATGATTTTATTGGAGAAATATTTACCCCAATCCAATTTTATAATTGAAGGGGGGGAGGGGAGAAATTTGAGTCCTAACATAGAGGCTCAGACTCAGGAAAAAAAAAAGATTTATACTAGTTATAGGACAAGACTGTGGTGCAACTGTGGCACGGTGCCACAGTTGCACTGTAGCCGGACCCCTAGTTATAAGATTTTAAAATGATGAGATCGTTATTTTGATAAGTTCTTATTTCATTTGCATGATAAGGACACGTTCAAGACTGGTTGATCACCCGCCACCTTGTTCAGTGGCCAACCCTAGTCTAGTCTGAATTTATTTATACTAGTTATAATCTACAATTGCTTGTTTTGGTAAATTTTTTATTTTAAAAAGTTCGTTAAGAAAAAATTAATTTAAATGAATAGAATATACTACTTCTAAAAAAATAATGAATAAAATATAGTAATAAAATATAATAAATCATGATTCATATTTTTAAGAATATATTGATCACATCTCTCATCACTCTGCAAACTGACAAAGAACTTTAATTCTCTTATTGAAACCTAAAAACTATATATATATGTACGCGCGCGCACGCACACACACATATATATACATAGAAATTTCTCAATTCAAGATTTTAAAGTGTTAAAAATAATAGTAGTAGCAGATGGAAACTTGAAACACGTATTAAATACACTTTCCTTAAAGTTTTATTTGCCCTCTCTCGGTAGAGATTGCTTATGGGTTTACCCGCTAGTAGCTTACAGAATATGACAAGCCTTTAATGTGAGTTCGTTGTCCTTATATCTCCCTTGTATAGACTTTTAAACACCGATACACTACCATAAATTGTGATGTTTCATAAGTAATTCGTTGTGACTTTTCACAATTAGATTTTTATTTTTATTTGACCGAAACCCAACTTAAAGTGCGAGAAAGTCCACAAAAACTTTAAAACCGTGTGTTTTTAACGCTTAAATTTATAATGCTATTAACCCCACGGTTTTAAAGTCCTAAACAATCGCTCTAAAAAATTGGCTTACACCATCTCGTATCTCAGCCACAATCTTCATTCTCTATCTCTGTGTTGTCAACCTCGTGCATATGATTATGAAACATAAAACCTACACAGGCACACTCCTGCATTTGTCCCATCGTTATTCATCACTTGTGGTCTTTTGCCTCTGGCCATGACTGCGATCTACTTCGGTCTCATCAGTGTCGTTCAGACGGCCGACCGCCCAGTGGATAACCTCCACCTGTTCGCCATGAGGCTTACCAATACCCCTCTCTTCCTCCGTAGTGACCTTTACCTGAAAATAGGCCTAACGTTTCAGAGCGCCAGCATTATCCTATAAATGGCGGCGTATGTGGATCTGTTTGCTGAGAAGGCCATGCCATTCGTTGAGCTCATCTTGATTCAGGGCGTATGCTCTATACGCCGCTGCCTAATAAAACTAGGATTTATGGAGATAATAACTCTTCATGAATGAGCATGAGAGGAAAGATATGTGACACAACTTAAAAGTAATTTTAAACTCTCAAGTATAAGAGTATCTTGCTGTATTATAGCTCGATAAGTCTGAGGTCGATCCACAGAGAAAAGATTTAATTTGTTTATTTTATTTTATCTAAAAATTGAAATTAAAACTTGGATAAAAACAACTTAATTTAAATGAAACATGAAGTTGAACTAGTTAGGGTTATGGATCCACTCTTAGTAGTAAATAAAACTTAATAAATTCTTTTTGCCATTTTTTTAGATTTATTGCTTATAAGATTAATTATATAAATTATTATTATTTTTCCTTTAATTTTATGATGGATTAAGTATTTATTGTGCCAAAATTTAATTTGTGTACAATAAGTCAAAATACCATTTTACCATATCTTATATTAAGATATTAAGAATTTATTGTGTCAAATTCATTTATTTGTCTACAATAAATCAAAATTTCAAAATATAAAATATGTATAAAATTAAATAGAAAATAATTTAATTTATAAAATTAAAAATAGAATTTGATTAAATCATACTTATTTCCTAAGAGTTTCACCTTCCCCTAACTAATATTATTTAGTTAAGCATAATTGAAATGAAAAGAAATATTAAAATTAAATTACTTATAATTAAAAGTAATAAAAACAACTAAAATTGAAAATAAAATTAATTTTATTTATAAAAATAATTATACAAAGTAGTAAAAACACACTTTAGAATCAAGATTACAGGGAGATTGAGAGAATTTGTGAAGAAGAGAGTTGTAGAGAGATATTAAAAACATAAATATGAGGCTCTATTTATAGAAAAATAAATTCATAATCCAGTGCTTTGCGATCTATCATAAGCTTCATGCATGTGCTTCTCACAACCTTTAGATCAAGATCCAATGGCTTGTCAAACTTCAAAAGTCAACATCACACATGGCATCATTTGACTCGTCTGATTTGGCCAAAGAACGGTTGAGATTTGACGGTTTAATGGGTGGATCGGGTCGACCCAAATACAAAGATTCGGATCCTGCAACTTGCTTCACCAACTACTGCACGTGGCACAATCGTGGCCATTGAATCATGAACAGTTGAGATTCAGTCAAAATTGCCAGTTATCTCATGCACTCATGTCTACTATAAGTTCATTTCAGCATCCAATCAGAGCTCAGTCAACAGGAAAAGTCAATTCTTTTTACATAAACCCGATTTTTAGCCAATCTTGACTGATTTTAAAGTTTTCAGACCTCCGGAATCCAAATTTGACCTTGGTTTAATTGTTTGGAGCTCGATTTTCGTAAAATTAATATTTTTCCTAATAAACACACAAAATTAGATGTATTTAAAACATAATTAATAATTTCTAATATATTACATAAACACAAATATAAATTATAAATTAAACACAAAATAACATTATTATCACTTGATAATTAAACAATTTTTAACACTAATCAATATGATCCTTATGCACAACAGTTGGGGCAGTGATGTTGAGCCACACTGAAGTCTGAGCATGAAAATCGAGTTCACATATCGACCAGAGAAATCACTCTTCATCTGAAAGCGGCAAGGTTAACAAGATTGAAAGAAACTGTTTTTGATGAAAGTAAGATATAAGCATTCAGCACAGCATTTAAGTTTAATTTGACCATGCTGTTTTAAAAAGTTATTAAATATTTTATTTGTCTAAAAAATAAAATAACTTATTAAATGTAGTTGAATTTGAAGCAGTTAGCCTTATGGTTTGATATATTTTATTTTTTAAAAAAAATTATTAAATATTTTTTCTATTAGATTACAATTCTCGCCCAATATGAGGTTTTAAAATGTCCTGTAGTTATAAATATATTTAAGAGCATATTTGAAGGATACTATTTAGGAGAAACACAGTTTATTCATAAAAGACGTTTATAATTTATTTCAATTAAACTTTATTTAATTTAACATAACAGAATTAAAAATGACACTCTCAAACACTTTATATATAAATGGTAGATCAATGTTACTCTCGCAAACCATATTTCGATTTTTTAGTTAATGTTAAGTACTGCAATTGTTTGTGTATGATATGATTATCATGTCAGATATTAATTATATCATATCATCTATCATGCACATAAATATAATTGTCCCATATAAGTTTTACATCTCTCAAGATGATGAAAGATCGTAATCAATATGATCATGTCTCAATATCTTGTGAATGGAAAAAGTGCAGAATCAAACATAGATCACCCCAAATCCATCTACTCACGCGTGGCAGGCCATCAATCCTTGCATACATCTTTTTTAACTAGTCCCACAAAACACACGTAACTAGCTAAGTGAAGAGGTCCAAACCAATTAATTAATAATCAAATTAACATTTCTAATTTTTGTTGTGTCATTTGGCATTGCCGACCCAAGCCGGACCATGCATACATATGCTACATTCTCTTGTTTCCTCAGCCACGACCCTATAAATAGCCTGCAGTACTTGAACTCCTGATCACAACCAACGCAGACGTCAACAGAGCTAGCAAATTTCACAAGGATCGATTGATACAAAGAGAGCTAGCTAGCTACCTCCTAATTAATTAAGAGCTTAGATAATCACTCATCAGCTTGAATCCTAGCAATGGCTTCTTCCAAGTTGTTCGTCATTTTGGCCATCGCAGCCATTATTGTTCCTTCAGTTTTGGGAAAAGACCACATTGTTGGAGATGAAACTGGTTGGACTACTGACTTTGATTACCAAGCTTGGGCTAAGGCCAAGGAGTTTCGTGTTGGCGACAGACTCAGTAAGTTTGATTAATCAAATGCTTTTAATTTACTACTATTATTTTTCCTTAATTTCTTAGTTATTAATTAATTGCTGATGAAGCAAGTGGATGAACGAATGAATTATTGGTGCAGTTTTTAACTACCCAGAAGGATCACACAATGTGATAAGAGCTGATGGAGCTTCATTCAAACAGTGTGTGAAGCCAAGTAATGTTGAGGCCTTGACTAGTGGAAGTGATGTGATTACACTTGCTACACCAGGGAAGAAATGGTACTTTTGCGGCGTTCCCAACCACTGTGAGACTGGAAATCAGAAGCTTACCATCACTGTGTTGGCTCAAGGAGAAGTATCATCTCCAGCACCTTCGCCGTCCGATCTACAATCAGCGGCAGCAGCAAGGACCGGATCAGTCTACTTTGGAATGATGGCCCTCATGATTGCATTTCTCATTTTCTTGCAATAATGGTCCTGAGGATGCATGATTCTGTTCTTTTGCTAGCTATTTGTTTTTACTCTCTTCATTCATTTTACTGAATTGTTATTTCGTATTGGATCGGATTGTTGCAAGTATATTGGTTTGTAATATAATTCCATTAATTATAAGTCCATGTCAATGTCATTATTCTTCTTTTTGCAGAACTCTCACTTGAATTGAACTAACAAAGATTGTTACACTCTGATTATGGCCTTACAATTTCTTTGAAAATTTTAACTAGTTTGTCATAAAAAGAAATAAAATTAATTAGAGGATTAAAAAGCTAATTGAATTTGGAAAGTTGATTCTTGCAATTCTTTCTTTCTTTTTTTTGAATTATACGAGACTATTACTCAGATTACAACTCACATTTAATGAGATTACTATACTGACAATTACAATCAGACAATTATTAGGACTAAAAATGAGATTACTATAAATTGATAATTATTATAAGATCCATCTACTTCACTCACGTTTCTTCACTGCCTTTACTCAAATAGAGAAAGGAAATTGAACCCCTATAATATTGTGGAGACTCGAACTCATTGTGAGGGCATGAGTTCTAACCACTCGGCCTTTGTCCGCAGTTCTTTCATTTAAAAACTTTTCTATACACTTCATTTTAGAGAACCTTTCTTTTGATTGGCAAAAATACCCCACTCTATTTACTCTTTTTTTAATAATCAAATGTTCTCAATGACCCAAGTAATAACAAAAAAATGAATAGGACTTAAGTTAGGCAGAGGCGATGCTCAAGGTAGGCTTACCCGGGTTGTAGCCCGGATAAGCTTTTTGAAAAAAAAATTAATTATAATTTATAAATTTACTTTTATCAATATTTATAAAAAAATAAAAACAAATCTAATAATTATAGGAATCTTTATTTTCCTCAAATCACAATTTATAAAACTTGCCAGTATCTAACTAAATCTGAATTTGAAATTCACCCAAATTTAATTGCTCAAGTCGGTAAGAGACTGCTGAATGCCCAGTCTCCTGCACTCGAATTGACGCCCAGCCGCTGCCTCATGAGTGACGCCGAGCCGCTGCAGCAAGGCCCGCACCCACAAGCTAAATCTCTCACCGCACCTGAAGTCCCAATGCCGAATGCCCAATCTCTTGATGCGGCCCTGGTACAAATCACTTTGCCTTTTAAAATTTAGTTTACAGAATAGAATATGATTTATGATAATGATGGTATATTGGCACACGAAGTGGAATTGTGGAAGACTGGAAGAAGTTGATTCTGTGAACTATGATTTATCTTTTTAAAATTATAAAATAATAGAATATGATAATAAACTACTAGAATATGATAATATGACAAACGGTGATGATAGCATATAAAGTGGAACTGTAGAAGGTGCTCATTCATCTTCTTGGAATTATAAAATAATGATGACATGCAAAGAATGAGTGAATAAAATAGTAAAACAATTAATTTTGAATGTTAGCTTTTTTTTTTAATTAGCTTTTAACTTGTGATAAAACTGATTAAGGCAACTAGTCGAAACAAGACGGAGAATGAGTTTTTTTTTTAGATTGTATGATTATTTATATTGAAAGAGAAATTGCAGACAATATCGATTTAGATGCGATAATAAATGAATTTTATTTTTTGAAGAACCACAGGACACAACTTCGTCAATAACATTTTTTTATTTACATTATATTTTTATAGTTTTATGGTTAAATTTTTGCTTATGTAGTGTGCTTAATTTCATTTGTATAAAACAAATTTTTTGAGAAGTAAATTTTATTTTTTTTAAATCTAGCCCACCCAAAAAAATAATGCTAGCTTCGCCACTGAAATTAGGTATTTTTAAACCTCTAGTTTCTGAGTTCATTTTTAAGCATACAAGAAGGACTCAATTAATAAAAACCGTATCTTGTAATGAAAAGATGGATTGTTTGTCCTCAAAGGAAAGGCAAGTACAATAGGTCATTTGTACAGGCTTCATAACCAAGATAATTAAGGAATAATGATTATTCAAGTTAATAAGAATTTTAACAATTAATTAAAATTGCATAAGCAACACAGTTGCCCTTCCCTCAGACTAAGATGGCCGCACTTGAGTTTGGAGACCAAATTTATATATATATATATTTTTTTTTTTTCTCTCCGATGAAAATTTGTTTATGTGCATTCCAGGTCTCAGTCGTGGCATTTCAAAATTTGAGACCATACACTTCTTGAAATTACAAGAATCTTTTATCGCATTAAAATGTGCTTGTCACTTTTTCTTTACTTCATATTTTATCTCGTTAGTTTTGGACGTATAATGTCGTACTATATTTTTCCAAACTTCTGAGGGCATAATCATGGGCGGACCTAGTGTAGGCCTAGGGGGGGCTGAAGCCCCTCCTGAGCTTTGAAATATTTTTTTTTTGATGAAGCTTTAAAATTTATTTGAATATATTATAATTGGTCTATTTAAAATTTTAAAATTTCTTCTAGACTTTCAAATTTTCTTTTGAAAATATTTTATATGTTTGGCTTATTTTTTACTTTGTTATATATGTAGTAGACTCGAAAGGAGTGTTTAAGTGTTGATTTAATTGATTGACATAATTGTCATCTTATAACTTTAAATTTTCAAAAATATCAAGGTAAAAGTCATTGGTTTTTAGCTTTTTAATTAGCCAACCGGTTTCATCACTTTTTCAAAAATAAAATTACACAGCCTTTTTATCACATTCAAATAAAAAACGAAGGAAGGATTAAGATTTTCTCATGTGAATCAAACACGACTAGTTGAGATAGAGTTATTTGATCAGTTAAATTTCTTACTATTTGTGGTAACTTTTTTTTTTTTGCCTCAAATAATTATTCTAATTTAAGTCATTGCATGAAAACAACAAAATTTCAAATTGTTGATTAAGTTGATAATGAAATTATTATCGTATGTAATTTTTTTAAAACTGAAAAAGAGTCGAGGATAGTCGTAAATGTGTTGAAAATTATTAATTCAATGAAGTTCAATAATTTGGCACTTGTTGTTTTTGTTTGAATTTATTTTTTTAGTGTATTAAATCATCTGGTATCCAAAGACCACTTTGAACCCTGACTAATTTAAATTTGAGTAGGGTAGGACCACTAGGCGTTGGCAAAACTCTCTCAACAAGTATTTAACATGGCTTGGGCATAATATATCTTTCTAATGATAGGTGATTACTTTTGCTATTTGTTTTTAGTTGGTATATTTACTTAGATTAGGCAGATTACATTCCTAAGTCTCGAATCGAATACCTTGGTTAAGTTAAAGTAGTCCCATGCCGATATAAGGGAATGAGAAAAGAATTTTGGATGACGCACTTGTTGGTGAATTCTTTTTGAATTGTATTATACTAAGCCCCTCCTAAATAAAATTTCTAGGTCCGCCACTGCCTAGATCCACATGATCCAAATCCAATCGGATCAGATTTGGGTCGGTTTAAAATGAATTTGGATAAGATTTGGATATCGATGTGCGGATCTAAGATGGATCTGGAACAGGTCTGGATCTAACTTAATATCTAAATCCATATTCATATCCACCCATCTTTTAATTTTATTTTATTTTAAAAGTTTCTTAACAATTGTGAAATTATAATGATAATAAATTTTATTCATAGCATATAAGTGGTATTTACCATGCATTTAAACTTTTAAAACTTAAAAATTAGTTTTGTAAATTTAAAGATTAGCCAGCCCCAAAGCATGTACATGCAATATTCAAATTGCAAGCCAAGTAATACAACTTGGCAATTTATTTTATTATATTGGCCAAATAATTTTTAAGGAATATAGTTATTCATATATTTAGTCAAATATGGTCATAATAAAAATAATAAAGCACTGAATATAAATCATATCTAATTTATACGTCATTATCTAATGTTATAGGAATGATGGTGGATGTGTCGTGGATATTATAATGATGAAGAAGACAATAGAATATTAGATTGATCTTATTTCTGCAATTACTTTTGAAGGATATTTTATTATATTTCTTATTTGTTATTTTGGTGTAAAAGTATAAGCTACAATATTTATTATATTTTTGAGAAAAATTATATAGTTTATTTGTTATCAATACATTTTAGCCTTCAATTTTCATTCTAAAAAATTATTACTTTCTTATTACTGAGTTTTAAACTTCATGACGGATCTAGAGCCGATTTGGATTTTAAATTTTTTTTGAATTTGGAGCAGATATAGATATTTATTTCTTTTTTGGATTTGGATATGCAGCGAAAAATATAGATTCATGATAGATCTAGAGCGGATACAGATTTTAATTTTTATTATGGATCTGGAGCTGGAGCAGAGTAAATCCAACCCATATCTGCCCCATTGTCATCCCTAGTATCAGTTGTACATAACTTTGACAAAGCCTACTAAAGTTGGTGAGTTTTCCATTCATTCTAAAATCTTATGTCATAATGTAAGTTAATAATTTTTGTATTATTATCTCAGTCCAACCACAATTATTGTTCTGCCGCTTGGTTAAACTTAAACCCAAACATCTATCCGAATCCGATCCGATGCCTACCCCTACACAAACCTACTCTTCCTGAGTGCATGGGTTGAGTCCCAGCAATGGTTGGTACACAAATTTTCTCTCAATGAAATTAAATAAGTGTAAAATTATTTTTCAGTAATTCTTTGATATTATATGTGAGTAGAAATTTGGGTTGTACTAGAATACATATCCCTCCGATATTATGTGAGAATATATTTTCTTCTGGTATTAAATGAGGGTAGAAATTCGAGTCTTGCCCCTTCGATATTATGTGAGGGTAGAAATTCAAACAATACTATAATAGAAATGATAATCCTAGTAATTTTCTATTGTAATAGATATTCCTATTTGGACTATGCTATAGTAAAATTGATAGTCCCGATAAGTTTCTAATTGTAATAGGGATAATTGATAGTCGATAAAAAATTTTTTTTATTGTAATAGATATTCCTATTTGAGTTGTCGAGCTATCATATAATAAAATTAATAGTCCCAGTAAATTTTTAACTGTAAATATCAGTAAAATTCTGATTATAATATATTAGTGCATAAAAAAAAAGCTTGCTTTGGAGGATAGCCGGCAGGGCATCAACTTAGAAATTCTACTAAAATTTTGCATATTGGATGTAAAATATTATAGTAGTAAAACATTAAATTCTAATATCTCTTACATCTATTTATTATTTCATAATTCTTTAAGTAGTGAAAAAAAAAACCCCTCAAGTTTAAACCAATTTACTCGTTGAATACGAATTAAATTAGATTAAGTTTCATTTTTCTGTTTGGAACTGGACCAGATTTCTTCATATTTCATTTAAAATTCGGATCAATATTGACCGGACAGCTTGAAGTGATCACGTGGTACATCAGTTTTTCCACGTTTTCATCATTTTATCTGATGATGCATCATCTATGCTTTGGATACCTATTGGAAATATTCAACAAGTCGATTAAATGCTGCTACGTAAATTGTAGTTCTTTGTCCATTTCCTTCCATTTACATCGTCTTTTTCATTTCTGTAGCTTTTGTCCATTTATTGCAGTGAAAGTTTTCTGGACGTCAGGCTTACTGACTCAAACATTCGACATCAAATTTTAACACAAATTAAATGTTGCCCGAGAGCTGCGTTTCCATGAATAAACAAAATTTCACCAAATCTCTGCTAAACGTAATTAAAATATCACTGATAGAAAGCAGCTGAATATTCGAATCCATACTTGATCTTGCTTATAAGCAAAGCGGCAATTATTTAACGCTGCAGCTTCATTGCATTAACTTACTTGTCAGTAGATTTGATCTAAAAGCAGATTATTCAAATAATCACGGCAATAACCGCAAATCTAACGCACGTTCTTGGAAGTCAAATAATAAACTATGAAGTCATTAAAATTTGTGTCTAAATGTCATCACTGATTCACTTTACAATTTATCAGAGAATGAGACAACCGAAGCGAAAATGCAGAAATTATCTGCCGAAGCTTATTAAAATGAATAAGCATTTTACCTAAAACATAACTTTGAGAATGAACAAAATGCAACCAAAAGTTTTATCAAATCCAACAACTAACATAACAAACGGAAGATGCTTGAGTTGAAAAAGAAGTTTTAACCACCAAGAAAACTTAAGTATGTGTTTCTGTGTCCCTCTCTGATGTAAACAGCACATTAAACTCAATTTCTCTCAATATCATGGCAAAAGCTGAAGCTGCAAAGCTAGCAACATTCATGGGTCTTTCAGGCTGAAAAACTAAATGGTAAACGTCACTTTCTTGCCAAAAATGGTCACATTCAAGCTAAGGCAGACCCAACACGCACCTGATGCATGATTGTTTAGCTGACAATTGTCCCTTGATAAATCAATCAATAGATGAAAGCCCATCCCTCACATCAGGACAAAGATTAATGAAAGATATGACATTGCTGGAATGCTTGAATGATACAAAACAGCCCATCAATTTAACCAGGAGACTTGGAATTAAATCAACCAGCATTCAAAGTAACAGATGGGGGCAGCCAAATTAAAATAAGCTTGAGAGCACTGAGCTGTGTCATTTTGAGGGCATTTGTAAACATTTGAAAACAAAGTTGTAGCAGTAAAATGAAGAAGAATCATCCTCTATGCAATGGCTTAAGTCCAAATCAAATGTTTGGCTAGCAAATAATTTTACAACCAATGAAAAACTAAGAATTACAAGATCAGAGAGGGTAGAAAACAATCAGCTAGCAAAATTAAATGATTTGACCAAGTAGGTTCAAATAATTTATTCACACTAAATTTTCAGGAATAGGAAGGAATTCTGAACCTTCCACCCTAAAGATTGTCTGTTTTCCATGGTGACAAAAAGGATCAGTTGATGACCTCAATGCTTATCAAGAAATATGCTACATGCCTGTCAGAGTACCCATCAAATAAATATCTCCTCTATGTTGTCCATGCTATAGACAATATGGATATGTTTGGAAGTGGCAGCGAAAAAGACATCATCCACCATGGAAAATATATGTAAGAAATAGACTGATGTTAAATCAATCGGGGTGTAAAACAGATAAGATCTTTCATGATGAATATGATTAAATGAAAGTTAAAATTAGATAAAGCCACTCAACTTCCTCAAGGCATTTAAATGTGCACGGTAGTTCCGTTTTCACAATCTTCAATCATCCAATTGAAGAGGTAGGAGAAGGATAAACAAAATTTGAAAACGACTAACAAAGAAACCAAATAAATAGCCAATAGTTTCAGCAATAGGAAATTAACCCAAATAAAGCAAGGCATCATACACAGGAAAGAATGTAATTGCATAAACATTAAAGAGATTAACGTAACAAAAGTTGATATCTTTAACAAAATGAGGTGGGAGAACTTTTTCCCCCAATAAAACACATTGGTTTCGAATAATAATCTGAATTACACAGAGGGTAAAGTGAAAGAGAAGAACTTTATTCTCTTAGACCACCCCGAAAGAGAAAAAGAGATGGGATCACAAACAACCCTTTCCCTTTCTCATCATACTATACAACCCTCCCATTTCTTTGATCCAATTCTGCTCTTCTTGTCATCAAAATCTAAGTAATTGAAATCAATAATAAAACTTTAAAGCAAAGGAATAAAGTAAAGTAAAATGAAAAAAGGAGCCGCACCCGTGTTTACGGCAACCAAAATGAATCATTTAGTCACTCTATCATCATCATCATCAATGAGTTGTGACTTTAGATCTCTTCTTTGCTTCACTGTAAAGCACCACGCCCATTATGGTGACAGCAAATCCAGTCATTCCCATTACGGTCACCGGATTCCTAAATATCAGAACCGAAACAACTGCGGCAACAGCTGCCTTTGCATTGCCAAGCACCTGCAAAGTCAATGCACTTGTATGCTTTGTGACCAAAAAATTAGTCAAATTAACCAAATAAGCGACGGTGGCGTTCCCAAGTAGCAAGAACAAAACGAATCTGTCTTCCGAAGCTTTCTCAATTGTAATTGCGGCCACATTCCCTTCAATGTAGAGGGTAAACGGAAGCAAGATCAATGCAGCCATGGGTGCCATGTAAAGCAACAAATTCATAGAATGCAATTTCTCAGCCTCTGAAGTTAACAGGATCCCTTGAACCACAGATTTCAAAGCACGCCCAGCCGTGGATCCAACACAAACCAAGAACCCAAATAAATGAAACAGGGGCTCGCTGTTGCTAGCCAACACAATACCAAACACGACCGGCATCAACGCACAATAAACCTCGGCAGATTCTTTCTTGCAAGTAATCAAAAAGCAAAAATTGCGGTGAAGAACGGGGTCGTAGCTCCAATGGCTTGGTTAAACGACACGGGCAAGTACCTCAGCGAAGTGTTGCCGCAGACAACAGAGAAACAGAAGATAGCACTCAAAGCAAAGATTTTAAGAAACTGCTTTCGTGATAAAATGTGTTGAATCGGGACGAGTTCGAGAAAGTGGATGGCGACGTAGCTGTAAACGGCGCAAGATATCATGTGAAGCATTGTGAGGAAGATTGGGTAACGGTAACCGTAGAAGCTGAGAAGGTACTTGTTGAGGAGCAAGACCCCAATGTTGGATAAGTACCACGATGCAATGATCAGAGCCGTGAAAATGTGGGGCGACACAAATGATCCAAATCCAACGGTGTAGCTGTTGTTGTTACGCACATCACCTGGTGGAGTCGCCGGGACGTCGAGGACTTGGTAGTCTGCCGATGTCTCCGATAACCTCGGATTGCTCATTCGCCTTGTCGTCCATGTCTGTGCCTCCACCATTTGGGTTTATTTTCGAGACCAAAACGGGGATTATCTTATCTCCTCAAACCTCAAACTCCAAAAGCGGAGCGTTTTGAGTTTTTGTATGTGTGTGTGTGTGTGTGTGTTTTTTTTTTTTTTCTTTCTTTTTTCCCCCCTTCCTATTGAGTTGAGACTGGAGATCTGGGAAGTGGAAAAAGGAGTGGAGACTGGAGAAGGAAGAATGACAGAGGGTGGGGTAGTGAGTGAAACAAAAATAAAGAATGAAAGTGGATCTAATCAGACGGTGGAGATTTAGATTTGAAAGAGAGAGGCAGTGTGGGCTGTTGGATGGGGAACCCGGGGAAGCTTACGGTTGAAGTCAGACTCGGAGAGCTGTGTCGTGATTGGATGATTTGACTTGGATTGATTGATATTTCACCTTTTTTTTTTTTAATTAGAGGGGCTCGTCAAACCGAGAAACGGAATTGTGTAATGTTAAATATGTCTTGCGAAATGGTAGAAAAAATATTTATAAGAAAGTTAGAAAATACGTGTAAGTTAAGTGAAATTGAACGAGTTGTATTAGTCATGAAATTTATAGTTGAGTTTACTTTACGATAGATGTGGGTGATAGCAGTCTGTCAATTTCTACTTAATAATTTTCGGACAGCAATAATTAAGACATATAACATATTAAGAATGACCACTTGTTTAGATATCATTTGGACAACACAAAGATTGTCCACTTCCACCAACAGTCTTTTATGCCTGTATCCCAAGCAAGAATTAAGCCCTGATACAGCCCCCAAAGCTCAGTCATAAGCACTAAACGATAGATGTGGGTGATAGCAGCTGAGTTACTGTGTATCTGTCATTTGTAGAAATAAGTAAGCCAATCCTTCTTTTTTATTATTATATTACTCGTACTACAACTCATATTACATGATATTATGATTGATATTTACAAATAAAACTATTATTGAAACCAACTTACATCATTAGTTATATCAATACTAATGAAGTTCTGTCCAAATTTTTAATTCTCATTAATATTTGAGAGATGTTTACTCCTCACACTTAGGTAAGAAAAAAAAATACATTCACTCAAATTTAATTAAGAAAAGAAATACTCCCATATTATAATGTGGGGATCAAACTATTGCCTTCTAACTTAGAGTAGAGTAACCCTGACCACTCGGCCAAAGTAGCTACTAAGCCAATCCTTCTTAATCATACAAGTACCCATATTCGGTTTACAAGTGAAATTGTTTGACCGGCACGAAACAACCAATCAGATTCCTATTCTCACATTCTCCGAATCAAATATTTTGTGCCCGCCTGTTTATTTCTCCGGGTGCCGTTCTTATTTTACCAGAGGGGTTTGAAACTTTGAATCCGCACCCCCACCAAACCACCACACCCCCACAACACCCCGGTTTGAAAATTAAAAGCTTTTGCTCATTTGTTTTATTTAATTTTAGGGGAAAATAAAATAAAACTTGAATAACTAATAATAAAGAAAATGGAAAGCGTTGCTTGAGAGTAATTAATCTGCAACAGATTAGCATAAATGGGAAAATTTCAGGGAATCTTCTAGTTTTGGCTACACTTTCAAAGATATGATATTTTATTTCCAATTAGTGATACAAAAAGCTAAAGAGCTTGGGTTGGTTGTGGTTTGCAATGTTTATTGAGGTTCATATTATTTAGAGTTCGGCTATCATCGTGTAAATAATTTTTTTTATTATTTATCATTTTAATCGTGTGATTATCAAACAGTATTTTACTATGAATCAATTCCATCATAGTTATTATTTATTATTTATTATATGGTATTGGGTATATTGTTATAGTGCCCAATAATTATCACTTTACTCAAATAATTGATTGATTCTTCAGCCTATTACAGAAAATGATATTTGGATCAAAGGTTTCCCTTAATTAGACTATTAAAATTATTGAACTATAAAGGCAAACTAAGAATTTGATTTTTTTTTTTTTAAATTAGAATGACTACTTGGATGACATTTGAAAATAAATAAGATTCCCACGTTGTGAGTGACCACACCAAAGTCGATAACAAATTTTATAAATTGCAACTTGCAAGCTTGTCAAGTTGCGTGGTTTCTCTATCAAGGTCATAAAGAAGAAATGGACATTAGTGCTAACATATCAATATGAACTATTATTATTAGCCAATAAAATAAAAAATAAGGTCTTGTCGAGTCAAGTCCAAGCACTTAGAAAAATTCACATAATAACTAGCCTAAAAATTTGTGAGTTTTTTAAAAATTAGGGATCTTAGCTTTTTCTATTATATCTATTCAAACTTCTAATTTTTAAATCAAAATATCCTTGTCATTCTAAAACTCTCAAAACTCTAATTTTTCTTCTCTCTCAAATTTGGCGGTTTGATCTTGATGGTGTGAGTGGTTTCCCGGCAACAATCGACGACTGTTCAATTGTAATTCGATAGTGGTTTTTCCCTCTTTTATTTTCCTTTGACACCAACGTAATTTTTTTTTTCAATCCTAAGATTGAACTTATTACAATGGTCAGTTGAGTATATATTTGAACATAGATAAGCATTAAGATTGACTTGTGTATGAAGATAGAAAAATATTCAATGAAATTAGGATTTAATAAATATGGTATATGATGTGTTTATTGGAATGTTTCTTAAGGCCAGTTTGGGATTGTGGTTGCTGATTAAATAAATTGTTTCTGTTGTGCTAATGTAATAAGCTGCTGATTAAAAAAGTAACTTGGTGATTAGTAAATTGTGATGTTGTGGTTCTTTGTGAGTTTGGCGATTACATACATCATCTCAGTAAATTTACTTGCAAACATTTTGTTTTATTATATAATGATAAAAACAGACATAAATTTAAATTACCTTTCATTTTTTTTGGAATAATTTTGCTTTGATAGAAAAGCTTAGCTTTCATTAAAACGAACTTGAGAATACATACAAAAGTTGAGTTAGACACTTCTCAATCCACACTTTTGATTTTGCGTTGTTTAGAGCCAATTTGGCTATTAAGTGGGTAGTGTCATTACAAAGTCTCGAAATGTGCTAAATTATGGTGTCTTTCATCCTTTTAAGTCTCTCTTGAATATCTGAAATAATCCAATCGACTTCAGCTTTGTTGCATTTTCTCCCTAACACAAGATTTACAATTTCTTGGCAATCAAATTCATTTATCAAAGGCCTGCATCCTGCAGCTTCTGCAACTTCAAAACCTAACTAAATTGCTTTTGCTTCTGTTGTAAGAACATCTCCAAAGAACCCGTCCTATTTTTGAGCTACTGCTACAAATTTTCCTTTTGAGCCTCTAATCACAACTCCTAAACCTGCCACCTTATTTTGTCTCTTCGTTGTTGCATCTACGTTTACCTTTAAGCACCCTGCTGGTGGGGGTTTCCAAGTATGCTCTGCTGAAGAGGTCTAACTTCGAGGGGAGGGCAGTGATGGTGGCTTAATTTTTCTGTAAGCTTTTACAATGGCTTCTGCTTTAGCCAATGATACTTGGGAATCTTCATTCTTTCCTTCAAAGATAAAGAGGTTTCTTAAATGCCAATTCGCCTAACAAATTACAATAAATAACTCCATCTTTGTCCTACCATTTTTTTGTAGTCAAACCTTGGAATACACCCAATAGATCTTGATTTGTAAAGAGATTCATTTCATCTGCAAAATCAATGATCTTCCATGTCTTCTTAGATGCTTTGCAGTTTAGAAGGGCATGAGTGGTATTCTCTCCTTGTTTTCCATATCTTAGACACTAAGGCTACTACAAAACTTTGTTTTTTCAAAGATTCTCAACTGTTGGAATGAGATTTTGAGATGCCTTCCACATGAAAATCTTTATCTTCTCTAGAAGATCCAGTTTCCATATTGTATGCCACTTGGATGATTTTCCTTTTGAAGTACTTGGCCAGTCTGGGAATTTCAACTTCAAAGCCACCTGATATCCACTCTTCACAACATAGTTACCATTCTTATCAAAGCCGTATATTAGCTTATCTGGCCTCGAGCTTTTTGGTAGCATTATCTTCAAAATGTGCTCTGTGTCTTCAAGTGTAAAGTGTTGATTTATTAGAGTTTCATTCCACTTATGCTCTCCATCTTTAATAATGTATAGACATACCTTTTTTTTTCTTTTAAAACATATAAAATTACATAAAATGAAAAAAAATAATTAAATAAAATCTAATGACTTACTAAATCAAAACATTGATATTGGAGAGAATTTACAGCAGTTTTAGCGATAATTTGATTGTGGTGGTAATATGATATCTAATAGTTTAAATATTAGGGCGTATGGAAGATAAGACATGATTATTTTTTAAAAATATTAAGGTTATAATAATAATAATTTTAAAGAGATGTGGTAGCTTATTTAATAAGTTGCTTGTGAAAAGCATCCCTCTACTTTCAAAAACTACTGTTAAAATATAGAAAATTGTGAAATAAACAGTTTTTATAAATTTTACTAAGCACTATTTTTGTCACAAATTATGAAACAAACAACTTATTGAGTTTTAACCTCAATCCCAAATGAGACCTTAACATATGTCTTGTTAATTTTTGCTAAGTTTATATGAATTTAACAATTTGATGAATATTGGTTACATGAGAACATTTGTTTGTATATTTGACAAAATGTCATATTAAGCAAATTGACATGTAATATTTGTTTGTATTGTGTTTTTGTGGTGTTGATAGGCATGTCTAATTATTTGTGGGTTGTGGCATTATTGCATCTAAATTTGGCATGATGGGCATACCAAAATATCGAATCTGGTGTGGGTGGCACCCATTATACTAAAATTGTGCTTTTAGCGCAATAAGCTGTTGTCGCACCAAATCATTGCTGTGTTAATTTTTGTTTTCTAATTTCAATTAATAAATGTTACTAATGAATAAAATTTAGATTTTGCCGCATATACAATGGTCAAGAAGCCATAGGCAAAGCATAACCCACCTAAATCAAGGATAGAACTAGGCATGATGAAGATACCTGTGTTTGAACATTTTCCCAAATGTATTACAAATACTTCAAAATTTAGGAATGTGATTGAAGCTATCAAAAGAAACTTGAAGAAATAACAATTAGAATTATTTAACAAAGATATATTCAGGCATTCTGTGTAAAGACCGACATTCATATTAGCAATCAAACTATTGGAAAGACTATCATCCTCATCATAAATAGGATTATGATACGGTTTCACATTTAACTATCTACTAGTGTATTGTCCTTGTTATCAATGAGATCATCATGATATTGGAACATAGAGTAACATTGTTGCAACAATGTCATCAATAGGAGCACCTCTTCTTCAGCATCTGCTAGTGTAATTTCATTCTCATCAATAGGATTATCATTGTAGCTATTAGAGAGTAATGTTGTTGGACTAATTTCATTATTGGTAATACGTCTTCTTGAATATTTGAGGGGGAGACGTTTGATCAATACAAAGTTTGAGTTTATCATATCACAGGCTCTTGATTCGGAACTTTAGGGAATTTGGTACAAAATATGAATGCACCTATAATTCACTATATTACAGAATATATATAACACAAGAATCACCATTTTATAATCAAGTACGTCCATAAGTAGTGAACATGTGAGTTGGGTGGAACAACTCAACCTTAAACTTGTCTTCATTGTAATGCTATAACGTTTGGATTTCATTGCAGAACCTCATACACTCTTACAAGAAATTTAACAAATATACAGTCTTCCCACATGAAAAAGTTATATTATTTCCATTCATATATTCAAAGTGAACACATGCCAACTTCTTTCACGATCCATGAAAACACATTTAAAGAATAACTAACTCAATTAAGCATGAATATTTAGGAAAAGAACAAAAAAAGTAATAATTAAATAGTTAAAAAATGAACTTGTAAAAAATAGTGACAGGTGATACGTGTTTGTCTCACATAAGCTTGTTGCACAAATTCATATGCGACATACACCTGTGGCACAAGATCATATGTGAAGATGTGTATTGCACGTTTTTTGTATTTCATCTCTTAATTCGTTTTTATTAAATATCCACATAAATTTAAAACAACCAAAATAAAAAAAAATGCACTTTGTGTAAAAAAAAAACACTAATTTAACTTTTTTATGTTCTAATTAATGATTTTATCTTCATTATGTATAATAACATTTGTTTCATGGATTTAGTGATTTGTAGGGGGCGGCGATATTTGGTGATTTGTTGAGAATAGTGAGATTTGATATTTTGTTGAGAGTGTTGTTGGTTTGACAAATTTGCTGATAGGTTTGAGGGTACTTTAGTCTGAATTTTAAATGTTTGATAAGATATGATAAAAAAAATTAAGGTGGTTAATTTTAAAAATCCCAAAAAAATTTTGGACGACTTATGTAAATTTTATAAGCGCTTGTGCAAAAACCATATTAAAGGTTGCATGGTGTAACTGTCCGTGCCCGTCACCCCCTTTACACTATCTTGCCTTTCTATTAAATTTAAAGCTAAGGGTGGCCGTATTGAATATAAATCCATTCCCTTTACCCAATTTTTCCCCAGTTCCCTCGACAAGCCCATGTGATTTTAGTCGTCCATATCCAAGTTGATTAGAGACGAGTGACTGGCGAGAGCGGCAAGTATCAGCATAAAAGCATTGATTTTCAACTAAAAGAAAATGCAAGGGCTAATTTCACAATATCGCATGTAAAATGATCATTTTTAAAATACCTCCTAAATTATCATAAACTTTAAATTTTTTTTACTTTTTAAGAAAACAAAAAAAATTTACCAATTCACTCATATTTTTTTTTTATTTTTTAAACAAAATAAAAATAAATTAAAGTTTATAATAATTTTAAAGAATTCTGAAAACTGTAAATTTATGAAGAGAATAATCCGAAATTGTCCTTGGGTCCCAACCCCATACTCCCATGTGGCGCGCTTAACTCCAATGTTAGGTGTTTCTTTGTGCTGGGGTTTGCTTTGATAGCTGGATTTAATTATAACTGGGGCTTCGAACACCCTCCAAAAACCTGAAAACCCCGCCACTAAATAAATCCCATTAAAAAATATACACAATTTAGAAAACTTTAATAAACACTCACAGTGATTAAGTAAATAGACGGCCTTCACCGCTTCCGTCTTCTCCAAATAAAACTCCTCGTCCCCACAGAAGCTGCCGCAATTACGTCCATACTTGCTTGAAAATTTCGAAAACAAATGGAGGACTAGAGCTTGAAGATTGGCTTAGAGGAGGTGCATAACCAAATTACGAAATTTATTCTAAGAAATTGATTGTTGCAACTTCAGGAAATAAAAATTTTTATATCCTTGTGGGTACGTATGTTTCTCTTTCTCAAACTTGTTTCTCTGAAATGTAAACTATTAGAGTTGTTTAATTACCCACAAATTTTTATGAAAAAGCCAATTTCTCTCAATGGCTGATACTAGAAACTTATGCTTTGCTGCTTTTCATATTCAGTAAACTAAAAGGAGAACTCTCATTGTCTTGTTTTGAAGGTAGTGATTGAATAAAAACATCACAAGCCCTACTTATTATTTTCATTAATTACATTCATTTTTATGCTTTTATCCAACCAACCGTTTAGTATCATGTTAGTTTGTACAAATAATTTATTATTATTATTATTATTATTTTCAAATATAGTACAGCTTAAAAAATTTACTTAACAAAGATTAGATTTACTCTACAGTTGTAAATATTTGAGAGTAGGTCGAAAATTTAAACATAATAAAGAATAAATCTATTGCACAATTGAAAGTATTTACATAACTCTGGATGTGAGAAGCATGTTACTACCTTAACATTAGCAGAGGTGATTATTTGCTACGAAGCTTGAAAACCCACAAGTGGAACAAGGAAAAAAATAACTAGTATGTTAAATGGCACATCAACTATCGTGAACTCAAACCAAACAAATTATTTAAATAAGGGAGAACAAGAATGTAGGCCTGGAAACATATGAATAATAAAGACAAGATCTATTTTGTACTCAAATATACAGAAAATTTTCACATCGAAGGGAAAATTCCAACTACACCCTACCTGTTAAATTATTATTATTATTTTGGTAAATAAAATTTTGGCTTTGTCGGGGCCTAACTCGGGGCCTTTTCAAGTGAATGTATCATCAGTATATAAATATTTACAATATTGAAATTTTTGAATCCTGGATGGGAGAAGAATAAGTTACCACGTTACCAATGGATTGATTGGGTGACTATTTGCCACGAAACTTGCAACACCCAAGTAAACACTTTGCGTTTTTTAAATTGTACATTTTGCGTTTGCTATCACGAACAATCGACCAAACAAATTACTTTTAAGTTATACGGGGAGCAAGAACGCAAGCTAGAAATACCCCACAGATTGTAAATATTTACAAGATTAAAAGTTTAGAATCTAATGGGAGAAAAGTATGTTAGTATGTTGCTACTACCAATAGCTTGGCCCTTGGGCGACTGTTTGTCATGAAAGTTAAAACTCCACAAGCAGAACGAGCATGAAGGGGGAGGGGGAGGAAAGAGTATCAACTATACTCGACAATCAACAAAACAAATTAAACAAGTTTGGGATTCCAGATAAGTTGGTAAAATATCTTAAGATGATACAAGATATTTGGGTTCAAACACTTCTAATTTAGACGAGGAGGGGATTTGATTATTAATTGTAATCGTTTGGCAAAACACCTACTTGAAAAGTTACAGAAACAGCCACAGCAAACTCCGATTTAGAAGTTAAAAAATAATAAGACTAGTCAAAAACTAATTCAATTATTAATAAGCAACAATTACTTCCTGTTCCAAAACTAAACAAGATAACTGCAGAGCCCCAAGCAAGGATGTAGAAACTTACAAAGAGGGTTGAAGTTTTTTATTAACTCCATCATAAAGAACACTCCTTGGTGAGAAACCAAAATTCGGCGAGGGATTACTGGCAGTAGCAATGGCGGTGCTGCTGTTATTGACAGCAGGGAGTGAAATGGAGAGGTTGGTATTAGCATTTGTAATTGCAGAGCTTGTACTGGGACTTCGTCTAGAAGCTTCCACAAGCTTTCTTGAACGCAGGCGCCCTCTGTGTACGTGCCTCTCACAGTACTTGTGATCTGGAATTGCTTCTTTGCTGCAACGCCATTTTTTCCCATCTGTTCTTCTGCATCTGCCAGGCTCTGGGTCCATGCCATTCTTTAACTCCAAGTGCAATGATCCAGACCCATAAACTAGAGCCCACAACAACAAAACAGTTGAAATATTTAACATTAGCAGCAATTAGTTTGAATTGGGGTTTCATCTGGGTACTTACTGCTGGGGTAGAGTTGATGAAGATCGCCACTGAGACCTGAAACAGAGCTGGCTACACTCTTCCAAATGGGAATCACAAGTTGAGAGGGCACAGGAAGCCTAGCTTCCATGTATTTGAAGATTAGAGATTGAAGCTGTAGCTCTTGTAGTTGGAAAATTGTGAAACCACAGGACCTTTTGCTGCAGCCAGTTCCAAGCTCCAGCTCTAGCGCAATTGGAGGTGATCCGTCTCCTTTACTACTTTCCATACTGCAAGAACGGCTCCAATTTGCCCGTCCGGTCCCTAAAAATTTGATACCCAAAAAAAAAAAAAAAAAAAAAAAGCAATTGTAGTTGTTAGAATTGTGTGTGATAAACTATAAATGTTAAATTTGAAAGAGCGAGAGATTCAAATAATACGTACCGAAGTCTGCTAAACGGGCAAGCTTGGTTGGTGGGTTTTCGGGCTTCATTTACTTCCACAGAAAACGGTCAAAGAAACAGAACAGAAAATGAAACAGGGGCAATGTGGGCTGTAGGAAGAACACTGCTAATCCTCTGCAGAAGCAATAGATTTCAAGTCAGAGATTTCAGATTTAAAAGTTTGATGAGTACTCTGATTCATGACGTAATGCGGCAATGGGGTTCTGTTTGGAAGCTAAGAGGGAAGAGAAACCGATTTGCTAAATTAAAACCACAACGTAGCCATTATCACAGCAGTTATGTCTTCTAGCTCCAGGTTCTCAAAATTTCAAGAAAGATAATAAAAGAGACGGTGTGCAGCTGCAGGTCTTCTGACATGTCAGCAGGTGTGGCAGAAGACAAGCGCGTTGTCAGAAACCAGGTAGTGACAAATGAACGTGGGTTCCACCAGTTAAAGCTGATTACTAGTGGGGTCGTGTTGTAAGTAACAGAAAAGGAAGTAGAGTACCAGGAGACAAAAAACCTAGTAGAAGTATCAGCTATGCCATGTCACCTCTATGCATCAACTACAGAAAAACCACAGTGCATGGACTGAGAAGAAGCACACAACACAAACAAAAAGCATTCCTGATGTCAAGTCCCGGTTCTGTTCGTCGAATAGTAACCGTTCGCTGCCTTCCAGTAACCCATGTTTGCCGTGGAATGGAAGCCAACTCAGCTCATTATTGCCGATGGCCCGCCCCCGTTTGCAATCTTCTGCCAATTTCAGAATTTCTTTGTTTTTCATTGGTGTATTTGTTTTTTATGTTTTTGGACTCTCGCTTATAGTTTTTTTTTAATATTATGCATTTCAACCAGACATATAATTTGCAAAAAATAAAACCTAACTCACAATAATTAAACTCGAACATCCATTTGGAAGTTAGAACAATCTGCACCTAAAGTTAAAGAGAGGGTCATATACCATTTTAGACTCATTGACACCAAAAATGGCGTCGCCCGGACTCGAACCGGAGACCTTCAGTGTGTTAGACTGACGTGATAACCAACTACACCACGACACCATCTTTGCGTACAAAAACAATAATTTATTTAATCTTAACTTCCACGTAATTATATATATATTTACACACCAAAAGAAAAAAAAAACCAAACAAAAACCTAAATTCCTAATGTAAATTTGAGGGTTTGTGGCAGTGGGACTAGGAGCCCACGGAAGCCCATATTGGGTTTCAATATTTATGAAAACCTCAGTCCTCGATAACAATTTTATAATATGGGTCCATGTCGGACATGCTTTAAGTTATTTTATAATATGGGTCCATGTCGGACATGCTTTAACTTAAAGCGTGTAACTATTCGATCTAAAGTTGAAAAAATTAATAATAATTTTAATTTTAAATATAATGGTTATAGAAAATGCCCATTGACGCCAAAAATGGCGTCGCCCGGACTCGAATGGAGACCTTCAGTGTGTTAGACTAACGTGGTAACCAACTACACCACGACACCATGTTTGCATACAAAAATAATAATTTGGTTAATCCTAGCTTCCACCTAATTATATATATTTAGACACCACAAAAAAAAGGGAACAAAAACGCAAATTCTTAATGTAAATTTGAGGGTTTGTGAGCAGTAGGACTAGGACCCCACGGAAGTCCATAATATTAATGGGATTCAATACTTATGAAAACCTCAGTGCTCGATGACAACTTTATAATATGGGTCTATGTCGGACATGCTTTGACTTACAGCGTGCAAATATTCGATCTAAAGTTGAAAAAAATAATTATTATTTTAATTTTAAATCTAATGGTTATAGAAAATGCTCTAAGTTAGAACATCTTTAACATAGCAATTCCCTTATAATATTTCCTTAGTTCTAAATTGTTCAGTTTTAGTGACATGATTAATGATCCTTTTGTTACATGTATCATGTGATTTTTTTCACTAGATGCAAGGTGTGTGTGTGTGTATAGTTTATAATTTTTGTTAGCTCATGATCCTTTGTGCACATTTATAAATTCATCAAAAATAAATCATATTTATATTATAAAACAAAAACATAAATATCATTTGGCCCAAAAAAACTAAAATAAAAAAATCATGTAAATTCAACTAATAGTTGTAAATTTAACTATAATATAAAAAATAGTATAAAATATAATTTTCACTTAACCCTTTGTATTCTCTAGCCCCTGCCATTATGTAATTTTCCTTTTTTTAATATTATATACAATATAACTCTTTATAATTTAATATTAGCTCATGATCCTTTGTGAACGTTTATAAATTCATAAAAAAAACAAATTATATTTATATGATAAAAAAATAAATATCATTTGGCCAAAAAAAGATTAAAATAAAAGAATATCATATAAATTCAACTAGTAGTTGTAAATTTAACTATAATATAAAAAGTAGTATAAAATATAATTTTCGCTTAACTTTTCGTATTCTCTCGAATGGTGCCCGTTATGCAATTTTCTTTTTATATATTATATACAATATAAGCTCAAGTTATACACAATAACACAACAAATGTCTAAAAATAAATAAATTTAGGCCATGTTTGGTTTGAAGAAAGGGGAGGAGAGGAAAAGAGAATAATGGAGGGAAATGAAGAAGAAAGGAGTAGAGGAGAATAGTAAAATGAAATTTCATTGGTTGGTTTACCATAAAATTTGACAGATAAAGAAATTATAATTTTTTTCGTTGGACAAATTTATAATTTGCCTTAAATATTAAACTATGTATATTAGTAATGAAATATAATTTAATACCAGTACCAAACTTTTTTAATATCAAAAAGTCCTAAAACAATTCATGATGTATTATACATACATACATGCATGCATGCATGCATGCATGCGCGCGCGCGCGCGCCCGCGCACACACACACACACACACACATAATCACTATAATTAAATTATAAAATAAGAATTATGACAATAATTAATTAAGTACTTTTTAATAATTTGTTACAATTTAACTTATTCCGATTATGATTCAAAAATAAAATAAACACATCAATAAAATTTCAGTCCATTCCGATTTCGATTCCTGTAGGTTAAGTAAATAACTTATTTTAATTCTCATTCCAGATAATTTTGATTACAACCCATTCCAATTATTGATAAGTAAACACAGCATAAGTGTGCTAAACTTATACTGCTTTCATTGCTGAATATTTTGATAAGTGTCTAGGGCACTTGAAGAGTGGTAAATGATTTTTTTTTTTTTTTTTTAGTGTGACTTTCAATTTCATTTTCATCAAGTTTTCAGGTCATTTTCATTAAAAATTTCTTAAGTTTATTAGATAAGGATCATTGCACTCACAAGTGAAAAAAAATTATGGATGAATGTTCACACTTCGCCATTTGGTCAAAGGCAGTTCAATTTCTTCAATAGAAGTGCATTTAAGATTATTTAAAGAAGGATATTTATCTATAATTCACCTAATTATCTCATCCTTGAATTTAAAATATTCAATAATTCAACTCTTTTCACTTGCAGTTATAGAAACTAAATAGATTCTCCTAATTATTCAGATGAATTGGCTCTTTGATTTATTTTTTTAAGAACATATTTTTGGACCAACAGACTACTTTCAGCTTAAGAAAATTATTGAAGAAATAATGAAGATCTGGCGCTATATTGTTATTAAGTTTTATATGTGGAAATTCATTTCATCATAGCACCAAAAAAAAAATGCTACTATTTAAATGGCAATAGGAACAGCACGAAGGGGCCGAGCCTTCTGCAAGGTGAGACCAAATTTTTCTTCCATGTCTATAGTCTCTGGAGTAATCCCATCTTCAAGTTTCCAATCAAAAGAATTAATAAGTGAACCTAACATCAAATATAACATTCTTATTGCCAACGGCAAGTTAGGACATATTCGTCGTCCGACACTAAACGGTATTAGTTCAAAATTTCGACCTTTGACATCAAGATCTAACCTCAAGAACCTCTCAGGAACAAAAGAGTATGGGTTGTCCTATCTGCTAGCATTTCTTCTTATAGCCCATGTGTTGACTAAGACTTGTGCATCATTTGGCACCATGAATCCGGTAACTTCAGTATCTACTGAGGCTTTACGGGGAAGTAAAAGAGGAGCAGTTGGGTGCAACCTGAAGGTTTCTTTGAGTATTGGTTGTAGATAAGTGGGTGATGTCTGATTCCTCAATTGGATTGCCTTTGCCAATCGTTTGTTTTAACTATAATCGAACTTTTGATAAAATATCTATGTTTAAGTGTGAGCTCTGAAACTAATTTTCAGAGAGTCATACGTCATATCAGTTCGAGATTGTAATAAAGTATGACATGTCGGTTGTGGTTATTCTAGGTCATGTGACAATGCTAGTTGGTCATCTATTTGTTCATAAGTAAAGCATGTGTTTGTCACATGCTTTCACTTATCCAAACGACTTTGAGAATTGCCGTTTTAGAACCTTCATCAGACGTGAAGCAAACACGTGGCTCTGAGGTTGTTATGTTCTGTTACATAGGCGGGAAAATTCTGGGTTTATGGTTACAGAATTTAGCCGATGAATGGAAGAGCCTTTTGGATTTTCTGGGACTTGTATATAAAGCCTTAGGAAAATAAAGATCAGGGTGTGTGATGCTTGTAACTTTATCTTTAAGCTTGTATCTTGTTCCTGGTGATTAAATAAAGATTGCTGCTCTGTTCTTCAGTGGATATAGGCATCTCCAGGCTGAACCACTTTAATTATGTTCTTCTTTGATTTCTGTTTTTGTTTTGCTTCTGTTTCTTTTGTAATTACTCGATATTTCTTTGTTAAACATTAGAGAGTTTAGTTGGTCTTTGAGAGTCTTGATTGGTTAATTTGATCACGGTTTAACAAATTGGTATCGGAGCTTAATATCTCTGATCTTTGATCCAAGAAATAGGAACTTCCAAGTTTAAAATAGAGAAATTTACTGGAGAGAATGATTTCAATTTATGGCGGCTCAAGATGAGAGCATTGTTGGTTCACCAGGGACGTAAAGAAACATTAGGGGATCTAAGATTTGGAAAGAAGCCCAGCAAGTTTAGTGATGAAGAAATGCAAGATGCATTGGACAAGGCTTATAGCACTCTAATCTTGAGTTTGGGAGATGGAGTTCTGAGGGAAGTGGGGGATCAAACAATTGCTGCAGGCCTCTGGAAAAATTTAAAAGACTTATATACCAAGAAGTCTCTAACCAAGAGACTATGCACTAAGAAGAGACTGTATACATTGTATATGGATGAGGGTAGCTCTCTGGCAAATCATATTGATAACTTCAACAGGATCATTCTTGATCTTGAATATATCAATGTGAAATTGGAAGATGAAGACAATGCAATAGTCTTGTTATCATCTCTCCCTCCTTCCTATGAATATTTTGAAGATATATTGCTATATGGAAGACAATCAATAACAATAGCTGATGTAAAAGATTTTCTAGCTTTAAAGAGGTTACAAAGAAGTCAGAATCAAAGGATGGAGAATGTTTAACAGCAAAGGGTAGACTAGAGAAGAAGGATTACAGCAACAAGAACAGAAAACGCAACAAGTCTAAGTCAAAGAATAGAAATCTGAAATGTTTCCAGTGCCACAAAGAGGGACATTTTAAGAAAGACTGTCCAGAGAGAAAGAATGAACATGCTGTTGTTGCATCAGATGAAAAGGATGATGATCACTATAACTCAGCTGGGGTACTTTTGGCTTCTGGAACTCAAACCAATGGTAAGTATGTGTTAGATTCTGGGTGTACTTATCATATGTGCCTTGATAAAAACCTTTTCTCCAGTTATAGGCTTTTTAGTTGTGGGGAAGTCATGATGGGAAACAACTCACTTTGCAAAATAGTTGGTCTTGGAACCATTAGGCTTAAGATGTTTGATGGGGTGATTAGAGAGTTAAGTGAAGTAAGACATGTCCCTTATCTAAAAAGAAACTTAATATCCTTAGGAATCTTTGATCAAATGGGCAGCTATCATTAAAATAGAAACTGTTGTTATGAAGATAATTAAAGGGTCTATTGTGATAATAAAGGGGACAAAGAATAATGGCTTGTATGTGCTGCAAGGGACTGCTATTACATGAGATGTTAGTGTCTCGACAAGTCAGAATCTAAATAAAACACTAATGTGGCACATGAGATTGGGCACATGAGTGAGAAGGGGATGAAGACCTTAGAAAACCAAGGAGTCTTAGAGATGATAAGTTAGGTCCTGTAGAGTTCTGTGAGGTATGTGTCCTAAGTAAATCCTCTAGAACTAGCTTTAAAACTCCTGTAGAGTTCTGTGAGGTATGTGTCCTAAGTAAATCCTCTAGAACTAGCTTTAAAACTGCAATGCATAAGACTAAAGGGGCCTTAGATTACGTCCACTCTGATCTGTGGGGACCAGCACAGACTGTTAGCCTATATGGCTATAAATATTGATTTTGATGATAACAAACCACATGTGTTGATTAACGAAAATTGAGAGTAATTAAAAATAAAGTTTTATATATTGTGCTTTTAAAATAAGAAAATGATTTTATGGAGTTAAGTTATTCCTCAAAGTTGTGAACTAAAGTTAAAGAATTTTACAATCTTTGTTTTTAATAAATATTATTTTTGAATTTCGGATTTGGACTTATTTGAAAATATTTAAATATTATGGGCCATTCTAAAATTTCACAAAGTTTGGGCTTGTTCATAATTTTAGAAAGTTTTGGGATTCACATAGTATTATTAAGAAATTCTGAAATTGGACTTAATTGTAAATTTTTATAACGTTTTGGGCCATATTGCAGTTATGGAAATTTTTGGGGTCAAATTGTAATTTTTCCAAACAGTGCACTGTCTGAATTCGTTCACTGAAGAAGCGGCAATCCGGATATGCTAAACGGAATTTGATTTACGGGGTAAAAGCACGGAGCATAAAGCGTGTAATCGGTTGTCTTAAACGGAATTAGGTTGCGGGCGAGAAAACACGGAAAGCATAAGCGGCAATCCAGGATATCACAAGCGGCATTAGGATACTCAAAAATTTAAATTTTTGCCTTAACGGAATAACATGCAAGCGGAATTTCGAGATCATAAAGCGGTAATCAGGTTATGAGTAAAATACTCATAATGTAATTTAGTTTTTTTGCTCTAACTATAAAAACTCAAATCCAATTCTTTTTCAAGCTCTCTAGCAAGCACAAACAAAAAGCATACAACATATCTTGAGCTCTCAATTCGCAAATCTTTATTATTTGAATCATTCTTGTTCTTGAATTTGTTCATCTACTCTTTAAGAGAGTTTTCATTGTAATTTTCATTTCCTCATTCAAATTGTGAGTGTTTGAGTGTGTGAAACACTTGAGTCAAGAGATTGAGATATAATCTCATTGTTGTAAAGGTTCATTGACACATTGAAGTCAATTGTAAGCATTTTAAGCCTTGCAAGACTTGGATAGTGAAAACCTCAAGCTTGGATCGCTTGGAGGCGTGGACGTAGGCGGGGATTGCCGAACCACGTAAAATTTCGTGTGTTTGTTTCTCTTCTCTCTTACTTATTTATTATTGTGCTTGAATTGAACTTATTGCTTTTGAATTTATTAAGGCTTTAGATTGGATTGTTGTGTGGTTTTGTTAGGAGAATTTTTTTAATACCAATTCACCCCCCTCTTGGGTTGCACACTTGTATTTCACAGACAACTTCTTTAGGTGGAGCTAAATACTTTCTATCCTTGATTAATGACTATTCTAGAATTATTTGGGTGTATCTCTTGAAGGGTAAAAATGAAGTCTTTGAGAAGTTTAAGTACTGGAAAGCACTGGTAGAAAAACAAACAGGTAGAAAAGTCAAAAGGCTAAGAACTGATAATGGATTAGAATTTTACAATCAAAAGTTTGATGATTTCTGTGCTCAGAATGGAGTTGTAAGACATAAGATTGTAAGGCATACTCCACAGCAAAATGGACTTATTGAGAGGATAAATAGAACTCTCATGGACAAAGTAAGGTGCCTGCTAATTCACTCAAAACTTCCTCAGTTTTTATGGGCTAAAACTCTGATGACAGCTTGCTACTTAGTCAACAGAAGTCTATTCAGTGCCATAGACTTTAAAATACCTGTAGAAATGTGGTCAAGCAGAGCTGCAAATTATTTCGATTTGAAGATATTTGGTCGCCTTGCATTTGCACATGTGAAGCAAGGAAAACTTGAGCCCAAGGCTCTGAAATGTGTTTTTCTTGGATATCCAGAAGGTGTGAAGGGTTATAGGCTTTGGTGTACTGATCTAAAGCCACCCAGGTGTATAGTACGTAAAGATGTGGTCTTCAATGAATAAGAAATACTTAAAAGCGATACACAGAACTTGAAGACTCAAACAAGGACACTAGTTTACTTAATGATCAGATTAAGGTGGAGCTTACTGGAAAATCTAGAATTACAACATCATATAAGACAACAGAAGGTAAGAGTAGAGATGCAGATGGTTCTGATGAAAACTCAGAGAGTCAAACAACATTGCATGATTATCAGCTAGCCAGGGATAGAGAAAGGAGAGTTATAAGGGCACCAAAGAAGTATGCATATTGTTGCGGACCGCCCAAGTTGCTAACCCAATTGCCCACCATTTCGGGCTAGAGAGCCCAAGACAAGGCCAAGAGTACTAGCTTGGCCCGATTCCGAAAAATTCCAGGCAATTCTAGCACAATTGAGCTTGTAAATACTTTAGAATACTCCACATATTTTCAGCATATGTAAATATCTAGAATTCTAGGCATGTGGTAGAATTCTCTAGAATCTCTAGAGCTTGTCAAGCCTCCCCTATAAATAGGGCATGGCATTTAGCATTTGAGCAACAAGCATCTCTAGAGCTTGTCAAGCCTCCCCTATAAATAGGGCATGACATTTAGCATTTGAGCAACAAGCATTAAGCAAGCAACTCAAGCATTGTAAACTCTCCCTTGTAATTTTTCTTTCGAGTAATACAATTTCTCTTATTCAGCTCCATTGCTCTCTTCTCTCTAGCTCTTCGAAAACCTCCAAGGCTTAGTTAGTCGAGAAGCTCAAATGCTTACTTAGCAACATTCGGCAAAGGTTGTCTAAGTGTCGCACGAGTTCGTTGTGTAAAACACTCATCTCGTGACAATATACAGATCTGATTGCATATACACTGAAAGCAGCTCATGAATTGAACTGTGATGAACCTAAACCTATAAGGAAGTTGTTTCAGAGAAGAATGCAAACCAGTGGGTGAAAGCCATGAAAGAAGAAATGGATTCTTTGTATAAGAATGACACCTGGGTACTTATAAGAAAACCAGAAAAGAAAAAAGTGATCGGCTGCAAATGGGTGTATAAACTCAAACAGGGGATATCAGGAGTGGAACCAAGTAGATTCAAAGCCAAACTTGTAGAAAAATGATTCACTCAAAATGAGGGCATTGACTTGACTGAGGTATTTTCACCTGTAGTGAGACATGCCTGTATAAGAATCATCCTGTCACTGGTGGCTGTAAATAATATGCACTTTGAACAAATTGATGTAAAAACAACATTTTTACATGGGGAGTTACAAGAGCATATTGTAATGGCACAGCCTGAAGGCTTCATAGATGAATCAAATGTTGATTGGGTTTGTCATTTAAAAAAGTCTCTGTGTGGACTTAAACAGTCCCCAAGACAGTGGTACCTCAGATTTGACAACTTTATGTTGAAGCAGAAATTTCAGAGGTGTAACTTGGATTGTTGTGTTTATTTCAGAGAGGACTCAGGGGTGATAGTTTATCTGGTATTGTATGTAGACGATATGCTCATTGCCAGTGTAAGCATGAGCTTAATTGAAGACCTGAAACAAAAGCTTAAGGGAGAGTTTAAAATGAAGGATCTCGGTCCAGCAAAGAAAATTCTTGGAATACAGTTACATAGAGACAGAAGCTCTGGAACTTTGTTTCTTAGACAGGAAGAATACATCAGAAAGGTACTTGATAAGTTTGGAATAGCGAGCTCAAAGCCAGTTCAAACACCATTAGCACCTCATTTCAGACTATCTGAACAGTTGTGCCCAATAGCAGAAGATAAAGTGTCTGAGATGATGAATGTACCTTATACAAGTGCTGTAGGCTGCTTAATGTATGTTATGGTCATAACTAGGCCTGATTTATTCTATGCTGTGAGTGTTGTAAGTAGGTATATGGCAAACCCTGGTAAAAAACATTGGAGGGTTGTAAAATAGATTCTCAAGTACTTAAATGGGACAGCAACATATAGTTTGATGTATGGAGGACAAAGACAAGATGACAGTCCAATTGTTGGCTATATGGATGCAGATTATGCTGGGGATCTGGACAGAATAAGATCACTTACAGGATACCTGTTCACATTAAACAATTGTACTGTTAATTGAAAAGCTCAACTGCAGAGTGTTGTGGCACTTTCAACAACAGAAACTGAATATACAGCTGCTGCAGAAGCAGTTAAAGAAGCAA
The DNA here is from genome assembly GCA_030444775.1 of Atalantia buxifolia. NCBI lineage: Eukaryota > Viridiplantae > Streptophyta > Magnoliopsida > Sapindales > Rutaceae > Atalantia > Atalantia buxifolia. The sequence goes on along the minus strand of CM059835.1, from coordinate 46,981,932 downwards.
TCTGGCTAAAAGGAATGCTTTAGGAGCTTGGTGTTGATCAGAGGTCAATAATAATAAACTGTGATAGCCAAAGTGCTATATGTTTGAGCAAAAATCAAATACATCATGAAAGGACCAAGCACATCTATATCAAGCTGCATTTCATAAGGTTGGAAATGTTAAAAACAACAGTGAAGCTGCAGAAGATATATACAGACAAGAATGTTGCAGATATACTGACTAAACCAGTTACAATTGCTAAGTTCAAGCTTTGCTTAGAATTAGCAAGAATTTTTCAGAAATGAATGACAGATAGTTGAAGAGAAGAGTTGCAGGTTCATAGGGGTTTCAAGTTCAAGGTGGAGAATGTTGAAGTGTGAGCTCTGAAACTAATTTCCAGAGAGTCATACGTCATGTCAATTTGAGATTGTAATAGAGTATGACATGTCAGTTGTGGTTATTCTAGGTCGTGTGACAATGCTAGTTGGTCATCTATTTGTTCATAAGTAAAGCACGTGTTTGTCACATGCTTTCACTTATTCATGTTGGGATTATGTGCTCTTTTAAAGCATATTCATTTATTTTCTAATTAATAAAATATTTAAGATATTTTCAATTGTATAAATATATTAAAAAAGGTTCGTTTAATCATATTATATGAATTTATGTGATCATCATATGAATTCACAGAAGACATAAATACAAGTTATCTTATGATTAAATAAATTAAGTTCGTAGTTGATAAATAGAGTTAGGCGCTCTATTTATGTTTAGACCATAGTAAATTCATTGAATAATTTGTCTTAATCATGTATGAATTTGCTGATGTAGTTTGACTACATTGAGCTGGATTACATATGAGATTTAATTAACCTTGAAATTACTGTCAGACTTATTAAATCTCATAGGCATTGATTTTACTGTAATTTTAATCTTGAATTAATTATGATTTCATGATTGTAATTGTTATTACATTTGAGTTACTAATGGGCACGACACACACTTGTGGTCAAGATTACCCAGTATCTTGGTGGGAGTAATTATGAGTATTGGAGTTATAGATTAACAATATAAAATTTGTACGACACATTTCTTGATGGGTTTTCGGCACTTGATCATAGAATTCTCTTGCCAGAGTGTGTCAACATATTTAATATATTGAAAATGATCATTAGAGAAAACCAGTGAGTGTCAAGGAACAAGATGTAATTAAATCGATTGGACAGGTGAGATATCAATTTAATTAACGATGTGGTACAAAAGATTATGCAGTAAAGAAATCAATGTGGCTGAGGATGAATTATTATTCAAACATACAATTATAGAGGTCAGTTCTAATCTTATAGTGGAGTAGAGTTAGAATTAAATGATTAGACTTGTTTAGTTACTGGCTTAATTGTTGTAACCACTATTGTATGTTCTCAAATGATCCATGGGTTAGCTCATTTAATTGACTGCGCCACTACTGGATTAATAAGTCAGATAACCACCTATTTGGATTAAAAGCCTAAATATATTATTTAGTAGGAGACTCCATGTAATGTACTTGTGTCTAAGGAGTCTTGTGTTATTTTACAAGGTGTGCCCCTATGACAAGAAAGAAGTAACGTTATTTTTGTTTTATTATATTTAATTTAAATCAAACTTGATTTAATAGAATTAAAGAATATTAAAAAATAGAGTCTAGGATTTTCACTGGATAGAGATATAAAATGACTTATTTTCTCCTAAAAGAAGAGAAAGGCCACATTATACAGATCAGAGAAAAAAATTTTTCTCTCTAATTTTGAGAGAAAAATTTTCTCCTTCTAGTTGCTTTAGTGGTGATAAAGGTGCCCACAGGTCAAGTGCAGATCAAACTTGAGTCATAGCCTGAAAGATTATTTGGTGACGGATCATGATCTAACAGAAGTGGTGGTAATGGATTGTGATCTAATAAGGTACGATTCTAGATTACAAATTCTTATATATTGTATGAGAACGACCCTAAAAAGTTTTTTTTTATTTTAAAAACTGATTTTTCTCCAACAATCCAAACGACTTTGAGAATTGCCGTTTTAAAACCTTCATCAGATGTGAAGCAAACATGTGGCTCTGAGGTTGTTATGTTCTGATACATAGGCGAGAAAATTCTGGGTTTATGGTTACAGAATTTAGCTCACGGATGGAAGAGTTTTCTGGATTTTCTTGGGCTTGTATATAAAGCCTTAGGAAAATAAAGATCAAGGTGTGTGATACTTGTAACTTCATCTTTAAGCTTGTATCTTGTTCCTGGTGATTGAATAAATATTGTTGCTCTGTTCTTCAGTGGATGTAGGCCATCTTCAGGCTGAACCACTTTAATTCTGTTCTTCTTTGATTGCTGTTTTTTTTTTTGCTTCTGTTTCTTTTGTAATTACTCGATATTTCTTTGTCAAACATCAAAGAGTTTAGCTGGTCTTAGAGAGTCTTGATTGGTTAATTCGATCAAGGTTTAACAATCTGGGTTGCGAAGTAGTTCTGTCATTGCCCATTCCAGTGTACTCGAAGTAGTATCAGTCCCCGCAACAAACAAAACCTGTTGATGCGGGATTCTGGTCTCTGCTCGACTACGACCAGGATCTCTCCTCAACGGTCTATTTAGCTGCTCGCAACGAACTCTCCTCGCGTCACTTTCGAGATGAGCAGAACGATGCCCCCACGCGACCCTCGTTCCCGTATCTCTCTGCGTACACAAAAGCGGTCGAGTGCGCCGGGTGTTTTTCCCGGCGTAAACCCTCCGACGCTCAAGTCAGTGAATCAGGTTTTACCCCTTTTTGGTGGGAAAATGGTGCCAATTAACTCTTGGCTCTCAGAATACTGAATTCTTTCTTAAGGTCTCTAATTTCAAAGTGTCCAACCCCTTTACCTTCGTTGATTACCTTTTTATACGCCTCGAAGGCAGGCACCCCGTAATCTGTGATCCACGTTCTCACGTTCTCCCTTTTCCCCCCGTTCATGGAGTGGGTGGTTGAATATCGTAGTTGTCGGCTGAATGGGCTTCGTGCCTAGATTCTCGGATAAAGGCGTGTTCTCGCTAACCGTTATTTGACCGGGGTCCGCCCGCCTCGCGCTCGAAGAGGAAAAGAACTCTCCACACCGCGACCTCGGAGATCGTCCTCGCGAGCGGCGGGGGTTCGTGCTCACAGTTCGCTACAAGCTTCGCTGCTGCTTCGCCTATGAGCGGGGTATCTCTTCTTCTGGGGGTAGGTGGTCGTCCTCGCAAACGAGCGAGGCAATGAAGGCACCGCCGCTAGTTCCTCCTGCTTAGCTTCCGCCCGCTATCGAGCTCCACTTGCCTGCTCGCTCTCGAGTGGTGACTCTGTCCGGGGATGGCTAGCCGACCTCGGGATACCCCACAACAGGTCCCCAGGTTTTCTTGTATTTATAAGGAAATGGATAAATATAAGAAACTTGTACTAGAAGCTGGAGTCAGTTGGGAGGCTGGTACTTTCCCCTTTTATTCGCCTCCCCTTTTCTGAAATTCGCGGGCTTCCTCCTCGAAGGGTCACATCACCATTAAATGCGAGAGAGGCGGTGATGATCTGTCCACTCATTTTGAATTTCAAATCGGATTCTGGGGAACCCTTGGAATGCGCGCCCTCTGGATAGTAGTGAACCGAAGGCATTCTTAGCACTTTAAATCCCTAATTCCTAAAAACCAATCCTTTACTTCTTCGCCTCTCTCGAAACTCTCTGCGGCCGACAATCTTATCTTCCTCTCCGGCGAACCGTACCGCTCTTGTCTTCTTTGTTCAAGTGCACGTTGCTCCAGGTACTGCTTTCTCCCTTCCGATTTTGGATTATTGTTGTTATTTCAAGTGGGATTGGTTGTGTTTTCCCGGGTAGATTTTTAGGAGATGTCGAAGGGGAAAGAGAAAATGGTAGAGGTTGATGACGACGAGCTAGGTTTCCTTCCTAGCCTGCTTGCAGATCCTGCTTTTGACCCTGGGATGCCTTTAGAACCGACGAAGTCGTCTGGTATAGGTACAAGTGCTAGAAGAATGTCTCATGAGGTTTCCACCTCGTCTAGTGGTGATGGTGATGAGGGTTCCCGGAGTTCGGAGGATACCTTAAGTGCGGGCTCTGGTGAGGAATCTAGTGCAAAATCCTCCTCAAAGCTTTGCGACCGGGGAGGCGAAAGGAATAGGTGGTAGGGCGTTAGCGACGATTATGCTATTGACTACATAGGGTGCACGACCACCGTAGATGACCTGGTAGAACTCCGGACTATTTACGGCATCCCTAATAAGATTCCCCTAAGAGTCCTTGGTAAAAAGGATACCTGAGTCGCCCACCAGGGATACGTTACCTGCTTTTGGAGAGTTTTAAATTCGGAATGAGGCTTCCCCTGCAGCCTTACTTCATCTAGATGCTAGATGGGCTACACCTAGCTCCTGCTCAGCTTAATCCTAACAGGTGGAGGGTGCTCTCTGGTCTGTTCGTCCTGTGGAGCAAATGTGGTCAAAGTGCACCTTTTTGTGACGAGGTCAAGCACATACCCAGCTAAAGAAAGAGTCAAAATGTTTGTTTGGTATTACTTCGTGTCAAGTACCAAGACCAGGAAACCCTTGACTGATCTCCCAACAGGTGGTGGTGGGAATTGAAAGAGGAAATTTCTGTTTGCTGGGGGTCCCTAGGGTCAAATGGCACAAATAGACGAGAGGACGTTTCGCGTCCTCTCTCATTTCACAGTTCCAGGTTGCCTGCTCGTTTTTAGAAATCTAATAGCCCATGCTCCTTTATTCTGCGCATAATTTCTTACTTGTGTTTTCTCTTCAAAATGCAGCTTCTTGGGGTGTGCACCTTGACCTTCGTCCTGCTCTACTCAAGCGGGTCGACGCTGCGTTGGCAAACTCCTGCCCGTGCAAAGACCTGCTGTCCGTTCGCTGCCTGGTCGAGTCTCAGTTAGTACCAGCGAACCAAGCTATGGAGGATGCTGTGGTCGGGGCTCTCAAAGGGAAGCGTGCTCGTCCCCTCTGCGGCGAGCGAGATCAAAGCAAGGATGCTCGTCCCGCAAAGCGAGCTAGCACGATGGAGCAGGCTGTCCCCTTGAGGTCCTTACCACCTCCCCCCTCTAAGACTAAAGAACCCAGTGGCGCGGGGAGCCGCGCGGGTCCTTCTGCCTCCTCTGTGCCAGCTGGACCGAAACTCCAGTCGCATGAAAATAGACCTGAGCACTTGGTCCCTTATGTCAACGAATTTTCCAAACTCGTTAGCAAGAAGGACCTGGAGGACTTCGATGGTAGCACTCTAGGCGAGCTGGTTAGGGCTATGCAATCTAATGCTTTCCACCTTGGTTGCATGGCAACTTACTACAAGGCGAAGGTCGGTCGTTACGACCGGAAGATAAAAGAGGACATTCAATCAGCCAAAAACAAGGCCGATGCTGCTGAGAAGAAAGCTGGTGAGCTTAACCTCGAGAATTTGAAGCTAGTCGAGCAGGAATCTCTCGCGCAGGCTAAGGTCATCACCCTTGAAGAGGAGTTGAACAGGGTTAAAGAGGACTCTCAGGCGCAAAAGGCTGTCTTCGAGGCTCAGCTCGAATCCCTCAAAGCTTCCTTCCAAGCTCAGGTTGCCGATTTAAAGAAGGAGGCTGATGAAGTGAGTATGGCGAGGACTTGCTGACTCTTATCGGTGTATCATGGCGATTATTGTAAAGCATCGATCGAAAATGGGTGATCTTGCTGCTGGCATTAGTGAATACATGAACGCCGAAGCAGATAAGGAAAGCGACGAGGACCCAGCTGCACATGAGGACGAGGAGGCCATCTCCCCTCCTCGTGAAGTCCCAGCAGACGTTGCCGAGGCGAGTACTCCTCCAGGCGCCACTGGTGATACTCCTCCCGCTCCTTAAGGTGAGCAGCCAAAGGAAGTGGAGCAGCGGCAGTAAAAGCTTGAGCGGTAGGGGAGGTGGCCCCATTTGTTGATCTTCCCCCCTGGTGATTGTATATACCTATATTTTCTTTGTTTTGTAGACTTCTCTTTAAGACTCTGTACGTCAAAATTGTCAGCTCCTTAGTTATGGCCGCAAACTATTGATCAACTCTATTTTGTTTTATTCAATCTCATTTTTTTAGCTCTCTTTTTTCTTTTTGCCATTTTGCCTTGCTTCGTTTGATTGCGAAGTAAACTGCGCAGCTTCCCTCTGTCTCGCCATCGAGCAGGCTTTAGGACTTAAGGAGCCTTAGCATGCCTTAGCAGTTTTTTTCAAATTTGTGTTCTTTCGCCCGCAGTGGTCGAGCAGAACTGCAACACGCTTCCTGTCTCGCCCTCGAACAGGCTTTGAGACTTGCGGAGCCTTTGCATGCCTTAACAATTTTCTTTGAACTTTAGAGTTCTGCTCGCCTTCGCTTGGTCGAGCAGAAACTGGCACGCTTGGCTTCCTGTCTCGCCCTCGAACAGGCTTTGAGACTTGCGGAGCCTTTGCATGCCTTAACAATTTTCTTTGAACTTTAGAGTTCTGCTCGCCTTCGCAGTCGTCGCGGCCGGCACGCTTGGCTTCCTGTCTCGCCCTCGAACAAGCTTTGAGACTTGCGGAGCCTTTTGCATGCCTTAACAATTTTCTTTGAACTTTAGAGTTCTGCTCGCCTTCGCTTGGTCGCGGCCACGAACGGCACGCTGCTTCTCTTGTCTCGCCATCGAGCAGGCTTTGAGACTTGCGGAGCCTTTGCATGCCTTAACAATTTTCTTTGAACTTTAGAGTTCTGCTCGCCTTCGCTTGGTCGAGCAGAAACTGGCACGCTTGGCTTCCTGTCTCGCCATCGAACAGGCTTTGAGACTTGCGGAGCCTTTGCATGCCTTAGCAATTTTCTTCGAACTTCAGAGTTCTGCTCGCCTTCGCTTGGTCGAGCAGAAACTGGTACGCTTGGCTTCCTGTCTCGCCCTCGAACAGGCTTTGAGACTTGCGGAGCCTTTGCATGCCTTAGCAATTTTTTATATATATCGATGACAATTGAATGAAATTCCTTCACGTTTCATTGATCGCTGAATTAACTTACAAGAAACTAAAAATGGGCTACGACGGAAAGTAGAAAGCTTTAAAACATAACAAGATCTTACTGGAAGTACTTCTTGAGGTGCGTTGCATTCCATGGTCGTTTCACCTCGTGGCCATCTGCGTGGATGAGCTTATAAGCCCCGGGCCTAGCTACCTGCTTAACTCTGTACGGCCTTTCCCAGTTTAGACCGAATACACCTTGTGTCGGGTCTTTTGTGCTCTGGTTAACCTTTCTAAGCACCCAATCGCCGACCTTGAACTGTCGTATATGGACCTGTTGGTTGTAATGACGAGCAACCCTCTGCTGATGGGAAGATGAATGCTCCGATGCCTGCTCCCTCTTCTCGTTTAGCAAATCCAGATTCAAGCACATCTGGTCGTTGTTTTCGGGCTCGTCGAAATAATTGGTTCGATGTGTGGTCATCCCTATCTCATTTGGTACAATGAGCCTTGCCCGAATGCCAAAGCGCACGGTGTTTCCCTGTTGCGGTCTTATGCGTCGTTACGTATGCCCATAGCACCCACAGTAGTTCGTCGACCCATGCTCCTTTCTTGCTCCCGGCTGGTCTTGAAAGCCTCTTGATGACTTTATTTAGCTGCTTGCTGCCCGTTAGATTGAGGGTGAGCGGCGAACGAAACTTCACATCCGAGGTTCTGGCAAAACTCTCTGAAATTATTATTGTCGAACTGCCTGCCTTGTCTGTCACCAGGGCATAAGGGATCCCATACCGGCAGACCAAGTTTCTCCAAATAAAATCAGTTGTCTTCTTCTCTGTTATCCTGCTGAGTGCTTCTACCTCGACCCACTTCGTGAAATAGTCAATTGCAACGATTGCGTGTGTGGTTCATTTTCCTTCCCTTTGGCAGTGGCCCAATCAAATCAACTCCCCATTGAGCAAATGGCCATGGTGAAACCATAGAAGTAAGCTTCTCGGGTGGCCGGGTGGAGAAACACGCGAAACTTTGGCAACTCACGCAATTTCTAGTTTTCTCTTGTGCATCCCGGTGCATCGTGGGCCAGAAATATCCCTGCCTAAGGGCCTTGTGGGCAAGGGATCTCGCACCAGAATGGTTTCCACAAACCCCCTCATGTATCTCTCTCAGCACGTAGTCGGCGTCGTCCTCGTCAAGACATCGTAGGAACGGAAGTGTGTACCCTCGTCGATACAACACCCCGTCGATCATTGTGTATCTCGACGCCTGAGCTCTAATCTTTCGAGCTCGCAACTTGTCCTCCGGCAAGAACCCATCTCTGATGTACGAGGTGATTGGGTCCATCCATGAACATCTCTGCTCTACTCAAAAAGACTTCGCTCTGCTCAATCTTTGGGGGCTGGTCTTTACTTCACGAGCCTTTGTCTTGGGCATTTTGGATCGCCGCTTCGCCATTTTCCCATTCGGCGGGATGTCTGCTCGATGGTTTTTCTCCCTCGGGATCTGCAATACTTCCACCGATTCAAACTTTCCTATCATCTGCTTAACTCTCTTCAGGTACCGCTCCATCTTTTCATCCCTTGGTTGAAATCTTTCCCTACATGGTTAGCCACCAATCGGGAATCGGTTCAATTTGCACTCTATCTGCTTTCTTTGCCTTAGCTTGATTCGGACATTACCCAAAGCCGTACTCCGTCTGGTTGTTCGTGGTCGTGAACTCGGAATTTCTGGCGTAGAGACCTCCTCCCTTACGGACTCTTTAAGACAATACTGCTCCCGAACCTGCTCCACGAGGATCCATCAAGCGATATCTGCGGATCGATTTCGTCGCTCTTCGCATCAATCAAGCCTGGTCAACACCATTTACGGCTCTGTGAATTCTGCGAAATCCGCCATTACTGTGCTTTTATCACTCAGGGCTTATAGCTTATCTCGGTCGCTCGGCTCATGACCCATTTCACGAGCCGACCCGGAGGCATCCGGCTTATGCAGGTCGGCCCGGCTGATTCGTTTATGCGATTATGGGAATGCCTGAAAGTATGGCCTCAGCTTTCGAGCAGCCACCACCAGGGCAAGCGCCCATTTCTCAAGTGGTGAATATCTGGTCTCTGCATCGAGCAGGGCCTTGCTCGTATAGTAGATGGGATACTGAACTCCTTCCTCCTCCCTCACCAAAACCGAGCTCGTAGCGTGGTCTGATACGGCCATATGCAGGAACAACACATCTCCTTCCCGCGGAGTGGACAGCAGGGGTGCTTGTTGAAGGTACTTTTTCAGGTGCTGGAATGCCTCCTCACATTCGGGAGTCCATTCTGTTCTCTTCCCTCTCCGTATTACTTTGAAAAATACCTGGCACTTATCTGTCGCTCGGGATATAAATCGACTCAACGCCGCCAGTTTCCCCATAAGGCTTTGTATTTCCTCCAAATTGCGAGGAGACTTCATCCGCACGATTGCCTGGATCTTCTCAGGATTCTCCTCAATCCCTCGATGGCTCACCATGAATCCCAGGAATTTTCCCGATTCAACTCCAAAGGCACACTTCTCTGGGTTAAGCTTCATCTTGAACTTTCTCAACAGCCCAAATGTCTCATCGAGGTGCACGACATGCTCGTTCGGGTTCCTGGATTTTGTGATCATATCATCTACATAGACCTCCATCGTCCTTCCAATCAGTGGCTTGAAAATTTTGTTCACCAGCCTTTGGTATGTGGCTCCCGCATTTTTCAACCCGAATGGCATAACCCTGTAACAGAACAAGCCCTGGTTAGTGATGAATGCGGTGCTCTCCTCATCCTGCTCGCACATTGGGATCTGGTTGTATCCCGAGAAGGCGTCCATGAAGCTCAGTGGCAAGTGACCCATTGTTGAATCTACTTATTTGGTCGATTTTGGGCAAAGGAAAGCTATCTTTTGGGCACGCCTTGTTGAGATCAGTGAAATCGACACACATCCTCCATTTCCCAGTGGCTTTCTTAACCAGCACCACATTCGATATCCATTCTGGGTAGTTGACTTCCCGAATGAACCCCTTCAAGAGCTTTTCGACCTCAACATTTCTTGCATCATACCTCTCGGTTGAAGCATCTTCTTTTTGCCTCACGGTCAAGCTCCTTCCTTATTCTAACTGTGGCAAGCCACCTCTGGTCGATTCGGCATGTCCTCGTGTGTCCATGCGAACACATCTGCATGAGCTCGAAGGCAATGCACCGGCTCAAGCCCTCTGCTCTACAAGCCTCGATCCGATTGACTGTCTTTCCGGATCATCCGCCTCGAGCTTATTGTTTAGCTCCTCCACCAGGCTCTTGCTCTTTTCTTATTCTTGACCCTCGCTCGGGTATCCGGCGATGTGATCGCATTGTCTCCTTTCTTTGTGGAGTAGCGACTCGGGCAACCTCTGGTCTCCTCGCACTACTCCTGCTACTCCAGTTTACCCGATACTTGGGGCTAGGTAATGATTGGAAGAAGCGCTTTACTCATTCTTAGAAAGGGGCGGCCTAGAATCATCTGGTAAGGGCTCTCCTCGTCAACTACCACAAAATCCAGGAACATTGTCTTCTCGGTTGGGTGGTGCCTATTGTAGCAGGCTCGACCACGCCGAGGGTGAGCTTTCCACCTCGAACCCGCCCGGGGAGGTATTACTGTGCTCGAACTTGAGGTCTGATATTCCCATTTCCTCCAGGGTTGACTTGAACAGGATATCAACCGAGCTCCCGTATCTACCGGTGTCGGTCAAACTTTTTGCTAGCGTAGTGACTTAATAACGGGGCATCTCCGTGTGGGTACGGGATTCCCTCTTCGTCCTCATCCGTCCCATGATCGCACTTGTCGACTCTTGCTCGTTTAGGCTTTGAAGGGGTATTGAAGAACACCTCTCTTTGGTCATGGCATACCTCGCATAATTCTTTCCTCGATCTATTGGAGTCTCCGACCAAAGTCGATCCCAAGAATTACCCTCACTCTTTGGGTGCTCTCGGCTCATACTTATCTACACTTTGCTCCCTTCACATGACGAGCCGACCATCGGGATGACCCCATCTACGAACTCATTCAGGTAGCGATTTCTCACCAAATCTTCAACTTGAGTCTTGAGATCCTTGCATTCGGCCGTGTTGTGGCCGTGGGTGCCATGGAACTTACAATATCGCCCCCTGTCTCTCCTGCTCGGTATCTTCGTTATTGGGCGGCGGGTGCGATAACCCTTGTCTTCTGACCTCAAACACCCCTCGCCAGAGGTACTTTCAATGGGGTGTAACGCCCATAGCTTTGGCTCTGATCGATCATGTGCACAGCCCTTTCCCTCTAATTACCGATCGGCCTCGGAAAAGGTGCTTCTGGTCTACTCGGTCTTCCACCCTTTGGTGTTGATAAGGATGCCGTATGTATGCTCATGCTTTCTCGGGAATCTCGATTGGCGACGGGGAGGTTGCATCTGCTCTGCGTCTGAGGTGGCTCTGGTGAGGCGATGGTGGTGACTCGACCACACTGCTTCTTGTCATACGTGGGGTGGTGGTTCTTCCTCTTAATTGGCCCTTTCTGCGCGCGGCTCCCTCCTTCTCTCAACTTCTTCTGCCAGTCTGTCTTAATTCTCGCCGCTTTTTCCTCTTGATCGCTATATCCCTCTTTTGCACAAATCGACAACGCGGCGATGGAGCCCGAATATTTGGGCTCTCGGGTTATACCACGGGCGTCAATCCGCTCACTCCTTCCTTCAATCCCTCAATGCAGGATGATTAAAGGCTCGAGATCGAACGGCTCGATGGAACCTTTTGATGTATTCATGACGTTTCATACTCCCCCTGCTTCATGCTCGTCAGCTCCATCATATCATCTTCCAGTGCCATTGCCCCCCGGAACTGTTCTGCGAACTCCTGACACATCTGCTCGAACGACTTAATACTCCCACGAGGAAGCTTTCGGTACCACTCTCGCGCTCGTCCCTCCAGAGACAGCGGGAACACTCTGCACCTCTGGGCTTGAGATAAACCCTGCACCCCAGTTATGTCGTTGAAGCGCTCTATGTGCACCAATGGGTCCGTTCGCCCCGAGTACTTGAGGTCCGGGACGCGGAAGTCTCTCGGGATGATTGCGCTCATAATCCCTGCTGAGAGGGGGGATTCGCTGTCTAGCATTATCCTCCAGCCTGGTGCCCTGCTCCTTCCTTGCATGTCATCTATCACCCGCGCTAGCCTACGCACCTCCTCTTCTAGTCAGATGGCGCGACTGGGTGGTCACGTGCACACTTTGGTCCCGTTCCTGCTCGACATCATACAAGTGCTGCCGGAGTTCCCTTTCCTCCTCATTGGTAACTCTGCCTTCGCCATCAAAATACTGCCTCTCTGGGGATTGTTCTCTTCCTCCCCGAACTTCTCCCCTCTGAACTTGGCCTCCCCCTACACCACCAAGTCCGCTGATGGTGTGGCCTCTTATCACGTCGTCGCTGCTCCTTCCGACCACGTTCCCGGGCGTCATCCCACCACTTCTCACCCCTTCTTCTTGGTTTTCCCTCCGTTCATTTCTCAGCTCGTGTAGGATGGCCATCAGAGTATCCATCTGTTTCTCCATTCGTTCCATCCGTTCACCCATTGCTTTCTCCCGCGCTTCATTAGCAATCTCCCTGAGTGTCACGGACTCATTATGCCTGGAATCACTCCCTTGAGTACTACCCCCACCGATGTCCATAGTTTTCTTCCTTATTCGCCTTCTTCTACTTTCTATCAACGGAAGCTTTTTGCTCAGCTCCCCACAGACGGCGCCAAAATTGTCAACAAATTAAATGACTCAAAACAGTAACACTCAACAAGTGTAATTTGAATAAGAAATAATTACCAGAAACAAGTGTTTGATATCATTTATATCGATCTCCACGCTTTTGTCTTCATAAATTTTGAGAAGAATATCTAACATATCTTTGGATTCGGTGAAATCTCGTTCTTGTCTTTGCTTCAATCGTTGATCAATCAAGCGATCAAATACATTGAGCATCTTGCCAAAATAAACTGTCATGCGACGCCTTATACCTTGCAAGTCAAGATTCTCAAGCACAAGAAAAAAATCGGACAAGTTAGGCTTTTCAGCTTCGTCCATCATACCTTAACTTATTTGCTTAAACTCTCGCGCAGTTTTTGATGTGTGATCAGCCAAGTCAATAGAAAAAATTGTGTTGGATATCAAATTAAGTGTAGTGTCGAAAGCAACTTGGCCAATATGTATTGTTGTACCTGCACGGCAATTTTCTTGAACACGAGCTAGAAGATCTTGGATTTTCTTACGCCGAAGATGCTGATTGGCATCGAGTTGGTGACTAGAGAAAGCATGTGAGTTGCATATTTTTCAAAGATTTCTCCACAGTGTCCCCACAGGCAGCCAGAGCATCCCGACTTCATAATGGCCGTGGGCATAGATTACGTATGGGATCGTTCGATTACAGAAAGATGTGTCTTGATTTTGAAGGATTTCTTTGGCCATTGCTGCTTTCAAATAATACTACAACGAAAGCCCAACAACAATCATTTCCAACTGAGATTGACTTCCATAACACAGATCTGAAGTCTCAGGTTGATCAGTCATCCCAAAACTTGAATCCTAATCCCCTTTATTTTTTTGAATAAGAAGATGATGAAGCATATTGGTCAAATGAAAATAATGAAGATATAACACCTATTGATGATGAAAATTGATTAAATTGGGATGACGATGGGGTGGATGTTGGGCATATTGAAGGCGGTGAAGAAGTGGATTGTGAAGATAGTGAAGAAGGAGATATAATTCTTTCCAATTGTGAGTAAGAAAATAGAGAACATGGCCTGCTTTCAGAATCTAAAGATGAGCAAACATTTCATTATTCAAAATCTAACCGTGATGAAATGATTGTAATTACTGTTGGGCAAGAGTTCCACAATTTCGAACATTTCAGAAGAGTACTTCCAAACTATATTCTTAAGCATGGGTTTGATCTTAACAAGATCAAGAATGAGAAGAGAAAGTTTAGAGCAAAGTGTTCGAACGAGGGTTGTTATATGAAAAAATCAAGTTTATACACAATATTTATATATTAATCATGCAGCAACCACACAAGTTATGAGAGGAAGCTCATAGACTAGTAGTCAGAGTTGTCATACAAATTTGTGAACATATTTTTTTTTTAAATATTATGGTTATTGTTGTAATATTTACCAGTACTAATTTGATACAATATTTAGTACTATTAAGATTTGGTGATTATTGTTGTAACCAACTTTCTTTTTTTGTTGATCATAAAAGTTTAAATAGTTGACATGTAGAGAATTATTATTCTTATGGCATTAATAACTAGTGTTATTTATTTTTATTTTTGAGTAATGATTAAATGTATTTGCTTGAAGAGAAAATTTGACATTTTAAATAAAGGAATTGGACAATAGGGATATGTTTGTAATTTGATAACAATATATGGATAAAATGGACGATCAATAATTATTTTTATATTGCTAGAAGGATATAACAGTAATTACACGTTAAAATTATAATTTCTATTAAAAGAAACGATTTCGTTAATGAATTCAAGTGTGAATGTCATTTTCAAAACATTAGGAGATTTTTGTCAAACGTTGGGATCTATCTATCCTTTTCTCATAATTATTTTGCTTTTTCAACAAAAAGAAGTGCATTATAAAGGCTCCTTTATAATGTTGTAAATTTTTTACAGCATCAATAATGTATTAATTGTGAGCCATTAGATTTAATCAATGGTATACAATATTTATACTAAAAAATAATTTAAAAATAATGGTAAATAGTTTGTTAACCGTTCAAGTGGGTGGAGAATTTTTGTAAACTAATTGTGACTACCCTTAGAGTTTAAAACAATTTCACTTAAATAGCATATTTTATTTAAAATTACTTTTCAACCCTCCTTTAAATTTGTAATATGATAATCTTTTTTAAATAAATCTTCCAAAATCAATTACCATTAAATATAAAATATAATATCAAGTAGGTTATTTAACACAAAGTCTTATAATAATTTGTATTGTATGAATTTAATTACAAACCATTAATACCTAAACAATAATGATAATAGAAGGTATTGCAATAAACTATTTTATATGTGTTTTATTAATAATACTATATGAGTCACAACAAATGAGAAATATTTATTCACTAATTATTATTGAAAAATATATATGTCTATACAACTATAGAGTGAGAAATATTTTGATTTAAATTTTAACAAAAAATTAAACTATTTATTTCATGCAATTCAATGGTGGAGGATATAACATTATGAAATGTTGCTTTGACTTTCAATATCAACCATTAGACTATGAGATATTAGTGGCTCAAATATTATGTCAAAATTTTAAGTTAAAGTATCCCAAACTATATATTTATAATAGAAATATAAAAACATACAATGATTTTTTCCTCATTTTGTCTATTAAATATTATTTGATGTAATATTTTATTTATTGTCACTTTTAATTATCATAATAAAAGTAATGACTCTTCGTAACATAAAAATTTTATCATTACTATCAAAGAATAACAATAAAATAATGTTTCATGATTCATAAACTAAAGTTAATTAGGAATATGTGTTAGATTTAACTTTTATGAAATTAACAAAATGACATTTGAAAATAAAATAAAAATAAGTTTGTGAAAGTTAAATTTTATAAGGCTCAGATAATTTCCTACCATGTCAATAAAAATCTAAAAATATAAATGATTTTCTTTCACTTTTTTTCCCATGTAAATATTATTAGAGGTAATATTTTATTTATTGTCACTATTAACTATCATAACAAAAATAATGACTCTTAATAACATAAAATTTTATAATTACAATAAAAGGTTATCAACAAAATAATCTTTCACAATTCAAAAACTAAAGCTCATTAGGAATATATATTAGATTTAACTTTTATTAAATTAACAAAGTAATATTTGAAAATAAAATGAAAATATATAAGCTTATAAAACTTAAAATTCCTACCATGCAAGGATATTAATTGTAAGATAAATATAAAGTTCAAAGAATAAGCATGTTAAATGGGTATTAAAAATAATACATACTTCATGATCAATTATACAATGGCCCTTTATATTATATAAAATAATGAGTATTTTAATATACGATATTAAATTTTATTAAAACATGTGTGATCAATTAATTTTTATATTATAAAAAATCTCAACAATGAGTTTATTGACTTAACATTAATTAATTTTTATTTTATAAACAATCTCAACAATGAGTTTATTGACTTAACTATGACATTTACTTAGGTATATGTACTTAGTTATATTATTTATTAGTGTTATATCATATATAAAATTTACAATTACAACTTATTTATTTAATTTGTGTTAATTAACCTACCATTATATTTTATACTTAATGGTAATAAATTTTGGAAGATTTATTTAAAAAAATTATCACATTTTAAATTTAAAGGAGGATTGAGGAATAATTTTAAATAAAATATGCTATCTAAGTGAAATTATTTCAAATTGTAAGGGTAGTCATAGTTATTTTACAAAATTCTCCACGCCCTAGACCGCTAGACGTTTGTTAATCGTTTATCATTATTTTTATTTGTTTATTATAAATATTGTGTACTTTTAATTAAATTTAATAATACATAATTAAAAATATTATTAATGCTGTAAACAATTTACAGCATCATAAAAAAAAACCTGCGTTATAAATTATTTTCTCCAGAGTTGGCAATTATTAAGAATACAATATTCAAATTATGGGTATGATATTTCTTTGTGTCGCGGCTTGTCGGCTTTTAAGTGGACCATGATCCTAAAATATCTTTGAACGTCATGCTCCACCCAAGGCAACGTACGACCCTTTGCCTAGTAATGGAGTGTCGGTGCTTATTTTCACGTGCTAGACTGGGAAGATATTCAGGAGTGTCAATTATGGTCTTGTTTGGGATTGAGGTTGAAACTCAATAAGCTGCTTATTTCATAATTTTTGATGAAAATAGTGTTTGGTAAATTTTGTAAAAGCAGCTTATTTCATAATTTTCTCCATTTCGTCAGCAGCTTTTAAAAGCAGGTAGAGGGTTACTTTTCATAAGCAACTTATTCAATAAGCTACTACGTCTTTTTAAAATATCTATTATAACCCTAATATTTTAATAAAAAGATAATTATATCTTACTTATTCATAAACCCTAATATATAAATCATTAGATATTATTTTACCGTCACAATTTAGTTACCGTCATAACCAAGTACGTTCTCTCCAATTTTGATCCGGTAAGTTCATATGCTAATTTCATAACTATGCTTTTAAAGTTAAATCTATATATTTATATTTTGTTAATTAATTGTTTCAAATTTGTTGACAATCTTTTTTTAATGTAATTTTACATATTTAAGAAAAAATAATGTCTAAATAATTTATTAAACATAAAATAAAAAGTAATTAAAACGTATGCCTATTTTGACCATTATATAATACAACAGTACTTTTGTAATAAGATTTACCAAACGAATGTACTATACTTTTCAAATTCACAAAGAATGCAATAAAGACAAGCTTATTTCAAACACCAAGTTACTTTTTTAATCAGTAACTTATTTTATCTGCACAGTATAAATAGCTTATTTCTTCAGCCTCCGCAATCCCAAACTAGCCCTATGTCGTATTCGGCTGTACCTATTCCTCCTTTTGAACTGTTGAAAAAAGCTACTACGCTTCAAAGAATAAAAGTCATTTCACATGGCTTGGTTGTGGGTTCCACATGAACCCACAGCCAAGCACTATTCATGTGAGGACTGTTACAGAATCTGTAAGGTAGCCCTCTCCGTTGGAAAAGATCACTAATTTGAATTTGCCAAAATTTAGACTCACTGCGCGTCGAAGAATCTTTTGCGGCTTGGCATATTTCTGAATCTTATCCTTTTGTCGTTATTTTGTTAAATCTGGGAATGACGAAATTACCTTTGACCGGTGAATCCGACCAAACTCGCGTGTAAACATTTCACTTTCATCAAGTTTTTAGGTCATTTTCATTAAAAATTTCTTAAGTTTATTAGACAAGGATGATTGCACTCACAAGTGAAAAAAAATATGGATGGATGTTCACACATCGCAATTTGATCAAGGCAATTCAATTTCTTCAACTGTAGTGCTTTTTAGATTATTTAATGAAGGATATTTATCTATTATTCACCTAATTATCAAATTTTTGGATTTAAAATACTCAAAATTCAAATCTTTTCACTTGCGGTCATAGAAATTAAATAGATTCTCCTAATTATTTAGATGAATCAGCTCTTTAAATTTATTTTTTTAAGAACACATTTCTGGACCAACAAACTACTTTCAACTTAAGAAAATTATTGATAAAAGAATGAAGATACTGCACGTATATTGTTACTAAGGTTTTATGTGTGTAACATATTTGTTAGATCTTAAATATTAATGTTATGTGCTAGGTTTGGATCGAACAATTATTTATTAGTCTTAACCCACCTTAAAGTTGACTTATCTAATCATTAATTGGATAGTTGCTACTTGCTAAGCATAAGAAGAAAACTTACATAACAAACAGGGACAAAGCTCTTGGCTATAACTTTATTCACGTCATTGTGGCACATAAAAGACTAAACTATATGTTACTATTTAAATGGCAATAGGGATTGCATGAAGTGGCTGAGCCTTCTGTAAGGTGAGACCAAACTTCTCTTCCATGTCCATGTTATGTTGAGTAATTCCATCTTCAAATTTCCAATCAAAGGAATTAATAAGTGAACCCAACATTAGATATAACATTCTTATAGCCAACGGCAAACCAGGACATATTCGTCGCCCAGCACCAAATGGTATTAACTCAAAATTCTGGCCTTTGACATCAATGTCCGACCCCAAGAATCTCTCGGGCATGAAAGAACAAGGGTTCTCCCATATGCCTTCATCCCTGCCAATAGCCCATACATTAACTAAAACTTGGGCATCCTTTGGTATTGTATAGCCTGCGACTTGTGCGTTTGCTGAGGCTTTGCGTGGAAGTAACAAGGGAACTGCTGGGTGCAACCTAAAAGTTTCTTTGACTACTGCTTGTAGATAAGGCAATCGAGTGATGTCTGATTCGTCAATCGGGTTCCCTTTGCCAATCGTTTGTTCTAGCTCCACTCTAGTTTTGGATAAAGCCTCTGGGTTGCAGAGTAGTTCAGTCATTGCCCATTCCAATGTGTTCGAAGTTGTATCAGCACCCGCCGCAAACAAATCCTGTTTGAGATGGCAGACAAAGAGAAATTAATTGAATACATAACTTGTAATCTAAAGAAGAAAAGAAAAAAGGAAATTTAAAGAAGAAATATTACAATAAACAAATGATTGATATAATTTCTATCAATCTCCACGCTCTTGTCATCCATGATATTGAGGAGAGTATCCAAAATATCTTTGTATTCGGTGGAACCATGCTCTTGTCTGAGCTTCATTCTTTGATCAATCAAGCAATCAAAGACCTCCAACATCTTGCCAAAATGTTTTGTCATGCGACGCCTTATACCTTGTGGGTCAAGCTTTTTAAGCACTGGAAAATGGTCGGACAAGTTAGGCTTTGCAGCTTCCACCATAATACCCCAAATCATATCTCTGAACTCTCGCGCAGTATCTGAACTGTGATCAGCCAAATCAACGGAAAAAATTGTGTTCCATAAAAAATTAATAGTAGTATTGAAAGCTGCTTGGCCAATATCTATTGCTTTACCGGCCTGGCAATTTTCTTGAACATAAGCAAGAAGTTGTTGGATTCTTTTGCGCCGGAGGTGTTGATTAGCATCGAGTTTCTGACTGGTGAAAATATGCGAGTTGCATATTTTTCGAAGATTTGTCCGTGGTGTCGAGAGTGGCAGCCAGCCCATCGAGAATTCATCGTGCTGGTGCGCAAGTAGTGCGTCTGGGACCGTTCGATTACAGAAAGACGTATCTTGGTTTTGAAGGATTTCTCTGGCTGTAGTTGCGGAAGAAATGACTACTGTGGTTACCTGGCCAAATTTTAGACTCATTACGGGGCCATAAATCTTGGAGAGCTTGGCTAGTGACCTGTGAGGTTTGGCTCCGAGCTCCAGGAGGTTTCCGATCACAGGATAAGGCGTCGGTCCCGGTGGAAGCTTTCTGGATCCTGCTTTGCAACCTCTTAAAAAGGAATTTAAAGTTATGACCAAAACCCATGTGAATAGAACCCATAACATGCAGCTTAAGATATCCATCTCTCTAGTTGAAACTCTAAGAAACACCAGAGTCAGTGGCCTTTCACCTTCTTTAAAATAGAAAGTTATCTCCACTGCGTCTCTTTTGGGCCACGGATGCTGTTATCTAAAAGAGTGGTTAAAAAGTCAAAATCAACCTCCGTTCTTTAACGCAGTAGGTAGTGGCTTCTACGACGACGACAAATGAATGAAAAGTAGTTTTCTTGTTCCTCTTTTAACATACTTGTGCCGAGGTAGCCCTTAATAGAGCTTTTCTTTTTTCTTTTTTTTATTCAATCTAACACTTCACTTCATCTCAATCCGTTAACCAAGTCCTTTGAATCATTTCCTCCGTCACATCTTCTGCACTTCTGTTGACTGTTTGTTCCGAGTTGATTTCCGTTTCTCTCGTCCCTGGCTCTCTGCCGACTGCCCTGTCACGGCTCCCGTCAAACAGATTGGGTCGGGCTTGTTTCTTGGCCCAGTTAGCATTCCCACCACTATTTTCAACACAAAATTTTGAATTTTAGGTTTTTGTTTTGTTTTTCATTTGAAATCTTAAATGTTTTTGTACAACACCTCACCTACGTGTTGTCAATGTTGATCAAAAAGTTTTTGTAGGAATAATTAAGTTTATAGTCCATTAATTTGTATGTATTTGTCAATAATGTAGAAGGATTATCTTATTAGAGTTTCTTTCCTGTTCTATAGATCTTTACTTGTTTCCTTTTTGTAGTCTGTGTTATAGAAATAATATTTAAAATCTTAGGTGAGGTGAAGTGAAGTCTTGTAGGAAAAGAAAATTCTATTAAAAGTCTTATTTTGAGTAGGAAACTTATTTGTAATTGAGCAGAAGATAACAGTTAAGAAACATAATAATAATCTATACGAGAGACTAGCCTACATGATTGATGATGCACCTATTTATAAACTAAGATGAGAATACGGGACAAATTTCCTTTATGATCTAGACCTCATACGAGACTAAAATTAAATCATCAACTCAAAATTAATATCAAGGGTTCATTTGTCAAGAGTTGTGATTTAAAAGCTATCAACAAATATTTGTAGTAGTGGCTTTTAAGTCACAGTAATTTTGTCGCAAAGTTATTTGACAAAAAAAATTATTATACTATCTAATTAGCTAGTTTTTAACTCTTCGGAATTCTGATTTTTTATTTTACCTCTTAGTATATTTTATTATACTACCTAATTAGCTAGTTTTTTATTATACTATCTTTGTACTCCCTTAGCTAGTCCTAATCCTATCTTTCTCTAAGACCTTTGCCCTGCGCGTTAAAAAAAAATAAAATTGTAACATTTTATTTCATAATTTGACATAATAGGCAATAGCCAATTGAACTTCAATGCTATAGTCCGCAGAACCAAACAGATCCTAATTAAGCTATTGTCGTCAAATGATTCATCTATTTGTAAACTCGACCGAGAATCTACAGATTCTCTTTTGAGGATCCGGCTCTAATGAAAAACAAAACAAGTTTTCAGGTCATTTTCATTAAAAATTTCTTAAGTTTATTAGATAAGGATGATTGCATTTACAAGTGAAAAAAAATTATGGATGGATGTTCACACTTCGCCATTTGGTCAAGGCAGTTCAATTTTTCAACAGAGGTGCACTTCAGATTATTTAATGAAGGATATTATCTATCATTCACCTAATTATCTCATCCTTGAATTTAAAATACTCAATAATTCAAATCTTTTCACTTGCAGTTATATAAACTAAATAGATTCTCCTAATTATTTAGGTGAATCGACTCTTCGATTTTTTTTTTAAAATATATTTCTGGACCAACAGACTACTTTCACCTAAAGAAAATTATTAAAGAAAGAATAAAGATCTTGCGCGTATATTGTTATTAAGTTTTATATGTGTAACATATTTGTTAGATCTTAAATATTAAAGTTATGTGCTGGGTTTGGATCGAACAATTATTTATTAGTCTTAACCCACCTAAAAGTTGACTTATCTAATCATTAATTGGATAGTTGCTACTGGCTAAGCATAAGAAGAAAACTTACACAACTATGATGATTTACATAACAAACAGGGACAAGGCCCTTGGCTATAACCTTATTCACGTCATTGTGGCACATAAAAGACTAAACTATTTGTTACTACTTAAATGGCAATAGGGATTGCATGAAGTGGCTGAGCCTTCTGTAAGGTGATACCAAACTTCTCTTCCATGTCCATGTTATGTTGAGTAATTCCATCTTCAAATTTCCAATCAAAGGAATTAATAAGTGATCCCAACATTGGATATAACATTCTTATAGCCAACGGCAAACCAGGACATATTCGTCGTCCAGCACCAAATGGTATTAACTCAAAATTCTGGCCTTTGACATCAATGTTCGACCCCAAGAATCTCTCGGGCATGAAAGAACAAGGGTTCTCCCATATGCCTTCATCCCTGCCAATAGCCCATACATTAACTAAAACTTGGGCATCCTTTGGTACTGTATAGCCTGCAACTTGTGTGTTTGTTGAGGCTTTGCGTGGAAGTAACAAGGGAGCTGCTGGGTGCAACCTAAAAGTTTCTTTGACTACTGCTTGTAGATAAGGCAATCGAATGATGTCTGATTCGTCAATCGGGTTCCCTTTTCCAATTGTTTGTTCTAGCTCCATTCTAGTTTTGGATAAAGCCTCTGGGTTGCAGAGTAGTTCAGTCATTGCCCATTCCAAGGTGCTCGAAGTTGTATCAGCACCCGCCGCAAACAAATCCTGTTTGAGATGGCAGCCAAAGAGAAATTAATTGAGTACATAACTTGTAATCTAAAGAAGAAAATAAAAAAGGAATTGTAAAGAAGAAATATTACAATAAACAAATGCTTGATATAATTTCTATCAATCTCCACGCTCTTGTCATCCATGACATTGAGGAGAGTATCCAAAATATCTTTGTATTCGGTGGAACCATGCTCTTGTCTGAGCTTCATTCTTTGATCAATCAAGCAATCAAAGACCTCCAACATCTTGCCAAAATGTTTTGTCATGCGACCCCTTATACCTTGCGGGTCAAGCTTTTTAAGCACTGGAAAATGGTCGGACAAGTTAGGCCTTCCAATTTCCACCATAATACTCCAAATCATATCTCTAAACTCTCGCGCAGTATTTGAACTCTGATCAGCCAAATCAACGGAAAAAATTGTGTTCCATAAAAAATTAAGAGTAGTATTGAAGGCTGCTTGGCCGATATCTATTGCTTTACCGGCACGGCTATTTTCTTGAACATAAGCAAGAAGTTGTTGGATTCTTTTGTGCCGGAGGTGTTGATTAGCATCGAGTTTCTGAGTGGTGAAAATATGTGAGTTGCATATTTTTCGAAGATTTGTCCGTGGTTTCGAGAGTGGCAGCCAGGCCATCGAGAATACATCGTGCTGGTGCGCAAGGAGTGCGTCTGGGACCGTTCGATTACAGAAAGACGTATCTTGGTTTTGAAGGATTTCTCTGGCTGTAGTTGCGGAAGAAATGACTACTGTGGCTACCTGGCCAAATTTTAGACTCATTACGGGGCCATAAATCTTGGAGAGCTTGGCTAGTGACCTGTGAGGTTTGGCTCCGAGCTCCAGGAGGTTTCCGATCACAGGATAAGGCGTCGGTCCCGGTGGAAGCTTTCTGGATCCTGCTTTGCAACCTCTTAGCAAGGAATTTAAAGTTATGACCAAAACCCATGTGAATAGAACCCATAACATGCAGCTTAAGATATCCATCTCTCTAGTTGAAACTCTAAGAAACACCAGAGTCAGTGGCCTTTCACCTTCTTTAAAATAGAAAGTTATCTCCACTGCGTCTCTTTTGGGCCACGGATGCTGTTATCTAAAAGAGTGGTTAAAAAGTCAAAATTGGTAACCGAAGCTAGCTTATAGCCGCCTTTAATTTAACCTCGGTTCTTCAACGGAGTAGGTACCGGCTTCAACGACAACGACAACGACAAATGAATGAAAAGTAGTTTTCTTGTTCCCTTTTAACATACTTGTGCCGAGGTTGCCCTTAATAGGTTTTTTTTTTTTTGGATTCAATCTACCACTTCACTTCATCTCAATCCATTAACCAAGTCCTTTGAATCATTTCCTCCGTCACATTTTCTGCACTGCTGTTGACTGTTTGTTCCAAGTTGATTTCTGGTTCTCTCGTCCCCGGCTCTCTGCCCACTGCTCTGTCACGGCTACAGTCAAACAGATTGGGTTGGGCATGTTTCTTGGCCCAGTTAGCATTCTCACCACTATTTTCCAAGCAAAATTATGAATTTTAGGTTTTTGTTTTATACAAAAAGGGCCTAGTTAAAAACTAGGCAACAACCATTTGTGGGTTCGCAGGCCCAGATACATCATGCAACAGTCACCCTTCAGTACCGATTGGAGGAGTTGGAAACACGTGGATCCCAAAAGGCAAAAGAAGAGCTTGGTTGGCAAGGTAATCAGCTGCAAAATTAGTCTCTCGATAGTTGTGCAACAGAGATACCTGTCAGTCTCTGTTAAAGAGTCTTTTAATTCTCTTAATAAGTGAGGAGTAAGCATTGGGATGACGGGTTATTTTTATATATTTCTCTTGAGGTTTTATGTAATAACAGTTTAATAGAAAGTAAAATACCCTTTCAATATAGTGTGTTCTTCAAGTTTCTATTAAGCATCGATTACAGAATCGGATCCAATCTCTGCTCGACGAATCCGATCATTTCGGAGTCACAACCTGACCCGAGGAATCCGTTTCAGCTCCCAATCCTTCTTTCACCCAAGGCATTGCCACTAAGGACATCCACATCGATCCTTTTATGTCACTCTCGATCCGTATTTTTCTCCTTGAGTCTGCCCTGAACCCTCCCGAGCTTGACTCAAGACAGCAATCCAAACCTAATCCGTGTGCAAACTTGAAGAATACGGAGGCGGACCTGCCACGCGACCTGCTTCATCTGCGGAGGAACAGCTACGGCTCCCCGAATGCGGCGATGGTTGCAAGGAAAGAGGAGTATCAGAGAAGAAGCGATTCGAGTGGTCGCGGCGGTCTTAAGAGTGACGAGTTTGAATGGGAAATCGAATGTCTATAGGGGGTACGTGCCGGTGGATATGAATAGGAGGAAACTGCCAGTGATGTTGTAGTTCCATGGCAGCGGGTGGGTGAGCGGGACCAAAGATTCGGTGCCTAATGATTATTTCTGTCGGCGAATCGCAAGGCTCTGCAATGTGATTGTTGTGGCGGTTGGGTACAGGTTGGCGTCGGAGAATTGGTTCCCCACTGCGTTTGAGAATGGGATGAAGGTGTTGAATTGGTTGGGGAAGCATTTTTTTATTTTTTTTTATTTTTATCCCTAAATCTCAAACTTCTAAGCAATGTACAATTTATGTTGAATGAGGGTATTTTAGACTTTTGAATACACTTACATATCCTTGCCGCCAAATATTGCCAAATACCAAGCCTTGATGTGTTTTTGTCATTTTCTCGGGTTATAAACAATCAATTGATAGAAATACTAACAGTGGGGGAGGGATGTAATAATATCATCATACTTTCTATTAAACTGTTATTATGTAAAATCTTAGGGGAGGTATGTAAAAATAACCCTTGGGATAACTGTTATTTGTAGCCAGGATCTCAGTGGTGCACCGACCGTCAACTTCAACTTGTAGTTGTCGAATTCCAATATTCCAAGCAAGTTGCAAACCTTGAAATAGACCCCAAAACTCTGCCCCAATAATAGTACAATGGCCAATATTCATACCAAAATCATGAACCTATTCTCCGCAATAATTTCTAATTAGGCCACCTGCACTTGCATGTCCTGAAATATTTCTAGTTTTGTTTTTCATTTGAAATCTTATTTAATCAAATCATTAATGGTATGTTTACTTGAGAGTTTAAGGAATAATAGTAAAACCCATGTTTAATTGGTAAAATATAAATTGGGAATAGAAATAAAATATGTGGGTCCTACATAATTTAAGAATAAGGAATGAGAATCTCATTCCCATGGGGGGTTGAGAATGTGAATGAAACCTATGTTTACTTTTGTATTCCTATAATTTTTTCATATTTTTTGAATTACCATCGTTTAAATTA
The DNA here is from genome assembly GCA_030444775.1 of Atalantia buxifolia. NCBI lineage: Eukaryota > Viridiplantae > Streptophyta > Magnoliopsida > Sapindales > Rutaceae > Atalantia > Atalantia buxifolia. Next base: position 46,955,716 of record CM059835.1, on the reverse strand, counting down.
CAATTAATTTTATTATTTTAAATGTCATTATTATTAACTTTATTATTTTAGTTATTATTAATTATTGTTATTATTATTTTTATTAATATTATCATTATTAATATTTATTATTATTATTATTAATTTAATTTTTTAATTAATATCATTTTATAATAATATTTATACATGTATCTAGTTAATGAAAATTACATTATTTAATACTATGGATATTTTAGGAAATTGATTCTCATTCTCATTCCCATTTATTTTGCCAAGTAAACACATCAATAACATTCCAACATATTCCTATTTCTATTTATTTTTGACAAGTAAATATTGGAATCTCATTCTCATTCCTCATTCAAATTCCAGCCCATTTCCATTCTCATTCTACCCATTTCTATTCTATAAAGTAAATACACCATAAGTTATAATATGAAATTATAATCAATTGTGTCATGTTATATATCCACCTAAAACGGAGAAAAAAAAGGTTTTATATATGTATCGTGTCATCGTGTTGTGGCTCATATTGCTACGCCATTTGTAACTTCACTGAACTCACGTTCAAAATGATATATATAAAGCCGTACAGCACCTTGATTACCAGCTTTATATTTTTGCGTAACTGCGAGATTTTATTAAATATTAATGTTACGGGTTACAGTAACCTTAAAATTTGGACTAATGAGTTACTGCCAGTATTTTCCCACTTCAAAGCTGTACAGATCAAGTTGATAGTAGGTAAAAGATAGTTGCTAAAATTCTGAATTCACATTCAAAATAGATTTATTCGAAAAAGAATAAACATTGTACAAGCATATCGACGAAGGACAAAGTCCATGCTACAACCTGGAAATTCATTTCATCATTGCACCAAAAAAAAGAAAAACGCTACTATTTAAATGGCAATAGGAACAGCACGAAGGGGCCGAGCCTTCTGCAAGGTGAGACCAAATTTCTCTTCCATGTCTATGGTCTCTGGAGTAACCCCATCTTCAAGTTTCCAATCAAAAGAATTAATAAGTGAACCTAACATCAAATATAACATTCTTATTGCCAACGGCAAGCCAGGACATATTCGTCGTCCGGCACCAAACGGTATTAGTTCAAAATTCCGACCTTTGACATCAAGATCTAACCCCAAGAACCTCTCAGGAACAAAAGAATATGGGTTGTCCCATAAGCTAGCATCTCTTCCTATAGCCCATGTGTTGACGAAGACTTGTGCACCATTTGGCACCATGAATCCGGCAACTTCTGTATCTGCTGAGGCTTTACGGGGAAGTAAAAGAGGAGCTGCCGGGTGCAACCTGAAGGTTTCTTTGAGTACTGCTTGTAGATAAGGTAAGCGGGTGATATCTGATTCCTCAATTGGATTGCCTCTGCCAATCGTTTGTTCTAACTCTAATCGGACTTTTGATAAAATATCTGGGTTGCGAAGTAGTTCTGTCATTGCCCATTCCAGTGTACTCGAAGTAGTATCAGTCCCCGCAGCAAACAAATCCTGTCAACAAATTAAATGACTCAAAACAGTAACACTCAACAAGTGGAATTTGAATAAGAAATAATTACCAGAAACAAGTGTTTGATATCATTTATATCGATCTCCACGCTTTTGTCTTCACAAATTTTGAGAAGAATATCTAACATATCTTTGGATTCGGTGAAATCTCGTTCTTGTCTTTGCTTCAATCGTTGATCAATCAAGTGATCAAATACATCGAGCATCTTGCCAAAATAAACTGTCATGCGACGCCTTATACCTTGCAAGTCAAGATTCTCAAGCACAGGAAAAAAATCGGACAAGTTAGGCTTTCCAGCTTCTTCCATCATACCCCAACTTATTTGCTTAAACTCTCGCGCAGTTTTTGATCTGGGATCAGCCAAGTCAATAGAAAAAATTGTGTTGGATATCAAATTAAGCGTAGTGTCGAAAGCAGCTTGGCCAATATGTATTGCTGTACCTGCACGGCAATTTTCTTGGACATAAGCTAGAAGATCTTGGATTTTCTTACGCCGAAGGTGCTGATTGGCATCGAGTTGGTGACTAGAGAAAGCATGTGAGTTGCATATTTTTCGAAAATTTCTCCACAGTGTCGCCACAGGCAGCCAGGGCATCCCGAATTCATGATGGCCGCGGGCGTAGATTGCGTTTGGGATCGTTCGATTACAGAAAGATGTGTCTTGATTTTGAAGGATTTCTTTGGCCATGGCTGCAGAAGAAAAGACAACTGTGGTCACCTGGCCAAATTTTAGACTCATTATGGGGCCATGAATCTTGGCAAGTTTAGCAAGTGACTTGTGAGGTTTGTCGCCGAGTTCCAGGAGGTTTCCGATCACCGGATAAGGCGTCGGTCCCGGTGGAAGCCTTCTGGATCCAGATTTGAGTCCTCTTGAAAAGTAATTTAAAGCGACGACCAAAATCCACGAGAATAGAAGCCATAGTACGCAGCTTACCATATCCATCTTTAATCTCGCTCTCTTTATTTGAAGCTCTTGTAAACACCAAATTCAGGTGTGCATTCTGTGCTTGTGAAGAGGTAGTTAATTGTTCATTTATAATTATTTTGATTATTCAACAAAGGAAGTGCATTACAAATTGTTTTCTCCAGAGTTTGGCAATTACTAAGAGGGCTTGTCGGTGTTCGTGCTCATTTTCACGTGCAAGAGTGGGAAGATATTCAGGAGGGTCAATGGTTGGCAGCCATGTGTCCTAAGGAGAGAGAAAAAGCATTTAAACACGGCAATTGTAACTTACATCTCTCGTTTACATGACACAAAATTATAGGACCCATGATTTATATGATTCACAAAAAAAAAAAAAATTAATTAAAATGACTATAATTTAGAGGCTCCCTTAAAATACAAGCAATGAGAGTTGGCAGCCACTGGATCTGTAAGATACATGAACCGTATCTTAGCCAACTACTTTGAATTGTTGGAAAATATAACTAATTTGAATTTGCCAAATTTTAGATTCACTGTGCAGCGATGAATCTTATGCGGCTTAGCATATTTCTGTATCTTATCCTTTTGTCGTTATTTGTTAAATCTAAGAATGACAAAATTACCTTTGAACAGTGAATCCGACCAAACTCGTGGGTAAAAATTAGCTCATTGTGGTCAATTTTATTGCTTGCGGGTGGATTTTGATATTTTAAAATTAAATCTTAAAGCATCACTAAAAAATTCTTTAAATAAAATTTTATTATTTATTTAAAGAGTCACATAAGTATTTAAGGATAAAAAAGATACTCCAATTAAAATTTTTTAAATAAGAAATGATCATCTCTCTTCAAATTTAGAGAGTTATTTTTTCGTTTTTCAATTTATATTTTATTATTTTTTGTTAGAGAAAAAAAGAGAAATACTTTAATTACTATTGACTTTTCCTTTAAAAAAATAGTTATTGAATTAAAATAATATTAACCCATTTATATTTGAAGAGCCTTTTGGAGAATAATATATTTTTTCACTCTTTTATTTACCACATAGGTAAGCAAATAAATATTTGAAGAGTAAAATTTATAGAGCCTTTTGGAGATGCTCTTACTACGAGTTACGGGTGAGTTTGTTTTTGAGAAAAAAAATCAATCGGATACCCATGTGGATGTACGTCAACCCACATTCTTTATTTTAATTATTTATATTTTTAATTTTAATCATAAAAAACATATTAAAAATTTTAATCATAAATATATATGTAAGTTAAAGTTCCTAATTTCTAAATCTAACCTATCTCATTGCATATACATGGATAATAGTTTTCTAGTTTGGGATTCTAAGTGCGGGAAAGGTTTAAAAAAAACTTTAAAAGCATGAGGTTTAAAAGGTTTAAAACTTAAAATGCTTAAATCACATGGTTTACACACGCATATGTATGTATGTATGTATGTAAAATTTATCATTAATGATAACTGTACAAAATTTACTTGTCCGTATTGTTAACAATACTTGTATATTGATTAAAAGATCGAGCAAGACATTGATATTAGTAATGACGATTTACCTTCAATAAAAATATATTGTTTTAGATTAATGTATTTTGTGTATTTATTTTAATTTTTTATTTACATTAATAAAATGTAAAATTGAATATTGCATGCAGATTTTTTAAGTTGTTGTTATAAATTCATAGTTTGAATTATATAATTTCCGTTTTTATGTATTATTAAAAGTATTTTTTAATAATTGTGATTTTAAATGAGAAAATTTATAAAATAATCTACTGCTAATTACAGATGGATTTAATAATTGTTAAAATTTTTAACGGATAGATTTTTTTTAAAAAATAAAAACTTATTGTGGATCACGGATGAATTTGATAATTTAAATCTTTTCCTAAGTACGAGTTTTATAATAAAACATCTGTATTGGCTGGTACCCGTTGACACCCTCAATTTCTTTACTTGGAAACAGCGTTACTCCGCTAGTCGGCTAGCTCTGTTCGACGCATTTTTGTAATTGTTATAACTGTCAACGCAAGCAAGGAGTGCATATGCTAAGTGGATTTTTTTTTTTTTTTTAAATCTGTTACCCAGAACAAGCAACACAGACAAATCACAAATGTAATGGCAATTGTTAAGCATATAATATTAAAAGTTCAAAAAAATTATCGGAAACAGAGTCAAGAAAACGCAATACATGAAAGCGCAACAGGCGGCCCAGGCCGAATAGAACCAACAGTCTGGGTCGGGCCTAAAAGAAAGTTCATTGCCCTGCTGCCTGCTTCTCAAGTGAAAAGGAACCTGACACGTCGTAATTATCTCCTTCAAGCTTCCATGTCTCAGCTCTTCTACACCCTCCCTAAACGACTAACCGTTTCGCCTTCGCTCCCTCTTCTTCACTTTAATTACAGATCATCGAGAACGAGACTAGTTTGTTCCAAAATGCCCACCGAGTCATCGCCATCGCCTTTGGTTCATTCTATCACCATCCCGAGTCAACTCAGCGAACCCGTCCACGTTGTCGCTGCCCCTGGTCTCTCCGAGTCCGATTTCAGGCGAGTAATATAAAATTGCATTTAAGATTCTTAGGTTTACTATTGTTTTAAAAATATGATGGGATTGCGCAGGTGTGCTGTAGAATCAACTTTGTTCAAGCAATGGTTGAAAAACCTGCAAAGCGAAACTGGGATTTTAGCCAATGGTGATATGCTCTTGAAACAAGTTCTTATTCAGGTTGCGCTTTCTTTCTCCCTCTCTCTCTCCCCCTCCCCCTGATGACTTTGGTTAATTTCACGAACTACCCTTAGTTTTTTGCTTAAATGCACTTACTATAATAAATCGACGACAACATTCATGCTGGCCTAGCAGGGAGTGGATATGTTTGGGAAGCGTATTGGTTTTCTAAAGTTTAAAGCAGACATATTTTGTAAGGAAACGGGACAAAAGGTATCTAATTATCTCAATGTATGGCTTGAATATGTTTTTGACTTCAACTTAATTCATTCTACTTCAGTCAAGCTCGGTATATCCAATTATACGTAGTAAGTGTTTTGTCTTTGTCTAATGTTAATTACTCATTTTGTTGATGTTTAAAATCCCTTTTCAATCTCGCTTTCTCTTGAGCCACATGAACATGTGGCTTTGTATCCCACATTGGATACTATATACCACTTTTTTTCTTTTTTTCTGAATTAATACATGCTTAGGTTCCAGGTATAGTATTCGCACGAGGACCAGCTGTAGCTGTCTTAATTCTTTTGGACTCAGAAGGTGAGACTTATGCTATTCTTACTGAACAGGTAGTGTTTTTGTATTTATCATTGATTTAAAAATTTTGGCTTTGAATTTCTTGAACTACTAATCTGGTATATTATCCAAACGCTGATGTAGTATCATGTATGTCTAAGGTAAGGGTTCCCACTGGGAGAGTTATATTGGAATTACCTGCTGGGATGCTGGATGATGACAAGGGTGATTTTGTTGGCACAGCAGTCCGTGAGGTCTCTTTCATTTTCTATCTGGATTTCTTGCTCTCTTTGTGAGCATAGAGATATCATTATCTCCCGAATATGTTTGTGTTTTTGTCAATTTACTTTTGGGTCATTATTTGTGCTGTGGAAGAATAAATTAGGGAACATCTTTTGTCCTCTGGTTTCAATTTGCTTTCTGTGGGGCCTGATCATCATTATGTGTTTTCTATCTTCTCGAATTTGTTCCTTCAAATTAGACCATCTTTTTTTCTACAGATTCTATTTGATTTTATCATGTGTGGCACTTCGAACTTAGTGATGTAGGATGTTTTTCGCTATCAGCATACAAAAGAATTCACCCTATGGGAGTTAAAATGTAAAACAAAAATAATTTTTCTATAACTTTCTTGACCTTTTTATTTATTCCTATTGAAATGGATGAATTAAAATGGATTTCAAGCTAGAACCTTAGAAATGAAATTGGATAGTGATCTGTATATATGTTAGTGTATTAACTATGCAGTCAATTTCAGGATCCGTTTGTGTCATGCATATGTGTTCTAGCCTTAGCTTAGATTAGCTACTTATAACTTTATTTCAATGGATATCCGTATTGTGTTATCATGTATTTTAGTGCTGTTCTTGCTTAATGGCTGCTTTGGCCTCTATCTCTGATATATTGACTACAACTCATGACTTGTGAGAATGATTTTATCACTTTATGTTAAATCGGAAGATTTAAGTCATTAAGGCATGATTAAAGAGTTGATGCCGTGACAGGTTGAGGAAGAGACTGGTATTCAGTTGAAGCTGGAAGACATGATTGACCTCACAGCCTTCTTGTACCCATCTACTGGATGCAAATTCTTCCCTTCTCCAGTTTGTTCTTTCTTTCTTCATTCTTTCTTCCTTTTTCTCTCGGTGGAACAAGATAATCGTTATATAGATTAGTGGGAAATTTCATTGCATGTTAAGAAGAATTAATTAATTGCTTGCATTTTAGACTATCATGTTTTGAATAAGTTGGTCTTCGAATTTGTGAAAAATACATCGGTTCAGAGGTTTCATGTTTCATCCTAAAAGATAAGTGTACGTGATTTGAGTTGCATTTGTGTCAATTTCTTCAAAGTTGAGATGGCATCAAAGCTGACGTTTCAGGAAGATTTGCTGTTTTTTCTATTAGTTTAATTAGTAAAATTGCATTCTTTCTTGCTTTCTGTGGTTAGGGAGGGTGCGATGAAGAAATCAGCCTGTTTCTTTACAGAGGAAGAGTTGACAAGGAAATCATCATGCAGCTGCAAGGGAAAGAGACAGGTCTTCGCGACCATGGTGAGTTGATTAAGGTTCGTGTGGTTCCCTATCGGGAACTCTGGCGCACCACACCTGATGCAAAGGTTTTAACTGCCATTGCTCTGTACGAGTCGGCCAGTAAAGAAGAGCTATTACCTTCAAGAACCTAATTTGAACTCCTTTTTCCTTTAGACCTGTCTCTTGCATGTTAGATGAATAATTATGCTACATGTATGAATTTATAAAATCATTTAGCTTTAGATTTCTGTGTATGGATTTATGAAACCAACCAATTTTAGATTTTTGTCAACTTTTGGCTGTGTATAAAAAATTTGTTTGTCTGGATAAACTTTTAATGGAAAGGGTATCAGTATTGCCTGGTTACCCTTGCACACAATCTGTTCTTGGATGAACATTTGAATGCAGGAAATTGGGAAGTGGATGACCAGTGTGTTTCGTATTTGCTTCTGCTTAATTCTGAAACAAGAGTGGAAATGTTTGGACGCCAACTTTTATGTGTACTGCCACCATCCTCTTATGCTTCATGCCGATTGATACAATTTCATTAGAGCTGTGACTTACAGCGCCTATATCCAAACATACACATTTTGCTACAAAATTGTTGCTAGATAGCTTAGCCGCAACCTGCTAGTCTTCTACATTAATCGGTAGAATGGTTCGCCAATAGCAATTCTCATTTTCTCTGCAAAATAATGCAATCCTCAGTAGCCAGATTGGGACTTAAATCATTTATCAATTATAATTATTATTGTTATTTGGGCTCTTCAACTGCCTTCCTGCAGTCACTCCATCCCAGCAAAGAAGCCTTGGTTAATTTTCTGTGTCAAGTAAACCAGTTTTTTTATTCAACATGTATACAAAATACATCATGATCAAGAAAACAATTCCCCCACCAGGTGGGCATGGCACCTGTAACCAAACTGCTAAACACTTTAATGCATCAGACTTTGCTGGCGACGAAATCATTGCTACTTGACTCCCAAATGATGGTTCCGTCACAAGTGCAAATCTTTTTGTAGTTCTCACCAACTCCTGCACTTCTAGCAATTACCGCTGCTGTGACACCTGAATCTGATTTATCTTCAGTACCATATACCACAATGGATCGCCCAATCAGATCAGCAACTCTCAGCATCTCTTTGACACCTGAGAAGAAGGCCTCACCTTTCTCATCACCAACTAGTGTTCCCAGGTCACCAAGTGGCTGATAAAATCAAGCAACCCTGTTAGAAAATGCCATTGCAAAATCATTGGGAAGATGCAAACCAGTGACAGCACAGCCTGAATAGTCAAAGATGAAAACTTAAATAGATAAAGAAAAAAATTCACTAATACTTGATAACTAGTGAAACTAATATAGGAAATAACAAAACATTAATTTGTTTGCCAAACTACTAACTGGCATAAGGCTTATGGCTATTGACAGTATGAGACATTTTTCGCCAATTGGGATATAGTCATGTAGATTAAAGTCTCCACGCAGGCATCATAAAGCAAATAGATATTCCCATTTCATCTACCACAGAATCATGAACACAAATAAAAGAAAAATAATATGCTGAGCATAGAAATATGCTGAAGCAAACCTCTTTCGCACTTCCTTCAATCTTTGGATTATAAACTCTGCCAGTGCTCGCTGCACCTTTTGTCAGATCACCAAATTCATTAATAGACCAGCCATGTTTTCCAGGTGAAAGCCCACTAAAGTTGGCTTCAATCCTAGCCAATTCCATATTCACTTGAGCCAAGCGAACCACACCAAATACATCTGGACCTTTGAATTCAGCAACAGCAGCAGAGACTAAAAAATCTAGATAAATGGGCAAGGATAAATTGCATCAGAAACTGATAATATTTTACGTCAAGAAAACATAAAGACTAAGATTACACTATTATTGTCAAGAATAAAATTAAAATGGAAAACCAATGACAACGGGAGAAACCTTTTGCTTCTTCCAATATATATATATATATATATATATACACACACACACATATATATATATATTTTCTGGGCATTGTGATTCACAGGCTGTACAGAATTGCAAATAAGCCTCTCTCAGATTTCATTGGTGGCTCATGGGTTCTAACTATCTATCTATTATCCAAGCTTATCACTGTGGTTGCAACAGGAAGCTGTTTTGGGGCTCCTAATTCCAAGATAAGGATAACAAGGAAAACAGGACAGGAACTCTAACCACTTCTGCTCTCTTTGGTTTAACGAATGAATTGGAAGATGGCATGATTCAGCATCCCACCTCCCAAGCTAAACAAAACAATTCACAAAAGTCATTTCACGTGCCCCTTTCACGTGCTATCTCACAGGCAAAGCTTTTCTAACCGCATCCTCAACTAACTCTATACCTAGGTGTACCAAGTAAATTATAGGCTAAAAAATGCAAAACTCTCAAAAATTCAGCGAACACACTAACAATATGGAAAATGGATAAAGAATAGATAAAAGTAATTCATGAAAGGGAAAATTATCAGCGACATTAAAAATTATAATCCACTAATGAAAATTTGTGTCAACCGACCTTCAGGCATCCCTTGTCCAACTAACCGGGCTTTTCGTCCTGTTTGCTCCAAAGCTTCGGTCATGGTCTTCACAGGTGAAGATCCCAAAATTCTCACAACTTGATTGCTCAAGTCCACCTCAACATTCTTGACTCCTATAATATGGGTCCCAAATAAGAATTAAGAATTGCCTACCAGTAACAGTCTGCAACTTCTTCTTGACGTTCAAAACTAACAAAAACTACTAAAAAAATGCTTTCAGTAAATACTGGCTGCAAATTGCCTACCAGTAACAGTCTGCAACTTCTTCTTGACGGCATCAACGCAACCCTCACACTTCATGTCCACCATGTATTCTGTCTGATTAAAAACGAAAGACCAATTTTTTGTAAGAAGAATACAATCACAGCTCTTAACGTTCATCTAAATTCCACCACCAACGGTATTACAAGAAAATAATAATCTCCATTGTCCAGCTAAAATACCTAAAATTTAGCTTAAATGCACTAACATCAATCTCAAGAGAAATAATGATATAAATCAGCAAGAACCCAAAAATCAAATCAAAAGTTCAACGCCATAAATCTTACCAGTAGCTCAGGCAACCCCTGATCCCCCTGCAAAATCCAAACATCAACAACAATTCCAGAGTAAAAAGCCGAACCTTTATTACAAAAAAAAGGGACAAATGAAAGAAATATCTTTGAAATGAAACGAAACAAAGTGGTATTATATTGAACCTGGGATGTGTGTTTGTGATCAGATGCGGGAGCGTCCATGGGAAGAGCGGAAGCTGGGTTGCTGAAGTTGTTGACAAGAGGCGATTTATTTGAAGAGAGAAGTGAGAGAGATTGTGAAGAGAAAAAGGAGAGATTTTGGGATTTGGGTTGATGAAATTTTGACAAAGAAGAAGAAGAAGAAGAGAAGGCAAAGGCCGCTACTGCTGTTGTTGTTGTGGCTGTTGCTAACGTTGCCACTGTCCTCAGAATAGCCATTTCTTCGTGTTATTATATTAAAAGTGTTTTTAAGGCTTTTGGTTTTGGACTTTTGGTTCTGGCCGAGTTATTACTTTAGCTGCCTCTGTTGTCTGCCCGGTCTCGACTCGCGAGTTATTTCTGGAAATTTCATCTTCGTGCCACATCGATGTTGTTATTGTTGCTTTTTTTTTTTTTTTTTAATAATATCACAAAATAAATTAATAAATATTTGTTTTCTTTTTCCTCCATCAATACCGTATAATTGGAGCAATTGTTATTGCTATTATTTATTTCACTTTTGAAAAAATATATCGTTTAGGATTGTCAATAGATATTATTTAGTGTTTATTTTTTGGAGTGAGAGTGAGGAGTGTAAATTCTTCCCATTTTAGTATTTACTTAAAATTTTTAAAGAAGGAATGTGAATCTCAATACGTGGATCTCACCTAAATTTAGAGTGGGGAGTGGGAGTGGATTCCCTTTTTAGCCTTATATTTAAAATTAAAACCTCGCGGTTTTAAAATTTTTCAGGATGTTTACCGCACTTTTTGATCCTGGACTAAAAAACTACTATATATATGTGTGTGTCTAATAAATTCATTTATTAATTAAATTTACTAAATGTCTCATGTATATGTGTACTAAATGTACATATACTATTACAATCTAAGTTGTCGAATTATATGATTTGTTGATCTTGAATTTTTATCATTTTAATTTGATTAAGTTGTTATAAATTTTTGTCAAAATTTTAAGTTAAAACTAGATATATAAATTTTTACCATATGGTATATGCAACCAAGCTATCAGAAAACAAAAATTATAGACTGAATTAGGTAGCTTGTAAACTAAAACAATCAATAACGGAGCAGAGTCCGAAATTTTGCAAATTTAGTGCAATATATTGTCTATATTTTGTTAATCGTTATAATAGCTGCTTGGGACTTCTTTATCTCGAATCATCTCCTCTCCACGGCCACTTGCAAAAATCTATTCAACGGGGCTGATTCCGAACTACCCCCTATTTTATCTCAATTCACGACAGTGTTTCTAGCTTCTAGTTTTGACTTTTGAGGCCTGGCAAATCATTCGGACACTCAACTCTCTCTACCACACACACACACACACACACACTATATTAATGTGCGCTGAATCTGTGCATGAACTGGAAATTCTTTTTTCATGGAGAACAAGAATTGTATAGTGTTAAACATGTTGACCATTACAATTGGTCTCATTTTCTTTATGACTTTCTCTCCGGCATTTGCACTGACAAGCAATGGAAGTGATACAGATAGCTTAGAAACCTACATTGTATATGTAAGAAAACCAGATCATGATCAGGCTACAACTTCCATCAACTTAGATTTAGATAGTTGGTATCATTCATTCTTGCCAGTTAGCATCTCAAGTTCAATCAATAATCAACCACGCTTGCTGTATTGTTACAAGAATGTGATTACAGGTTTTGCTGCAACGCTGACAGCAGAGCAAGCAAAGGCTATGGAAACCAAGGAGGGTTTTATATCAGCCCACGTTGAAAAGACATTGCAACTACATACAACACACACTCCTAACTTCTTGGGTTTGCATCAAAATTCAGGATTTTGGAAAGACTCAAATTTGGGGAAAGGAGTTATTATTGGAGTTATGGACACAGGAATAACACCTGGTCATCCTTCATTCAGTGACGAGGGAATGCCTCCACCACCAGCAAAATGGAAAGGTAAATGTGAATTAAAAGGGGCAGCCTGTAATAACAAGTTAATTGGTGGAAGAAATTTTCTACAAGGTAGCACGGGTGAGCCACCACTTGATGATGAAGGCCATGGAACCCACACGGCTACCACGGCGGCTGGAAATTTCGTGACCGGTGCCAATGTGTTTGGTCAGGCCAATGGTACTGCAGTTGGCATTGCGCCTTTGGCTCACTTAGCAATATACAAAGTTTGTGATTTTGATGGTTGTTCCGAGAGTAGAGTTTATGCAGCAATGGATGCTGCCATTGATGACGGCGTCGATGTGCTTTCGCTTTCACTTGGTGCTGCTTCCGTGCCTTTCTTTGAAGACCCACTTGCAATAGGATCTTTTAGTGCCATTCAAAAGGGAATTTTTGTGAGCTGCTCGGCAGGGAATGAAGGACCAAATCCTAGTACTTCATCTAATGAGGCTCCATGGATTCTTAGTGTGGGAGCAAGCACAACGGACAGAAGCATAGTTGCATCCGTAGAGCTCGGAAATCAGGCAGTATATGACGGTGAAGCCCTTTTCCAACCGAAAGATTTCCCTTCAAAACAATTTCCTCTTATTTACCCAGGCGCGAATGGTAATGTATCATCCGCATAGTGCTCACCAGGATCTCTAAGCAGTGAAATTCGAGGCAAATTAGTGTTATGCGAGAGAGGTGGAGGTGAGAGAACTAAAAAGGGACAGGTAGTCAGGGATTCTGGTGGTGTTGGCATGATTTTGATAAATGACAAGCTTAATGGCTATAGCACTTTGGCTGATCCTCATTTACTTCCAGCAGTTCATGTAAGCTATGCAGCAGGAGAGAGCATCAAAGCCTATATAAATTCAACTTCCTCACCAAATGCCACAATCGTGTTTAAAGGAACGGTAATTGGAAAGAAATCTGCTCCTGAGGTAGCCTCTTTCTCTTCAAGAGGACCCAGCATAGCAAGCCCAGGAATCTTGAAGCCAGACATTATTGGACCTGGTGTGAGCATTCTAGCCGCTTGGCCATTTTCTGTGGAGAACAAAACAAACACAAAATCAACATTTAACATGGCTTCAGGAACATCAATGTCTTGCCCGCATCTTAGCGGTGTTGCAGCATTGCTTAAAAGCGCCCATCCTGATTGGTCTCCTGCCGCTATAAAATCTGCCATCATGACTACTGCTGATATAGTAAGTCTTGATGGCAAGCCAATTGTTGATCAAAGGCTTCTTCCAGCTGATCTGTTCGCAGTTGGCGCAGGCCATGTTAACCCATCAAGTGCAAATGATCCGGGGCTTATTTACGATATCCAACCGGATGATTACATTCCTTATTTATGTGGCTTGAATTACTCAGATCAGCATGTACAAGACATTGTGATGATTAATGTGCAATGCTCAAAAGTGTCAAGCATAGCTGAAACGGAGCTAAATTATCCTTCATTTTCTGTTATTTTGGGATCTACTCCTCAGACGTACAATAGAACAGTAACAAATGTTGGCCAAGCTGAGTCATCCTATACGCATAAAATTGTTGCGCCCGAAGGAGTAACAGTTACTGTAGAACCTGAAAATATTTCTTTCACGAAGAAGAACCAGAAGGCAATGTACTCTATAACATTTACTAGAAGCCAAAACACAAGCGCGTTGTTAGCCCAAGGGTATCTTAGCTGGGTTTCTACTAAGCATACTGTGCGGAGCCCTATTGCTGTCCGTTTTCAATGAGAATACTGCGATTAGTAACTTGGGAGCTCAGGGATTAAATAGAAAGCAAGTTCTTAATAGTTCGTCTACTATTAACCATGTAATTTCATAATTGTCTTAACAACTGAAATTCACAAAGAAAATTTTTGAACAGATGATCATTGATGTTCTTATGAAATTTTTCTAGATAAATTACAGAATATACCTCTAATACCCAGAACCACGCATAATTTAACTACATAACTTTCAAGTAAATCCAATTTAAAGTTTTATGTTATAAATGCCAAAGGCTTAGTTGGAGCATCTCCAACTTAGAGCCAACTCTTTACAACCGCTGGATGAAAGGAGAGCATAATATATATAAACCAGTAGGAGTTGGACACATGTGATGTGATGAGTAGTGTTATGCTCATGAAATCCTATTCGCATTCACGGTTTTGAACATGACGAAAATTAAATTTTAAAATAAAAAGAGTATTCCGAGTTTAACTCGCACTTTTAACTTCTTTGAATTTAAAATTTTATAATTGTCCTGCATCTTCGGCTGCGACGTCTTTTTCTGAGAACACTTCCTTCCGGTGGCCACTCTACGGCCTATAAATATTGAAGAATCATGTCAAGCTCCGCTTCACCACCTTACTCTTGACGGAGCTCCCACTCCACAATATAAATTTTGTACTAAGATAATATGCAAATCCTTATAATTTCCTACGGAACACAAATACTTCATTAATTATATAAATTTATAATTTGCTGAAATACAATTAAATCTATATGATATGTTTGGGAGGCCTTTTTGGGATTTTTTTTTAAAAAGGTAAATTAATGATTTTACTTATTTTAAGCAAAGGGTTTGGTTCTTTTTCCTCATTTGGATTCATTCAATCCAATTGTGTAGATGAAAAATTAGGTCAATATTTTAGTTCAAAATTTTAAATTAAGGGAGCACCAGTCCCTAATAAATAAAATATATGGAATATAGTTGATTTGTAAAAATAAATATTTAATTCGCTTAATTACAAATGAGAATATTAGATACAATATTTTAAGAGAAATAAGGTATAAATATAATTAATAAGTTATTCAGTAATTTATTTAGTAATTTATCTGTTAATTAACATATCTTTTTTCCAATACGTTTTAGTTACTTGAAGTTCTACTGTATTAAATGTACCAAAAAAAAAATTATTTATTTTTGCCCAAGATTCTACATAAACAATTTTTTCCCCCTCGAACTCTCAACAAACAAACAGTAAACTTAAAGCTTTAAAGTCTCTTTTTCGGAGACACAACTGGAGAGTTTAGTGATAAACTGAGTTCCAGAGAGTTCATATTGAGCAAGAGGAAGCCTATCGAAATAATTTCAATTGCCAGGAGATTTTGAATCTGTCAATGCTAGAGCTTTAACAATAACTAATAATAATGATACGTCAATATTAATGTACATTTAAGATAAGAAAAATAACATATAATCTTATTCATTAAGGGGATTGTCAATGGTTTTTAAGTAACTTCAGAGGTAGGGGTTAAAATATCCATGAAAGCATTGACAATCCCCTTAATTATCTTTTAAAAAAATTAAAAAACAAAAAAAAAAGTCTAATAAAGTTTTACGTGTCATCCAATCATTATATGTCTTCCATCAACGGAAGACTGTCTACTTGCAGTTGCACGTTTTACCATTTCAGACAATCTCCCCTGTATTGCTGTAACGCTAACTTCTCTTCCCATCCGTTAGATCCCCTGACTTCTGATCCAACGGTTATGCATACCCCACTCTTAAGTTAGAGCTACTCCCACGTAGCTGGAATTTATCAAAAGCAAATTAGAATATTCATTTATTTATAGCAGAGGGGGTATCTTGATGAATTGGCAACAAAGTAAGATGAAAGGGGACAAGAGTTTACTTCTAATTCTTGTTGCCTGATGATTGCAAACTTTGGAGCAGCCTTCATAGTAGTTAATATCAAGTAAATCCAACCTAAATCACTGTTGATTTAAATCCTTTAGGCCAATCGTAGTGTTGCGTAGGAGTGCCTTGATGAGTTAGCAAGAGGTACGAGGAAAAGGGACAAGACTTCTCATTCTTGTTATCTGATGTTGAAATGCAACAAGATTTCAAATATTTAGAGCACCCTACAAAGTTTTTGTTACTTATTGGCTACATAAGTTGTATCACCATCTTGTTTTAACAGCAGATTCTAGCTGGCATTGCCGAGGTCCAGCCAGGAAACCCATATGGTACCTAAGCATACACAATTTTCGAATCACTGCCACCAGGTAGAAAAGCCGTCCTTGGTTTTATTCTCTCACGTCCTCAGCCTATTCTCTTTCTCGCCGCGTATACTATAAATATGTCATGAGGTTGGTGTTGTAACTCAGAAGTTAACATGGAAAAATATAAGCGCAGCCTATTGCCAACCATGGTCCCCATCTGCCTTATTAGTCTCATTTTCACATTTTGTTTTACTCCAACTATTGCCAAGGAAAAAGAAGCTTCAGGAAGCAACTCACAAACTTACATTGTCCATATAGAAAGACCAGAGGGTGGGGTTTCAACAGATTCGGTAGAATTGGATAACTGGTATAACTCATTTTTGCCGGCCTCCACCACTAGCTCAGGCCAGAAACAACGCATGATACATTCCTACCGCAACGTGATTACAGGTTTCGCTGCAAAGTTGACCGCGGAGGAAGTTAAAATCATGGGAAATAAGCAAGGGTTCATATCAGCCCATCCTGAAAAAATATTCCCTCTGCACACAACTCATAGTACTCAATTCTTGGGTCTGCACAAAAGTTTAGGATTATGGAAACACTCAAGTTACGGCAAGGGTGTGATTATCGGAGTTTTGGACACTGGCATAACTCCTGGGCACCCTTCTTTCAGTGACAAAGGAATGCCTCCTCCCCCTGCCAAATGGAAAGGGAAGTGTGAGTTCAATGTGACAGCATGTAACAATAAGTTAATTGGTGCAAGAAATTTTGTACCTTCATATGAAACAGGGAAAATTGAGCCTCCATTCGATCTTGTTGGGCATGGAACCCACACAGCAAGCACAGCAGCCGGGAATTTTGTGGAACAAGCCAATGTCTTTGGTCAAGCCAACGGCACAGCAGTTGGCGTAGCGCCTTGGGCTCACTTGGCAATTTACCAAGTCTGCTCCGACTTCGGGTGCTTTGAGAGTTCCATATTGGCCGCAATGGACACTGCTGTTGAGGATGGTGTAGATGTGCTCTCGCTTTCACTTGGTGGTGGTTCATCTCCTTTCTATGCTGACGGGATTGCAGTGGGTGCATTTGGGGCAATTCAAAATGGAGTTTTTGTTAGCTGTTCGGCTGGAAATTCAGGCCCGTTCAATGCCTCTTTATCAAATGAAGCTCCATGGATTCTTACTGTGGGAGCAAGCACCATTGATAGAAGCATAATAGCCACTGCACGGCTTGGAAATGGAGCAGACTTCGAGGGAGAATCCCTTTTCCAGCCAGAAGATTTCCCTCCAACGTTGTTGCCTCTTGTCTATGCTGGTGCCAATGGTAAAGAATCATCTGCATTTTGCGAACCAGGTTCGCTAAATGGTACTGATGTCCAAGGCAAGATAGTGTTGTGTGAGAGAGGTGGGTTTGTATCAAGAATTGCCAAAGGCCAAACAGTGAAAGATGCTGGTGGCGCTGCCATGATCCTCATGAATAACGATATTAATGGATATAGCACATTAGCTGATCCCCACGTACTTCCAGCAACACATGTGAGTTATGCAGCAGGGTTGAGAATCAAAGACTACATAAACTCAACTTCCATACCAACAGCGACAATTTTGTTTAACGGGACCGTAATCGGCAAGCCGTCTGCTCCAGAAGTTACTTCTTTCTCCTCAAGAGGCCCCAGCATAGCAAGCCCTGGAATACTGAAACCTGACATTATTGGCCCTGGTGTGAGTATTTTAGCTGCGTGGCCAGTATCTGTGGAGAACAATACAAATACAAAATCAACCTTTAACATAATTTCAGGCACCTCAATGTCCTGCCCTCATCTTAGCGGTGTTGCAGCTTTGCTGAAAAGCTCGCACCCTGACTGGTCGCCTGCTGCTATAAAATCAGCCATGATGACCACAACTGATATTGTAAACCTTGAAGGCAAGCCCATTGTTGATGAAAGGCTTCTTCCCGCTGACATTTTCGCAATTGGTGCAGGACATGTCAACCCGTCAAGAGCGAATGATCCGGGTCTTGTTTTTGATATCCAACCCGATGATTACATTCCTTATCTATGTGGCCTAAATTACACTGACAGAGAGATAGCGATCCTAGTACAGCGGAAAGTGAAGTGTTCTGAGATATCAAGCATAAAAGAAGCTCAACTAAACTATCCTTCATTTTCTCTAACAGTAGGACCCGGTGCTCAGACATATACGAGGACAGTAACAAATGTTGGTCAGCCTAATTCACTTTACAAAAGCTTGATTTTTGCGCCACAAGGAGTAGAGGTTGAAGTAACACCCAGTACACTTCAATTCAATGAGGCGAACCAGAAAGCAAGTTTTGCTGTGAGATTTAAACGAACAAGCTACGGAGGGAACAGACAGGACATGCCGTTTGCTCAAGGATACATAAAATGGAGTTCTGATCAGCATTCTGTCAGGATACCATTAGCCGTCATATTTGAATGAGGGATAAGCGCAAGCCAAGGAGCAAGAGCTTGTACAAAGCAAGCTGGCAGCCTACTAAGAATAATGCTTGAGCTAGTGATCGTTGTGATCATTCATTTTCTTGAATAATTTGTTGTTTGACTGAATGTCGAATATCATTCAATTTCGGTCATTAAGTTGTTTTATGTGTGTTTATTTATAACTTGACATTGTCTTAGAAAACATTTAGTCAAACTTTTTTTTTTTTAATTTTTTTTGAATTACATGAGACTAATACTCAAATTATAACTCATATTATATGAGATTTATAACTAATATTTATAATCAAATAATTATTGGGACTAGTTTTACATTAATTTTTATATAGTACTGCTCAAATTTTTACCTTTTATAGTTTTATATTAATTTTTATATAAGATCGCAGGATTTTTACCTTCTATAATATTCGGTAAGCACATTTATTCGCATTTCGAAACGAAAAAAACTGCATTCATAATTACATTTCGAAACGAAGAAAATTACCTTTATTTAATTATGATATATAATTAATGAAGAAAATAAATCTTTACATATGTTGTTGGAGCTCGAACTGCTACCCTCACAACGATGGGTGTATGGTACTGCCCACTGGGCCAAAACTTTTTAATTAATCAAACGCTAGGTCGTGTTAATCGGTAAAGACAATGTGAGACTGGAGGGGGGGACCAAATTATCGTTCATAAGCGCACAGTTTTTTATTTTTATTTTTACTTTAATTTTTAACAGCCAGGCAGCCGCAAAGTGGGAATTCCTTTGACTGCATCCATATTTACCAATTTCAGACCTGGTTCTTGATTAACTAAGAAAATTTTAAATCTGACATTCCAAACCCAAAAAAGACATCCGAATACTATTTGAGCTAAACTGATTCTAAATTCATGCACATAAATAAACTTAATTTTCAACATAATACTATAAAGTCCAATTTCAAGCACGGCAAAAAATTCTTCATTCACATACAAAAAGACCAAAATAACACTCATTTCAATATTACATCAAATTTTCTATGCACGTCAAATTTACTGTGTCCTAAGCTAACATTTCAACGTAGACTACTGTCATTTCTGTTTGAGTTCCTGACAAAACTATCAGTTCAACATAAACTTCACTGGTCTTTGCTGATTACAGTGAGTAAATTAAATTCACAAAAATAAGGTTTATTGAACTAGAGAAATAACTAGTCACAGTTCAGATATTGAAAAGATTTAATTGTTCATAATAGTACCAATGCAAACAAGGTCAGAACACCAAGTTCAAAGCATTCATACACCAAGTACATGCATTTCAAATAAGCAAAATAAAATGAAAGCACATTGATGCTGCATCACATATGGTGTCTAAGTACCTTCTACACGCTTATGGTCAAGATTTTCTGAAACTTTAAAGCAATGAAATCATCCTCCAAAACTAATATCATATATTTTTTAGAAGCCACAAACAAATAAATTTTACAAATTTCACAGGCCAAGGCAAAGCCATGTGGAATGCAAGGCAGGATGCATTATTAGTACAAGTCTTAAAGTGAAAGAATTAGGTAGAAGATAGTAGACGAGAAATGAAACCATTGATCCCAGCATGGGTGAAATCACTCATGATGAAGTCACCCTTGCAAGAGAGCTCCAAAAGACAGCACTATGTCACGGGATGAGTGTTTTGTGCAACGAACCCGTGCGACACTTAGACAATCTTTGCCGAATGTTACTAAGCAAGCATTTGAGCTTCTCGACTAGTTAAGTCTATAGGTTTTGAAAAAGCTAGAGAGAAGAGAGCAATGGAGCCGAATAAGAAAACTTGTATTGCTTACAAGAGAGATTACAAGAATGCTTGAGTTGCTTGCTCAATGCTTGTTGCTCAAATGCTAAATGCCATGCCCTATTTATAGAGGAGGCTTTCCAACTTCTAGAGATTCTAGAGAATTCTACCACTTGCCTCGAATTCTAGATATTTACATGTGCTAGAAATGTGTGGAGTGTTCTAGAATATTTACAAGCTCAAATGTGCTAAAGTTGCCTAGAATTTCTGGAATCGGGCCAAGCTAGCACCCTTGGCCTTGTCTTGGGCCCTTTAGCCCGAAATGGTGGGCAATTGGGCTAGCAACTTTGGCGGTCCGCAACATCCTTCCCCACCTAAG
Organism: Atalantia buxifolia; assembly: GCA_030444775.1. Classification (NCBI taxonomy): domain Eukaryota; kingdom Viridiplantae; phylum Streptophyta; class Magnoliopsida; order Sapindales; family Rutaceae; genus Atalantia; species Atalantia buxifolia. Next base: position 46,934,773 of record CM059835.1, on the reverse strand, counting down.
CTCGCGGCGTCCTCGTCGCGCTCTCGTGCTTGAAATTCTGGATGTGTTCAACGAATTACCACAAATCATCTTCACGTTCCCAAGTGGCTTCGCTCTCGGGGACGTTTTTCCACTTCACCAAGTACTCGTTATATGGTGGCACGCCTCTCCTCCGAATCACGCGGTCCGCAATAATGTAGTCCACATCTTTGTCAAATGTGGTGACAACGGCGGTTGGCGCATGCCTTGATTCTCCGCGACTTGGGTCTCCCACATTTCTGTGATATGGCTTGACAAGGCTCACATGGAAAACCGGATGGATCTTGAGTCTTGGCGGAAGTTGGAGTTGATATGAGACATTGCCCACACGTCGTACAACTCGAAAGGGTCCCTGTAGCCCCTCACTAACCTCTTGTGCACTTTCCGCAAAGTCTTTAATTGTTGGGGTAGGAGCTTGATCATGACTTGATCACCTTTCTTGCACTCAACAAGCCGTCTCCTTATATCCGCCCACTTTTTCATCTTCCTCGCGGCTTTGTCGAGGTAAGCTTGCGTGATGTCTGCTTCCTCGTGCCATTCGCGGGCGAGCTTGTGTGCAATGGGGCTTTTCTCTCCATACGTTGAGGCTATGGCATTGGGGGTCATAGGCTGAAATCCCATGATGATCTCGAATGGACTCTTGCCTGTAGCCTCACTTCGCTGCAAGTTATAAGAAAATTGGGCGATATCAAGTAGCTTCTTCCAATCTCGTTGATGAGCGCTCACATAATGCCTCAAATACATCTCGAGGAGGCCATTGATGCACTCGGTCTGCCCATCAATTTGTGGGTGAAAACTTATCGAGAACTTGAGGTCAGTCCCCAACATCTTAAAGAGCTCCGTCTAAAAACGCCCAGTGAACCGAGGGTTTCAGTCACTCACAATGCTCTTTGAAACTTCCCAAAGCTTCACAATGTGTTTTTCAAAGAGTTGGGCTGCCTCGTCAACTTTGCAATCAGCTGGTGTGCCAATAAAAGTGGCGATTTGTCAGAACGGTCAACAATGACCATGATATCTTTGCGCACCCTTTAGACTTGGGCAATAAAGTGATGAAGTCCATGGAAACACTTTCTCATGGCCTTGTTGCGAGTGATAGCGACTCCAATAATCCCGTTGGGAGTTGGTGATCCGTCTTACCTTGATGACACATAAGACAAGTTCGCACATATGCCTCGATGTCGTCTTTCAAGTGCGGCAAAAAATACGAGGCTTGGACTAGTGCAGTGGTAAGCTCAATTCCGGGGTGACCAGCCCACTTGGAGTCGTGGCACTCCTTGATGACTTCATTCTGTAAATTTTCCAACCTTGGCATGAACAGCAGATCTCCCTTGGTGAGGAAGATGCATTCCTCTTGCCAAAATCGCCTTGTCTTTCCCTCGAGCACCTTCTCTAGCAAGTCCTTTGCTAGCGGATCTTGTTGGAGGCTTTCTTTGATGCGTGAGACAAGATCGGACTTCGATTGCCTCATGCTAAGTGTTGCCAATTTGACTTTGCGGCTTAGAGCGTCTGCAACGACATTGGCTTTATATTTGTACTGAAATGATAGTCCGCTAGGAAATCTTACCACATTGCTTGCATCAGACTCAACTTCTTTTGTGTTTGGAAGTAGTTTGTCGCTACGTTGTCCGTCGCTATGTTGTTCGTCATGATCATGAAGTGTGAGCCTAGCAAGTAATGTCGCCACACTCGCAAGCAATAGATGATGGCTGTCATCAAACTTACCACCTTGCTTGCATCAGACTCAACTTTTTTTGTGTTTGGAAGTAGTTTGTCGCTATGTTGTCCGTCGCTATGTTGTTCGTCATGATCATGAAGTGTGAGCCTAGCAAGTAATGTCGCCACACTCGCAAGCAATAGATGATGGCTGTCATCTCTTTCTCTAGCACCGTGTAGCGGCGTTCCGTATCGTTCAGCTTTCGACTTTCAAATGCTATGGGTGGCCTTCTTGCATTAGGACTCCACCTATGGCGAATTCGGAGGCATCCATTTGGACTTCGAAGGGCTTGGAGTGGTCTGGAATAGTGAAGACGGGTTCCTCCAAAATTGCATTTTTCAACTCTTCGAATATGCGTTGGCACTCTTCGGACCAATGCCACGTTCTGTTTTTCTTGAGCAAATCGATCAAAGGTGCCGCCTTGGCTAAGTAGCCCTTAATGAAGGCGCGGTAGTAGTTCACTAACCCAAGAAAGAAACGAAACTCGGGCACTTTTGAGAGAGGTTCCCACTCAAGGATGGCCTTCACCTTGGCGTTTTCCATCATTAGCTTCCCGCCTGTAATCTTATTACTAAGGAACTCCACTTCTTGTTGGGCAAATGAGCACTTCTCTATTTTGAGGAAAATTTCATTGCCTCGGAGTACTTGGAGGACTTGTTGCAAATGTTGGGCATGCTCCTCGAGTGTGGTGCTATACACCATGATGTCATCCAAGTACACAACCACAAAACGGTCGAGGAACGGTTGGAGCACTTTGTTCATGAGCATGCAAAATGTGGCGGGTGCATTGGTGAGACCAAAAGGCATAACAAGGAATTTGAAAGACCCGTACCTTATTGTGCACGCTGTCTTCGTCTCCTTGGCTATGCGCACTTGCAAGTAGTACCTAGAGTGCAAGTCGAGTTTGGTGAAGCTACCGCACCTTGCTGCCCGGGTCGAACAAGTCTGCGATCAACGGAATCGGATATTTGTTCTTGATGGTGATCTTGTTGAGCGCGCAATAGTCAATGCACATCCGTAGCGATCTATCCTTTTTCTTTTGGAAGAGGAATGGTGCACCGAATGAGGCCTTTGAGGGGCGAATATAGCCTGTGTCTAGTAAATCTTTGAGTTGTCTCCCTAACTCTTCAAGTCTGGGTGGCGCCATACGATATGGTGCCAAGGCTGGTGGCTTCGCGCCTTATTCCAACTTGATCGCATGATCTACCTCTCGTCGAGGTGGGAGCTTCTTCGAAAGTTCTAGAGGCATCACTTCCTTGAACTTATTGAGGACGGCTTGTATGCGCGGAGGGACTTGGCTTGGCTTATTTCCATAATCTCTTTCCTCGTTTAGTTCCTGAATGGAAACCAAGAAGCTTGGGTCCTTTTTGAAAGTCCTTTTGAATTGCATAGCCGAGAGTGTCTTTTCCTCGGACTTGCCTCTCTCCGTGGGCACCATGCATGCCTCGCTCCCGTCAAGGATGCTTAGGGAGTTTATAGTGGGCAGCGGGAAGGTATAGACTTGGTCGAAGAATTCCATACCGAGGACTATCTTGAAGTCATCCATGGGCACGATGGAGAAGTCAAGCCTTTCGTTCCACGTATCGATGATCATGTGCACGCCTTGTGCAATTCCCGCAATAGGCTTGGCGGGTGAATTCACCGCCTTCATTGTGCCTCTTTCCTTTGTGGCCTTAAGCCCTAGGCGCTTGGCCTCATCTACGAACACAAAGTTGTGTGTTGCTCCCGTGTCTGGCTGTGCGGATTAACGGATTATCTTTTATCTTCGCGCTCACATACAAAAGCCCTTTCTTCGTTAGTGCAGGCTGTTGGCGATTAAATGCGCCAAGGCGCTAGAGAGAACCCATGCTGAGTTGGGGTTCTTTCGCGGACATAGTGGGGTTGCTCTTGGGTGGGCAACAAGAGCGTTGAGCGACTTCTTCTCCGGACAGTCTTGTACCCAATGAGGGCCATTGCATATGAAGCATGGGCTTCGCGGTTTCGGTGCTTCCTTGCCCTCCGATTTACCTTGCCCACTTTTGTTGCTATGAGGCTTTTTTTGCCCTCAATCTTTGCGGTTGTTGCCCTTGTCTTTATGACTCTCTCCCCCACCTTTGCCTTGGCTAGACTTCTTGTCTTTGAATTGGGTGGAGTATTTCGTGAGCAACTCCGCAATGGTGATGACATCGTCAAGTGTTTGAATGCCACGCCTATCAAGCCTGGTCTTGGCTCAATCCTTGAGGCCATCTTGGAAGTAGAAGAGGGAATCCTTGTCGGACATGTCGCTTATCTCGAGCATGAGAGAAGTGAACTCGTTAATGTAGTCACGAATCGCTTATCTCGAGCATGAGAGAAGTGAACTCGTTAATGTAGTCACGAATGCTACTCGATTACTTGAGGCGATGTAGGCGCGCTCGCGCTTGCTTTTCTGCATTGCTTGAGGCAAATTGCTTTCGGAGTTCTTGCTTGAAGTCGGCCCAAGTGTCGATGGTGCAAATGCCCTTGCCCATCTCGCCATGCTTCCGACGCCACCATAGTTGTGCAGCGCCTCAAAGATAAGTGGGTGCTGCGCCCACTTTCGATGCCTTATCTCCCACACCCATGGCATCGAAGTATTGGTCTAGTCCGAAGAGGAAATTGTCCACGACAGTGGCATTGCATGTGCCATCGTAAGTGTCGGACTTTGGTACGTCAATATGGTGCGCATCACTTATGCTTGCGGAAGCTAGACTAACGAAGAGTATGTGCTTGTGCCATATCCAATCTGAGTGGGCTTCCTCCACTTCTTCACAGACAGCGCGTAGTTCATCTTGAACAAAGCTGTGAAATTTAAGCAACTCATCATGAAAAGATCGAAACTCACCTCGAAGACTGTTCGCTTGATCTTGGATGAGGGCCTTTGTTGCCACCGTGAACTCGGCGTACTCTCCCTCAAGACTGTCCACTCTTTCCTCTAGTCCCTCGAGGCTGTCTTGAGCGACGGACAATGCAATTTCGAGAGTGGCTACACGAGGCTCCAACACATCCATGGATGGGGCCTTGGACTTACTGCGCTTGCCTTGGGCACGATCTCCCTCACGGCCGCGGCTTGGTTCCGGTGGGACATCCACACCAACAACGCCTTCTTATGCTGAAGGGTTGGCCATTGCTCGTGAGCTAACTTGCGTGGGTGCAAACCTTAGCTCTGATACCACTTGTCACGGGATGAGTGTTTTGAGCAACGAACCCGTGCGGCACTTAGACAAGTTTTGTCGAATGTTGCTAAGTAAGCCTTTGAGCTTCTCGACTAGCTAAGCCTAAAGGTTTTGAAAAAGCTAGAGAGAAGAGAGCAATGAAGCCGAATAAGAAAACTTGTATTGCTTATAAGAAAGATTACAAGAATGCTTGAGTTGCTTGCTCAATGCTTGTTGCTCAAATATTAAATACCATGCCTTATTTATTATGGAGGCTTGCCAAGCTCTAGAGATTCTAGAGAATTCTACCACTTGCCTAGAATTCTAGATATTTACATGTGCTAAAAATGTGTGGAGTATTTTAGAATATTTACAAGCTCAAATGTGCTAGAGTTGTCTAGAAGTTTCCGAAATCGGGCCACGCTAGCTCTCTTTGCCTTGTCTTGGGCCCTGTAGCCCGAAATGGTAGGCAATTGGGCTAGCAACTTGGGCAGTCTGCAACAACTAGCTCCCCATAAACAAGACCAAATCCAACCATTGATTTTACTAAACAGTGTGGTAGAGATAGGGCGACCATCAACCTAAAATATACAAGATACTGTTAGTGGAGAAAAACATAACTAAAAAATGTAACAAATAAATATAAAGGAGAACAACTACCCCTCAACGATAGAATGATAAAAATTAAAAAAGAGAAATTATTTTAGACTTGTACATAAGCTGCTTATAAATTACGTTTGATATTGAGGTGATTTGACTTTAAGAGCGAAGCTGCCATTAAAAAAAGTTGTAATTATGAAATAAAAGTTAATAAAATATTATAAATAAAATTTTTAATAATAATTTTGACAAAGTAAATAGATAATAGATTTTTCATCACACACGTGTAAAATCAAATTAAATTATCTTATAAGATATAGCAGTTAGTGTTTATCAAATATTTAAAAATGGTAGCCCTACAGTTGCCCAACTTTAATCCCAACCAGGGTCTATGATACCTAATGGACACAATAATTTTCAAATAGCATTAAATGTTGAAAAAATAACATATTAATATGCTATTTTGTGGGCACATTTTGAGTGGGTCTCGCTTAGCGAAAGTGAAAAATCTTGCAAGATATAGCAGTTAGTGTTTATCAAATATTTAAAAACGATAGCTCTACAGTTGCCCAACTTTAATCCCAACCAAGGTCTATGATACTTAATGGACACAATAATTTTCAAATAGCATTAAATGTTGAAAAAATAGCATATCAATATGCTATTTTGTGGGCACATTTTGAGTGAGTCTCGCTTAGCGAAAGTGAAAAATCTTGAGAGGTTTGGATTCTACTCAATGAATACTTCGAAATTGTATATATATTTAGTCAAAATGGTGTTTGGGTGAATGTGAAATTGTATCTGAAAGTGCACCCTTGAAGTTGAAAATTTGAAAGGAAATGAGGTTTATCCCATAAGGGAAAAATAAGTCAAGGGATTTGTGTTTATATATAGACATTTACCCATACATGAGCAAGAATTTTAAGGATAGAGGTTCTCTCTACATGTGTGTGCGCCGGGGGATGCGAATCCAAGATCGATTTGGTTGACGCGAATGTCAGCCCAAAATCACCCAAGCTTGCATTGCATATTTTTAATTTCCTTTTAAATTTTTGTAATAGTTTTACAATTGCTATTTATGAATCTTTTGAATTCAATGGCTTTGTATCAGCTTCGCAATTATTTTTTGGACTGTTATGCAATTCAATTTTTGAATTCAATAGGCTGAATTGAATTGTTTAAATGGGCTGTTACAAAATTAAATCACATATATTGAATTTTGAAATTCAATTTTATCCATCAAGTTACACCCATATGTATATAAAAAGGCAGCTTCCTCTTCTGTTTTTCAACACACAGAGCAACCAGCACACAGAGCACTTAAAATTTTTCTTTCCACCTTCTGACGTCTTGATTTGATCGAGTTTGACCGCTGTTGTGATTCACTAGAATTATTTGTCTGTGCTTGATGGATAATTCACTATCTGTATCATGGGAAACAGTAATCAAAGAAACCAAGACTGCGCAAAGAGGTGGTAAATATGTTCTAAGGACACTGTGTTACAAACCTCAGGTTTATTTCCTTTGTTTCGTTAATTTGTTTTCCTTGTTGTTTGATTTCCAGTTGTTGTTTTTGTTGTTGTTTAATTCCAGTTCCTGTTCTTGCTGCTGTTTAATTCTGTTACCAATTAATTTCACATAAATTAGCTACTGTTTTTAATTGTTAACTCACTGGTATTTTCTAATATTAAATAATCGTTAAAAATCAACGTTGGATTTTAAATCATGGGGCATCCTTCATTTGCAAAAGATACAGATTTGGTTGGTGTACAAATTCTTCCATAAAGTTTATTCATACATAGCCAAACGCATCCCCAGCTGCTTAACTGAATTGCTGCATACAACTAAATTTATATTAAAAGGCTCCCAATCCCAAAGAAATCCGCAATATCATAATTAATATTAAAATATTAACTAACATGAAGCTCAAATAATGTTCCTGCAACCAAGTACCAGCTGCAGCCAAAAAGAAGACAGCAAGCCAGCAAAAACCTTCTCCTGAAGTACATAGCATCAGGGATTCCCTTCTGCATCGTACTGGTAACATGGGTTCCCATCAATAACTATCCTGAAAACTTCAGCACAGCTGCAGTCAAACGGCTACTGCCTATTGTCACGGCCCGCTTGTTCCCTAGCTGTGCCGTGCGGCCTTAAGCGCCAAATCACACTCTCTTGAACCTAAGTTAGCCTTGCACACTCCGAACGTTGCTGGATTCGAAAGTCGAAATGAGTACTCACACAAACTCATTCAAGATGGGAGGAAAGAACTCTTATTGATCAAAGAAAGCTTACAATGCTTTGTGTGCTGGAACTTGTGTGTTTCTAGTGTGTCTTGAGCCAAATAAGGCCCTTCCTATTTATAGAGTACAAGAAAATGTCTAGATGGTGTCCTAAAACCATCTCAACTACCATCTAACTCATTCGTTATATGGAAATATCTACAAGTACTACATGAGCCTCCATGTCTCTAGAACCTTCTTGGGCCAAGGCTTGCTTGGTGCCATGACACTATGTAGGGATAAGACGTTGGCCAAAGCACAATAAAACTTCATGTCTCTACAAGTACTACCACTTATATATATTACACTATTTATATTTAAACAGACATATTTAGGATCACCTAGATCAAGTTCTATTGTCAAGTAACCTAAATTTTTATTCTCATAAGTATTGGATGGATATTTGCTCCACCCACAAACTAGGGGGGAGATATCTATCTCTATCCAATTTTAGTGTAAACTAATTAATAGATGTATAGGTTAAGAAAATATGCAGGTAGATATCTATAGATGAATAAGCTACAATAGTGCCACAGGAAAAAAAAATACCTGTAAATATGTGAAAACATGCTGAGACGATTGACCAGAGCCAATAGTATTTCAAAATGCAATAACTCATTAAGCTAAATGATTGCCGATCAAAGTCATAGCGTGAGAATTACTTTGGAAACTTCGGCAAGAAATGGAATGGTCACGTAGTCATGCTTTTAACCTCCATTGCTTTAAGAGAGAGATGTCAAAATCTACTGAACATAAAAGAAATGGAGAGTGACTTACATGATACCTAACAGATTTTATAAAATCAATAAAAATCAACTTCACAATTAAAATAATCGAAAGAAAAAAAACAGAGCATGATCATTATTCTATCTTTGCACCACGTAAACTATAATGAATGGGTTGTACAAGAAGAGGCATACGCAACCAAGACTCCAAGAGAAGATGCTCAAATTCATTGACAGAAAACTGAAATAAATAGTTCCAAAATAAACTTGAATCAGCTAAGCCAGGTTTTATCAAATCCAATTTCAATGAAATTATCTAAACCTGAGAAACCTTAAGTTCCTGCCTTCAGGAAACTTAAGAATCAAATGACGGTGATCAATTATCCGTGCTTTGAGTTCTAAATCCTCTGTAACTCTATTTGCCTTCATCCAAGTACAATTTAACACATCAGCAAATCACTCAAATATTAAAAAGCAAATGGCATGAATGCTCGACATCGAATCTCAGTTTCACAAAATCAATCAAATGTAAAATTTTGTCCAATACGGAACTACATTAATAAGCACCAGCAAATCAGATTTAGATTTAAAGAAACTGTAAGATACGAACCACACATCGTTGAACACTGAGCTGAAACTCTGATAAAATATGAACTTCTTGTCCGTACACATCTGATATCCGATTAGCTGAAGATAACAAATTTCAGAAAGAAATGAATTCATTGAAGAGGATTTTAAATGCAACTAAAAACGAGACGGTCGAATACAGCAGCAGCGCATATCAAATGTAAAAGTGTAGGTGCCGATCGACCAAAATAAAGTGTGATGAAATATTCAATATGTTGGTAAAATAATAAAATTTCTTAGGAATAGGAAATTATGTGCATGAAGGAGGTAACACTCGTAAACCACAATTATGACAAGTAGATTGCATGTTATTTTCTTATCCTTCTTCAGAAGAGTGAGTTAAGCATCGAGCGGGCATGCGAGAGAAACCTATAGCATTCCATTCACAGAGCATGTTAGAAGACCTCCATCTGTTGGTTGCTGGACACGGTATAGATTTCATCATCAACAATGGATCCCCCAAAAAAGTAAAATTGAAAATTGTCAAATATTGCTTGTTCAAGCATACAAGTAAAATGGATTCTTGATCAGCACTCTGCTAAGATCTAAGACACCATATTTATAGTCCAAGCAAAAATATGAAGAGGTATGTTCCCACTAGTGGGCAAGAAATCTTTATTATCTATTAAAATCATAACGTTGCCAATGGCAGACAGGAGAATTTCAATAGTCATTACCAAACATTATTATTAAAAAAATAAAAAGTTAAATACAACGATGAAGGAAATTTTGGTTTGAGGTTTCTGACCAATTTCTATTCTGTATACGCTCCTCCGGTCAATCTTACCGGTGCAATCTCTCTGTTTCATTAAGTGCAGTTTTTCTGAGTTCTTTAACAAGAATTTTAACTTCTAGGAATCTATAGGTTCTTACAATTGGTGCCGATTAAAACTCAATTGCGCAGCCAAGAATTTTCTAAGTAGTGTCTATCTATGATAGTTTTTACCTTCAAATTCTGCAACATAATACAATTTCGGGTAAAATATGGAGTCAAGACCAATCCGAAAGGAATAAAAGCCCCTTCTTATGTAGCGATACCCAAAAGATGCCGAATGCTGGAGCAACGGAACCAAACAACCAACTAATCTAGGTTTCACCTGGGGCATTTTGCCTTTTGTCTGACCCATTTTCTTCTTGTCCTTTTTAACTTAGTTAGAAGCACACAAATAGATCTGTAAAAATTCCCCATCCATTAAATGCATAACAAGGTACCCGTCAGGCTTAAAAGCTACAAATTGGACTACACGTGGACTTGGTCGTATCATTCAAGTGGTAATTTAGAATATACAAACAAGACAAGAGTGGCAAGTCAATCAGTGCTACATGATCGTTTATATAAAATTAAAAAAAAAAAATCTTACAAACAGTACCCTGTTGCCGTCTCCTGAGTACTCTTGCAAATGGAATTATACAATCCACAATTTCTGAACAGGCTAGACTACAGTGTTCAAGTAGCAGTGCTTAACTCTAACTGACAGACTTATGTGCAGAAACCGGCCAAGTTTCAGTCATTCAGCTATATATATAGTTGGTTGAGAAAGCCTTTGGCAGCCACAAAAAAATCCTGACAATGTGCTCCTACTTCACAAAGAGTACTGCATTGCTAACAAAGATGGCTGCCACTGCTTTCATCTTTCTCACTCTCTTGTTCACCTTCCATTTTAAGAAAGTTCATGGAACTGATCAAGTTTCATCTGTTACTGAAAGAAGCAATTTACAAACTTACATTGTCAGTGTCCAGCAGCCAGAAGGCAGCGATCTTGCTGAATCGGAAGATGTAGAGAACTGGCATAGGTCTTTTTCTGCCATATAGCTTGAAAGCTCAGACGTGCAGCAACGCCCGTTTTATTCATACAAAATGCGATTAGTGGTTTTGCGGCAAAACTTACTGAGGAGGAAGTGCAAGATATGAAAAAGAAAATGGTTTTGTTTCAGCGCGTCCAGAGAGGAAGGTAAGGCTCCAGACAACACACACGCCCAGCTTTTTGGGGTTGCACCCGGAGATGGGAGTATGGAAAGGATCGAACTTTGGAAAGGGAGTGATAATTGGAATACTGGATGGTGGAATTAATCCAGATCACCCATCGTTCAGTGATGAAGGAATGCCACCCCCGCCAGCAAAATGGAAAGGACGGTGTGACTTTTCAACCTGCAACAACAAACTTATAGGAGCAAGGACTTTCAACATTGAAGGTAATGTGAAGGGAACTGAACCGCCTATTGATGTAGACGGGCATGGAACTCATGTAGCAGGCACAGCTGCTGGCACATTTGTAAAGAATGCTGAATCGCTTGGAAATGCCAAAGGCACCGCAGCTGGGATGGCACCGCATGCTCACCTAGCAGTTTACAAAGTATGCTTTGGAGGTGACGTAGATTGCACTGAAAGTGATTTACTCGCGGGGCTTGATGCAGCCATTGAGGATGGCGTTGATGTCCTCTCCATCTCAATCGGCGGAGGTTCAGTTCCATTTTTCAACGACAGCATAGCAGTAGGTTCTTTTGCAGCAATACAAAAGGGAATTTTTGTAAGCTGTGCAGCTGGAAATTCCGGCCCTTTCAACAGTACAATCTCTAATGAAGCCCCATGGATTCTCACAGTTGGAGCAAGCACCCTAGATAGGAGCATTGTAGCAACAGCAAAGCTTGGGAACAGAGAAGAATTTGATGGCGAATCCGTTTTCCAGCCCAAGGACTTCCCTCAGACACAGTTGCCTCTTGTCTATGCTGGCGTGAATGGTAAACCAGAGTCTGCATTTTGCGGAAATGGATCCCTCAGTGGTATTGATGTTAAAGGCAAGGTAGTCCTGTGAACGAGGTGGGGCATTGCAAGAATTTTCAAAGGGGAACAAGTGAAAAATGCTGGTGGTGCTGCCATGATTCTCATGAATGATGAACCTAGTGCCTTCAGTGTTATAGCTGATCCTCACGTTCTTCCAGCAACACATGTCAGCCACGATGCTGGACTGAAGATCAAATCCTACATCAATTCAACAGCAGCACCTATGGCAACAATCATCTTTAAAGGAACAGTTATCGGAAACTCCCTAGCTCCCACAGTTGTTTCCTTCTCCTCAAGAGGTCCCAATTTGGCTAGCCCTGGTATCTTGAAGCCAGATATTATCGGGCCTGGTTTGAGCATTCTAGCAGCTTGGTTTGAACCACTTGACTTTAATACAGATCCAAAATCCATTTTCAACATAATGTCCGGCACATCAATGGCATGTCCTCACCTAAGTGGCATTGCAGCCCTGCTCAAAAGCACTCATCCTTATTGGTCACCAGCTGCCATTAAATCTGCTTTAATGACCACCGCTGATCTCTTGAATATGAACGGTAAACGCATAGTTGATGAAACACTTCGCCCGGCAGATATCTTTGCTATTGGTGCAGGCCATGTAAACCCATCGAGGGCAAATGATCCGGGATTAGTCTATGATATCCAACCAGATGATTACATTCCTTACCTATGTGGTCTGGGATACAGCGATAAGGAAGTTGGGATACTTGTGCACAGGCCAGTCGTGTGTTCACGTATAGGAAAAATACCCGAGGGCCAACTAAACTATCCTTCATTTTCTGTCACACTGGGACCAGCTCAGACCTTCACAAGGACAGTGACAAATGTTGGTCAGGCGTATTCATCTTATGCCGTCAATGTTGTTGCACCACAAGGGGTTGTTGTGAGTGTGAAGCCCAGCAAGCTTTACTTCTCGAAAGTGAACCAGAAGGCAACATACTCTGTGACATTCACTCGTACTGGGTCAGGTTACGCATCCGGTCAATTTGCTCAAGGTTATATAACTTGGGCTTCAGCCATGTACTCTGTACGAAGTCCAATCTCTGCAAGGTTGCAGTAAGAAATAGATATTACTCAGAGTGGGAAAAGCGGTGACTTGCATTGTCATTGAATAAAGTGCTCCTGAAACTGCAACAAAACGTGATTACCATCTTTTCATCTCATTGTTTTTATGTTTCGGAGTAAATTGTTTGAAGTTTTGAGTATACTGTACTAATTTCAAATGAGCAAAGTAGCAACGTACTTAGAATTTTCAGTGCACCCAGAAAAAACTTTGTCGATCATTCATCCAACTATAAGGAACATAAAAGCAATGGTGTGAAGAAAAATTAACATCCAATGATGTTGCAAAAGTAGGTGAAAAAAGACAACCGTTAACATATAAGTAGAAAAAGAACAGCTCATATTTCAATACTGGCACAGGGATTGTTATATATATGCAAAATGTTGCTTGCTCAAGGACATATGATTGTTTCTTACTGTTCTCCCTCTACCATACCCCCCGCGCCGCCGCGCGCGTCTAGAATACTATTTTCAACAGATTCGTTCCTTCTAGTGAGCAAAAAAATGTCCTTTCCACATTGTAAATCATGATTCTGTGAAACTACCAAAAATTACTGTAAATGAGAATATGGTGGACTAACTAACTAGATTAATGCAAGTAAGAGAGCAAATGTTGTTTACCTTCTTGATCAATTTCTGTTGTATGTACACTCAGCTCACCTGATCAGTCATTTTAAAATAAAAATTTTGTTAAACTTTCTTTTTCATAGAGCAGGAAAAGGACCAGAAAACCCCGATTTGTTGCAATTTTTTTTTAAATTTTTTATTTAAGAAAAAATATTTTACAAGAATTTCTACTTCTATGGAATTATTATTTGCAGATGAGCAAACTTCGCCAAAAACTGTTGCAATCCCAGTCGCATACTAATATTGCCAGCATATCATCACTTCTCTGCCGGTGACAGAGAGCTTTAGGGGCCAACTTAACACTGTTTCAACTTAGAAATTTAATTCATGAAGACTAGCCAGACAAACACTTCAACTCCAGATTCCAACTTGGTCGCTAAAAGGAATTTTTTAGTTTCTATGAAACCGAAATGTTAGATAATAGCTAATGCGTAACTACTGTTATGCTAAAATAATTGCAGTTTCCATGGCCACCATAGGAGTCAAGACTCAAGACCTAACCAAAATGTAATGGCCGAGATGAGAGACACATCGCATCCAACAATCATGAAATGAAAGAATCTTCTCAAGTATGGAAACAGATACCACACAGATGCTGAATCCTGGAACAAGGAAAGAACTCACCGGGGCATCCATGCCTTTTTGTCTCAAGCACTCAAATACATCAATAAAATCACCTCCTGTTATTTTAAGTAATGCATACTAGGGTAACCGGCAGGCTTGTTTTCAAGGGGAAAATAATAATAATAATAACAACAATACGTGGCAGGCTTAAAGACTACAATTTGATCGTATCTGGAACTGGTCTTATCTTTCAAGTGGGCATTTAAAATAGACAAAACTAGACGAGCATGGCAAGATAATCAGTGCCACGCCATCATCTAAATAAAAACTTTCAAACCACATCCCTGTTGCCGTCTCTTAAGTACACTGACAAATGGAATTATACAGCCACAATTTCTGACTGATCCTGACCATAATATTCCAGTAGCACTTCTAAACTTTAACTGACAGACTTATATATAAGGTTGAGCAAACCTTTAGCTGTCACAAAAAAACCTGACAATGTGCTAACTTCACAAAGAGCACTGCAATGCCAATAAAGATGGCTGCTACCGAGTACTCTGTACAAAGTGCAATCTCAGTCAGGTTTGGGTTAGATGCTGCTAGTAAGAGTAGGCAAGCCATTGCTTATGTCATCTTTGATCAGAACTCCTTGTCAGGAAGACTGGAAGCATCACAAATGCATACCCTCTCATTTCTTTGTGCTTTCACCAACAACGTAGTAAAATGGTTGAACTTTCAACAAACAGGTCAGCAGCAAAAAGAGAACTTTTTTTGGGATCAGGCACAGATTAAACATATTCATCAATGTGCTGAACATAGAAGCAATACTGATGGAAATTGGAAAGGAAAATCAACACCAAATAATGTAGCAAAAACGGGTGAAGAAGAAGTAAGAACTATATTGATGTCATATACATTAGTATGAAATTTTTTTTTTTTTTGCCCCCTTGAATTAGAACACAAGTTTCCATCCATTAATCCTCTCAACCCTATGGTTGGAATCTAAAGTCAAAAGTTAACACTTACTGTTGCTAATTCATCAATCCCTCGTAAAATTGAATGAAGTGAATCAATGGCCCAAATTTTTTTGTCGCCACTTTAAGTTAAAAGATTACTAACTATATATGCGGATGTGTGTGTGTGTGTGTGCATGCCAGTCACATTATGTCATTACCCATGGATTGCAACATCAAACATTCACTTGAGCACAAACAGAAGTACGATTGGACACAGTGAAAGCAGGCAAAAAAAAAAAAGCTTCCAAACATTTTAAAAAATTCGCTCAATTTTCATTATCATATACATGCAATAGATGAAAACTTATGCCAATTGTTTGATAATTTTTTTATAACACAAAAATCCAGCAAAAGCTTCGATCAGTTGTTCCAGAAATAAAATTAGTTCGAAAGCTATCAGATAATCTGACAGAACAAAGAATGCCTAATTTATCTGTATCATCTAACCTTCTATCATGTTAAACATAAAGAAACTGTCCATGATTGATGTATAGGAGCAACCTCCCAAATCTGAGAAGGACCTCAAATGGTATTTAAGGAGGAATCATTCATATCATATTACCAATAAAATTATGGCTGTACAATGGCATTGACCAACTGAATCGCATGTTGACTCATCAAGCAAAGCCAGGAGGGAAATCAGGGTCCTCATCACTGCCATCAACTGGCTGTCTGTGCTCCACTTCTTTAGAAAATCCAGGTGGACATGGGTGAAGAGGTTCTTCCTTGCTTTCTTCCACAGGTTCTTTGTTGTAAGTCACAGGCATCTGCTGTCTGTCTTGGGGTTGCTTCTCATGATTGTTGTCATCATGATTATGGGGCAGAGAGAAACCCGGTGGTTCTTTTGGCTCATAATCAGATACTGTATCATCTGCCTTACCAGATGAGAACATAATGGGAGAATGACTGCCAGCTTCCTTTCTAACTGCCATCATACCAGAAGTAGATGAATCTCCGACTCTCGTCCCTCCTGGATTCACTAATTTGTCATAGACAGTTTGCACTGTTTCTATAATTTCACTTTTCATGCCATCCTCCGATCTGATTATTTTCCATACACCATCAGACATCTGGCTCATTACTTTGCTTCTGACGGTTGCAGTCAGGATAAGACCATTAGCAAATTTTAAGAAAATGAGTATTAAAGGAATAAATTCTTTTTTATGTATATTAAGTACCTTATACTAGAAAAAGAGGAAAACTCACCCAACTTCCTCATATATGGCATCAGAAAGTTGTCTAGGCTTCATATTTTCAGCACCTGCACGATTAAGTGCCACTGACTGCTTCACTGCCGAAATAATATTGTTGCGCAACTCTTCCTGCAATTATTGCCTTCTTTAGGATTTCCTTTACATATTGGCTAAAAAAAAATGCAAAACACACAACATAACCACAAGAAGGCTTCTAGAGAAACTACTTGAACTATCTTCTTTTTGTAAAATTCTGCATACACTAGGAAAAGAGATGCTGGGAAACAAGGAGAAATAAGTTTTTAGAATTCTCTCAAATAGGTTGAATGTTAAAGCACTTTAAGTACAAAAATATATATATTCGGGTATTGTTAGGATTAATCTAGTAAAACTATAAATAGATCAGAATCAATAGTTTGACTTTCCAAACAATTCTATATAAAACAAAATTTCATCATTTTCCTGTCGTGGAAGAGTTGTACTAACAGCAAGCATTGAAGAAAAAAACTCCAGAATTCAACCAAATAAAATTGACGAAGCATTCAACTTTTCAGATTTCTACCTTAATAGCAGGTTACAGTGGAAGCATTATAAGATCCTCCAAAAGAAAATATGCTTAATAGCAGGTCCCCCCCCCCAACAAAAAAAAAAATGCCAACTTTTTGGATTAGTATCCAATTTAAAAGATTGAATTTTTCAGCATTCAACGGAGTTAAAGGGGAGTGCTTATCTAAGAGATAACGTGTAACTCAATTAAAAGGCTCACATTTAAGTTATTTCGCTTCTCTGTTTTACTTAACTGGAGCTCTCTTTGTGTTCAAGAGCCACGTGACAAAGATACATACATGTTGACGACGTGTGAAAAGCAGACTCAGTCACACATTACATCAGATAACAAGCAAACACTGTTGTTCCATCTTGGCCAACCACAAGACAGCAATTCGATATGAGACTAAATACGAAATCACTTATTCCCCAAACTAATAAATAGGAATCAACACAACTACAGCCATAGTTTCTCCAAAACAATGTGTAAATTGTATCTATATCTGAATGCACCATTTAATTGAAATATCAAGTGATAATTAAAGCATAGCAAGACTAGAAACTAGATCCCTTCCCACCCACGTGAGCAGATTCGAAGCACAGATCTCTTGTACCACCCAGGAGAGGTTTTACCAGCTAAACTAACTGTCTCCCACAACTTTAATTATGAGGTAATTAGCAAATTCCAAGTTCGCAATTATCATAAGCATAATAATAATAATAATAATAATAATAATAATAATAATTGCTATTAAAAAAAAAAGTACTTTTATTTATGGTACCAGGATTCAAACCCTAAGAGATTGTATGAAGAAATTAAGAATGTAAGAAAAGGTGGACTTACATCGTCCTTGAGTTTGCGAATGATCTTGAGACGAAGCCTGTCGAAGTCGCCATCGTCTTTGAGTTTCGAAATCACCTCGTCTTTGCTAACTGTAACTGTTGCTCCGTTTCTGTTTTCAGTGCTTTTGTTTTCCATCGCTGTAAATTCTTACACTGAATTTGCTACTGTTGTCTATTCAAGCAGACACAGTAGTTGCCTTGCCTACGTGGAGTTGTTTCCGTTTTGTATTCCAATTTTGTTATCTTCTTTTCTTCTCGTTTCTTTTTTTTCAGTTTTTTTTATAATATATAAGAAATGGATTTAGCTGTAATATATTCATCGCCTTAATATTTTTTAAACGAGAGAAAATTATCAAAAGGAAAGATTGAGTTTAATAACTAAACTAACTGTGTTTTCCAAAAATTAGAATGTCCTAGTCGGCATTTACTTTTGTGTGTTTTAAAAGTTATGTAGGCGGTGCTTTCTTTCTTTCTTTCTTTTTTTCTTTTTTTTCTTTGAGAATTATTAAACTATCAGTGCTTTTTTTTTAAAAAAAAAAAAAAGTAGGAGGTGGCCAGGTGGGCAAAGCCCAAATATATTTTTTATTTTTCCCCTTTACTACCCCCACAACTTGAACCCGAGTTGTCAGCTGCTGCTGTTACCAACCCGATCACGGCCTTGGAGGCAATTATCAATGCTCTTGGTGTGAAATTTTTATAACTTATGCACATGGCATTGGTTGCAACTAGAGCAGTGCTACTGCTGAACTTTCGAGAATTAAATAAAAAAAAATATTTTGACAATTTAACTTAAGCTTATTTTATTTTAACAATTTTATTTTTTTCTCACATAATAATATAATAATATAATATTATGGTACACTTAAGTTCGGTCTCAAATTAAAATAAAATAAAATAATTATAACTTAAAAATTATAGCACTAAAATATACTAACTGTTATAATTTAAAAATTAAATTGATATAATTTTACAATTATATAATAATTATATCTCTAATAATTTTATCACAATTATTATTTAAAAATTATATTTACTATATATTATTAACTTTTATTTTTTAATTTAAATATTTTTTTCACGACATCCATAATTTACAGCACCTTAATGCCAAATAAAATCTTAAAAATGATAATATTCACGTCACGAAACAATATCTAGGATAGTGGTAAATATCAAATGATTACGTAATTGAGAATTTATTCTCAAATAATGTTTGATAATTGATAATTGCTAAGGGGGCTGGGTGAGGAATCAACTAATCAGATCAAGCCGGCAAAAATGCTAATGCATTTAAGCATAAAAGAAAACCCAAATCAACTATACTTGGTAAAACTTCTTACAGGCAAAACAAAATTTAGAAGCTAAGATTGTAACCTCAATCTCGATTCCCAAACATGTACCGCTGGAATTACATACATACGACATATGGAAACTGTGTCATTCTTCCTCGAGGTCCTTTCTAAATAATCACTAACCCGAGACACTTGTCAAAAGCAAGTGAACAAATTAACTATTTACATTCAGCTATCATTGATAGCATCATAGGCCAAACCAAGTTCGGGACATTTATCTCAAGTCTAATCTCATTACTGCTACCTACCATAAGCATTTTTCACCCCCATCCTCTCTTAGAAAGGAGAAGGACAAAAAAGAGAAAAGATCAATGAAATAGAAACCTCAGCTGGGGCAGTACTGCCAATATAATCTATATACAAGTTGGTAACCACCCCTCTAGTAAGAACCAAAATATAAGTACAAGTAGTTTACAACATAACAACATAATCAGTCCCAAATGCAGGGATTAGAACAAATTGGCTTCACTGAATTACTGGCTTCACTGAATTACTGGCTTCACTGTTTTTAACCCACCATCATGAAGCCGGCATTGCAATACTGGTATCGCAATCATTTTTGGGACGACTGATGTGTCCTTTTCCGTGAGTGACGCTTATCCATTACAAAACCTGAATTTCTGCGAATGTTACCAACAAAAATTAATGGACATATCTACCAAAACTGCAGTTCGGGCTCTCCACAATGAACTTAAATATTACACTTACGAATCCTTGTCTGGCTTTTTAGTTGATGACTCCCGCATTGACCAAGATGGTCCACCCACCTGTCAAGAATGTTGAGCAGCTCAGCTTTGGACAGTATTTTATTACAAAGACAACTAGGTCAGTAAAGGCTCAATACACTCCAGAAGTCAAAGTAGGGTTAAGTGCCTTTATCGAGTGGCAAAGAAAAGAAACATTTTACAATCAAAAAAAGAAAAAGAAAAGAAAAGGCATCAACCAGACGATTGTTAACTCAGTATGACCTTTGCCTATTCATGGCTCAGAATCTAACCTCAACATGGTCTATTTGGCACCTAATGTTTAATGTTCTCTCCATGACCTATTTAGGAATCAAAATCCAAGGAAAGATGCATGTAGATGTTAATAGACTGTGTCAAAAGGAATTTTGGGATTTTAAAGAGCTGCCATAGGCTGTATTTATCACACTACTCGAACACACCAATCAAGTTCATTCACCGTCCATCAGAACTGTGTACTTTCTCAAATCATCATGAATCTGCTAGTTACCATGGGAGCTACATTGATAACAATAGTATGAATGCATTATTGATGCTGTTATATACATAAATCATTTGCTTAAAACAATGTGTAAGCAAATCAGAGAACCATGCATACAAAAATGAAGTTTGACAACTGGACCTTGTCGTCTAATTCTAAATGATTAGTCATGCCAAAAATGCATTGTCATCACCTAATAAATTAGAACATGCAATATTCTTCTGGAAATATTATACAATATCATGAGCATACTGACAGGATGGCACAACTGCTTGATGCTTCTGCTATGGGCTTCCAGGTACTCTTCATATGACTGCAATAATGGATCAGGAGATCAAGAGTAAGTTATCCACCCAAGGGGAAAAAGCTAAGCATAAGCTTTTGCAAAAGGCAATTCTTCGCTTCATCCTATTATCTACACAAATAAACTTTCATTTGCATATTTAGGATTAAAAAATGCACCAAAACAATGCCACAAACTCCCTCCACTGTGTTCAAGCAGCACCGGATTATAATAGAGAATGCAAAACCAAAAATTTTGAAGTGGATCTACCGTGTCGTTAAGCTGTGAAGGGCTAAACTGCCTTGATTTATTGGCCCACACCTAGTAAAGAAGATATAAAAGGATCTTGACTGATAATGCAAAACTTTCAGTCAATTTAAAGTAAGATCCAAATGCAATATATTATTGTAATATATAAATTAAGCTAACAAATATAATCATTGTATACACTATCACTGCCTAAAGGTAATTCATTATCTGTTCCAATCAAACCAGGCTAACAATGAATTGATACATGGCCAAGAAATGTCTGCTTAAAGCATAGTCTTTCAGGTATTAGTTAAAATATATATGATAGAAAAAATACCATTTCCAAGTTTGAGAAGAAAGGAACCAATACCATTTCAAGAAAATCATCCTCTGTTATTGTGCTGGCAAGAGGACTGTCTGCAGACAAACCCCAAAAATCATATCGAGAAGACAAATCACAATCCACTTGTAAATTACTGAGGTTTCCCTTGCGAGAATGATATATCCTAGAAAATTTTGATGACATAGAAGTGAAAGGCAAATTTTCAGCATCACCACCACATCTCTGTGCTAAATGAAAATTACTTGGTCCACCTTGATGTTGGTAGAAGAAGGAAGGATAAGGCATGGGTGTCTTTCCCAAAGGCACATGCAGTGGAGGCTTATGATATTCTTCATCTCCCAGGGAGCATGAAGGCTCGATACAAGGCCTCTTTGCAGGAAGATCATCCCTGTGGAAACTGTATTGGCATTAAGTCACAGTAAACTAAAGGGCTCAGGAAGTACATCTGGTGCAATACAAGATCATTCAGTGTGTAAGATGAAGATACCTTGTCTGAATGCCGTCCACATCATCCTTTCCATCAAGAAGGTCACAGAGAGCTTCCCCAATATCTTGGGGTAATTCCTAGGAAGAATACACAAACACAAGCATAAAATAGAGCTGCATTTAAGTTTGTAAGGATAAGAGTAAAAAAGAAAAACCAAAATGCAATATGTAGACACCTGGCAATCTCGGCTAATTTTCACAGGTTTGTGGTCATTCAATGGATTCTTGAGATGAAGAGTCTTTTGGAAAGGTAAAGCATTTAATCGAAGCCATTTGACTTTAAAACTGCGTCCCCAAGGATTATTTTTACCATTTCCTTGACTCCAGACATTGTCTCGCCTCCACCCAGCAGAAGACATCATTTGGGCATACCCTTGAAAGAAACCACTCATGTTGACACTAAATATAAGAATGACTTTACCAGAGTTCTGCAAAACAGGTGCACTGCTCTATAAAGCATTAAGATTGAGAAAAAGAGTACAATGCATCAAAATAAAGGGGATTCTTACATGAAAGGCTTCCTCCAAAATTGGTTCATTCATGACCTGAGTAGCCCAAATCTCCTTCTCGATTGATAGTTCGATATTTTGATGATTCAAACTCTTAATGATAAAATATCTTGTATTATACAATTTACCCTTTTGTTGTCAGTAGAATTTTCCAACTGCCCATTAGAATGCCCTGCTTTTGCTTCTTCGGCCAGAGAGGGACAGCGACGCTCGTTAGCTTTGTAGCTTGAGCTCTCTGACAACAAAACTTCTTTAGTGACATCTACTATACATAATTTGACTTAGTTTTGCACTTTAATAACTAATCAAGCATATAGGACAAGCAAACAAGCATCCAATGTCAAATTTTACCAAGGATATTGGACATTATTTTCAGAAAATTTTCAAGCAGAAGTTAATAGCGTCAAAGTAAATGATTCACAGAGTCAAAACAGCGCGAAGATACAGGTAACTCCGGCCGCCAACTTACTCGTAACAAGCACCCTAGAACTAAGTCTACAATTAGGACACTAAATTTAAGATTAAATTTTTTTAAATGGTCTGGTCATGTGCAAATACACAAACATGTATTGTAAAAAATTAATGAGAGTGCTCCTAACACTTTAATAACTGGAGAATTCGTGCAATATTTTTAGAACTGAAGAATTCGTGCAATGCATCCAACAATCCAAGCAATATGGTGTGTTAGAGATGCTATACATATAGATAGTGATGCTTGAGGAAATGTTTCCACAGAGAAGTTTACACAATAAATTAATTTGAGTTCCTTTTATTTTAATTCTTTTGATAGGAAACCAAAAGTATTTGTATTGAATGAAAAATAGATTCACAAAGAAGTGAAGAAGCAGTCCACATTTATTTGACTTTATGGGAGGCCATGAGTGCAGACATGGGTAAAGAATTTTACGGCTATGTTTTATGTAATTCCAATTTTTATAAGGTAGGACCTACAGAGATTTTTGTGCATAGAGACATATGCATAAATTCAACAACTCCTTGACATTGAAGGAAAATTTCCACCTTATACTAAGGAAAAGGAAACTTTTAAGATGGTTTACAAAAACTAAAAAGTATAAAAAGAAAATTATGTGGAAAAAATACAAATAAATTGAGCATGTGTCTTTATTACCTGGATCATCTGAATTCCCCACGTCATGTTTTTCAGTCACCGATGAATCGACCACAGAAGCATTTTCTTTAGCGGTATCAGACGACATATCCTTTTAATCTCCTACGTCAGAATGCAGGAATATATTGAAGATACATTCCGAAAGTGTACATTCTAGCTCGGAAGTTAAAAAAAATAAACATAAACTCATATAAAAAATAAAAATACTTCTTATAATCATCAACAACTAACAACTGAATCAGAAATAACCATAAATCACATTAGAAGAAAATAAAAGATCAGTTACTAAGCAAAAAAGAAGAAGATGGTAATAACATGAATATAGGCAGAAGGCCAGGCATATAATTTAATGAGAGATGTTGACTTTAAGGATTCCAGTTTCCTAGAAAACTACTATATCGCAAATTAGTAAATTATACTCATTTGCTTGGACTTACACCTGCTAACAAGTGTGTCAATTTACTTTAAGCCTATTAAGATGATGTAAAGGCATGGGTTATGTGAGGCATCACTTAACCACAGCCAAAACCAGTGCTGGCTTCAACTCTTTTATTGAGTTTTTGACCTCAGTAAAAAGCTTGACTAACAGCCTCTTTCTCAAGGTAGCACTTCACAAATACTGAAGAGCATAATGAAACTGATAGTTCACTCAATCAACATATACCAATTACAACATATATTTCAGCAACCTACCAAAGCAATTCATTGCTTTCGCAACCCAGTGCTTAATATCTTCACCCTAAGTCAGTGCTAGTGCTTCTAATTTTCTAATTCTTCCAAGCATCTTATTCTGAAAGCTATTTGTTCCCATCTTTTTCACTCCAGTTAACGCACCAAGGCCAAATAGAAGTACGTTTACAACACTTAGGTGCATTTCTGATGCTCAAATAACTCCACCATTTAATCTCCGAAACAAACAGGGAAGATACATCAAAACAACCATCCAATAGAAACACAACGGTTGGTTCAAACAAGTAACAGATAATCACAACGAAAACCACTTCCAAAATCTCTCAATTTTCCTTCTACTCCCACATTTTCTCAGCAAACAACCAGAAAATAGTCACAAACAAAACCCTAGATATCCTAAACAGTTAAATTGGAGTAAAACATGAAAAACACAAGCTACTACAAATGTATATGAACTAAAACCAGTGAGAAGATTTCAAGTAGAGTAATCACTTTAGAAAAGGAAAAGTTAAAGCCTACCTTGTTTAGAATTTAGATAGGAGAGCGGAGTAGCTAAGTGTTAAATGCTAATTAAGAAAAGTACAAAGTGTGTTTATTTTGTTTCTGATTTTTGATAAGCTCCGTACTCCGAAGCAGCCCACTTCAGCGCCGCCCAAGCCCTAGTTTCGCATCCAATTTCCCAAACGATCAATTTTGGATTTTATTTTTCATTTTCTGTTTTGTTTTAAGGATTGAATCAAATCATCATCAATTATTTTATCGTCCCGTTATGAAAATGACCCACTGGTCTTGAGAGGGTTCCGCTGGAACGGACAGGATTTGTTTCGAAAGTTTGAAAGATCCATAGTGATGCCGACGCGTGGCACTGAACGCATAGACTCTTCAGTCTTCATGCCACTTGAACGGGCGGGCTCTGCCCCACCAACTTTATCTCTTGTGAACTTGAATTCACGATCACGAAGACAAATTAAATTTATCAATTGTACTGATTTTCCTTTTATTTGAAGGGAATCGGAATTTGTTTTTAAGCTAAATCTGAAAATTATCAATGTAGAGTAATGATGAACATTATTTTAACTTAGTGGTGTTTAGTCCATTATTTATAAAGTGTATAACTTTTTACTTTATTGTTAACAAACATTATTATTTAATGATGTCACAAAAGGTAATTTACATATGTGTGTGTGTTGACATTTATCCCAAAAAAAAAAATCAAAATTTCTACCAAATGATGTAAAAAATGTATCAAATTTAGGGGATTTGAAATCACTGATGCAAAGTAGCCAGCTCCCAAATTTAGGGGTCCAGCTACAGTACATACGTGATTTGGAATCATCGATTTTTGTCTTTTACTTAAATGGCCGTTAAATTGCAAAGCGAAAAATCCAACAGCTCTGAACTAACGTATGGTAATAAAGATGTTAACTGGTTACCGGCATTATCAGCGTTTTCAAAATAAAAAAAAAAACTAGGGTTACTCAGTTAGAAAAATCGTCAGCGTTGTGTCATTAAGGGGTTTCTAGTGGGAAGTCGTTAACTAGGCTTTTTATATCCAGACGCTGGGGTAATAGAGGAGAAGTTGGAAATCTTGTCGTCCATCAATGAACTGAGAAGAGAACTCATACACGGGCCGTATTGAAGGGGATTTGATGAAGATCAAATCGTCGGTGGAGATTCAAATGATGGTCATTGAACGCGTAAGTGAAGATTGAGGTATGTTTTTCATAAGAATTGCAAACTTAAGGGTATTAGATAGCGTGCTTGTGAGTAATTAATTTGTGTAATTTTATAGTGGGTATATTGGGGCTCTGAAATTATACAATGGGATGAAATTATAGAACAGGATACACACAGTATAGGGTATTTGCTTGTCTAATGTAGATGTAAGTCGGGTTTCTTTTTATAGTCAGCGTATTATAAATTTGAATTTATTCACTTTGATTATTTCTCTATGGAAGCTTTCAGAATTGATTTCACCGGATCCCAAAAGCTTAACCATTAAATAAGTATCTTCGTATATGACTAGTTTTATCGCCGTTGTATATGTCACTGATGCTGTTTTGTCTTCCTGCAACAACTCCATAGACTTCAAACCGAGTTGTGATCGATTTATTAAAGGTTCAACTCCATTGTTTTATTTCTTTGAGGTTCGACACTATCAAACAAAATTTGGCATATGTTTGTGGTTAAATAATGACAATTGTTGTTGTGTGGACTGTTTTTCCTTTTGTCATTTTAGGGAAATTAATATGGTATGTAATCTTGTGTATGTTTTGAAGTCATAATAAAAGTTGCCATCACCTTCTTATGTGATAATATGATTACAAACTTGACTACAACTAGCAGTTTAAATGTTATTTATAATTCATTTTAGAGCATTTTAATGCAGGAATGAAATTAGGGACAATTTGTAAGCAGAAGACATTCGATTCTGATAGCTGTACTGAAACAATGATTGCTGTCAATGGTGAAGGAAATGGAGCCATGCAAAATAGCTATGGATTTGTCAGCTTCTTGTAAGTTTGTGAAATAACTCGGAAAAACGTCATTGATCAATTTTTTTTTGCACATACAAGATTGAACCTATTATTTGTTAAACGAGAGGTTTTTGTTGAAATCTTTTAATGTTCAGTGAGGAAGCTGTACGTTGGATACATTGGATAAAGGCAAAGGATGAAAGGGCATGCAGTACAAGAGGGGTTAGTAAGCTAGAAGTGATGTTTTAATTGATTTAGTTGAAATGCAATATGTTAGGAATGATAGGTATTAATATCCGTTGAATTCCTGTAGGTTTAAAAAAGAACTAGGATTGGAATTTAAAAACTTACCTTCGGGCGAAAAAAAGCAAAAATATAAGTCAGTCACACAGAGTTGAGAAAGTTGCTGATGAGGAGGCCAAATTTCTAACCCGGTGTGGACCCTATAGGTTTGCATCTGCTGTGGGACAACTGACAGATGAGTAGAGGGAAGTAGTTTGTGAAATGGGACTGGACAATCTGATTAAGCTAAATCTTATTTTGTATGTTTTGATATCATAATAATAGTTTTTGTATTGCCATAAATTTTGTGCCTGGGTTTAGTGCTTATAGCAAACTTGTCATTAGTCCATGTTAAACTTGTTCTTAGCCTACATCGCTCATGAATCACGATGGTGCTTGGGTGAATAAACTAATTATATCTTCTGGACAGTTACTAGGTTATGATATTAGAGCTATAATTTTATTTATGATTGTTTCCTTGCTTCAAGCATTTTCTGCTTTCAGGTTATGAATGATGTGCACACTCTGATTATATCCATCTTTACCATATGGAAAAAATAAAGATTTGATGCGCTAAATTACTATTGATATAACTATTCTTGTAAATGTACTTGAATGATCAAATTTCTTTTGCCTTATGTGCTGCTGCAGTGACCTCAAAGCGGGTTATTCTGGAGAGCTTTTCCTCAAATATTTGGATAATCATTTGCGACACTACACCATTATCTCCAATATTTGAGTGGTCATTCACAAGAGGCTTTTCCATTGTTTATAGATGGTTCTTCATTATACTACAAGTTTGGAGAAAGAAATGAGATAAAAAAATGTAAGAGTAAAAATGATCAAAATAACAATAGCAAACTGAAATTTATTATTATACCAATAAATTACTTGACAACAATTATCGGGATTAAGTAACAAAGCAAACAAAATCTCCTAAAGAAAATGAGGATATGACAATGTAATAAAAAGAAAAAGACAAAAAAGAATGAGGTAAGTGAACATAACGGTGCCGACAATATCTGAGCCATTCCCCTCTATCTTCGCTTTTGTGCTTTAATCTTTTCTTTGGTAACTCATCGAGCTTACTCCTGCCTTGCGATGACTCTTCTTACATTTTTCAACCTCTTGGTTTCTCGCTTTGTGATATTCATTTTCAGCCTGTAACAAGTGTTAGCCATATTCATAAACATATCTGTAACAAAAATTATTAAGCCAACCCAAAAACAAAAATGAGAACTTTGCAAATTACTTCTTTCTCCAAATTAAAATATTAACATCCAGTTAAAATAGAAGATTACCCTCAGTTTTAATAAACGACCAAATAAATTCATGCAACTAAAAGATTATATCCTCTAAGGCCACAGCAACAAGGAATATATTCTTTAAAAACCTCAAACACGAATAAGGAACACAACTAAGAAGTTAGCATCTTACATTTTCGGCTTCGCCCTGTATGGCCTTATATGCAGCAACATTTGCAGCTAGTTGTGCTCGTTTTGTCTCTTCTTGCTTTTTCATAAATTGAAAAGCCTACAAGAATCTATATGTGTGTGTGTGTAAATCACCAAAATAGAGCAAAACCCCATTTATAATTCGAAAAAATAAAAACTCAAAATGGAAACCTTTTAGGCATTACGAGATGTGCTGATCTCCCTCAAAATCTTAGCAACTTGGTCAAAGGGTTCCAGGTGGAAGCCGACAGAGGTCGTTCTGGGATGGTCAATCCTAATCCTTGGCAGGGGCAAGAGCAAAAGCGGACTCATCTCCAACCGCCTGCAGATCATTAAGGCAAATCGGACGGTTGAGATTGCCCATATTGAGAAGAAGCACCAAAATAGAAAGGGGAGAAGTTCGTAGGGCTATCAGCAAAACAGCCGACGAAAGTGGGAACAACCAGAAGCAGAGGCTGTTGCCACCGATGGGAGTGGGAACAAGCACAAGCAGAAGATGCTTCCAATGCTGATGATATTAACCCTATTGCCTATGCTTTCCCCAATTTCTATTTTTTCTCCAAAAATTGGAGTTCTTTTCAACTCCGAACGTAAATGGTTAAGGAACTGGCTACTTTATTCATGAACTTATTTTATCGTTATCACATTATATGTGAATTTTATTCCAACGGAAATTGGCATGTAACGTTGACTTGCATATAACGGGTTCTTGTATTTAAGAATGTATTAATTGTTGCATCTAACGGGTTCTTGCATTTAAGAATGTATTAATTGTTTTCAACCAGTTACTTGCAATTGTGTACCATACAATTGTAGAATTTTTGGTGACCGGCTCTTAACTTGTTTATTAGGTTACTCTTACTTGTCTATGTGTTCAATCACCATCCATTAGATAATATCAAACGGTCAGTTTGGTAAAGACAAAATTGGGGGATTTGAAATCACTGATGCAAAGTAGCCGGCTCCCAAATTTAGACCTAGTGATTGAAAAATGTATCAAATTTAGATTTAATAATTGTGTTTTTCACTCATCTTTAAATTGCACTTTAAGAAGAAAATAATCATTTTATTGAGATTTACCAATATTGTTGATGGAAAGCTGGAAATTTATACGATCAGTAAAATTCAGATGGACCGCCAAATTATTCAAAGTTTTTGAATGTTCTTGAAATCAGAGGAAATAATGGGCGGAGGAAATATCAAAATCTCTCACTGTTTAAAAAAGAAAATGTACCTCCTTTCATATCCATAACGTTTTGTCGTTTCCAACTATTGTCTACTTAACGACATGCCGTTCAAACGTCTAAATGGTTAAAACGACATGTCTAAATTGTTTTACTTTTGTTTTTTTCCCTTCTGGATTCATGCATCACATACAGCCCATTTTCGAGCCCATGCATAAGCGCATAAACTAAACAATTTTCTTCTTAGGATGGGTGTGGTGTGGGAAGAAACCTGTCCTTTAAGGCTTTAGCCTCTCATCTCGCTTCCACTCTTGGATCAAACCAATTTGATTATACGTAATCCTCGCACGTGCGGGTTTGCCACGTCGGAGCCCACAATTTGAGAAATTGGGATACCACAGGCCGTAGCCCGTATATGGAGCCAAACGATTGCTCAAATGATATACAGCAGCTCACCGGTGCTGTACCTAAGATTGTTCTTTTTTTATTAAATAAATAAAAGATCAAATTTATTTATATAATTCTATCATATAAATTATTTAACTCATGAGATCGTATCGAAAGCCTTGCCAAATTCAGGGACAAGAGGTCCATCAATAACTCACACAATACCAAATCCCCACCGTCTATATAAATTCATACAATGCCGATCACATGTTTTAGAAATTATATATATATATATATACTTTTTATAATGAGGTTATTATTAAAATATTAAAAATATACATATTTCAATTTCAGATTGTATTTTTTATATTTTAGTGTATTGAAATATATTTTTTAGTCTGTTAATAACACTCTCACAATCTCACTTTATAAAGATAAAATATCCTTATTAGAGAATTATTATATATATGTCTGTGTATACATACAAACATACGCAAAGTCCACTTCAAGAAATGCATAATATAATAGTTTGAAGGCAAAACGCAGAATTGCATTGTTAACCTTAATTTTTTTATAGAATTAATTTGGAATTTATCGTCCTAGTAGATATCTTTTGTTTTCAGTTGTGCACATAAATTAAACTAAATGACACCATCAAATTCAAAGTATCAATCACCACACCTAAAACGTGGTATAATTCACAAGGTTGATAACTTAACACAATAATTCAGAAAATGTCCATTTATTCAACGTTTATTAAATTTAAAGCAGTATTCTCAATAGGAAACTTAAAAAAAAATGTTTCTTTGTTCGTTTTTCTTTCACACTCTCCACGTCTCTAGTCTATTTATTGCAGAAAATACAAATTAAATTCCCCTAGACTTAATAAGTGCGATGGTCTGTGGTCAAATATCGGCTTTTTTTTTAATGCTGAATAAACATGTTTCAAGAAATTAGGTACATCATTCAGTGCAGTGTTCATAAGGGACTCAAGATTATTTCTCAATTAAATAATTGAGTAAAGTTAGTTTTCCATCTTTCAAATTATGGTCAATATCGGTGTTAAAGAAAAGTATATCATTCAGTGACTAAACAGGTTAACTAAAATAGTAATGACAATAATTTAATTTGATTATATATTGGACTTTTGGGGCTTACCCAATTAGAGCATGTCTAGTAAGGGATTTTTTTTTTTTAATCAAAACTCTGAATTTAATTATTTTTAAACATTTTATAATTTTTAATTTGTTTGTTTTCTATCACTTATGTATGATTATAAGATGTTTAAGTTTGGATGAAAAAAGTTAAATATTCTAATTTTTATCTGAATATCAATACATCTTAATAGAATTTTAATATTCTCTCTTATTAATACTCTTATTAAATAAAATTGATCTCTTATTATATAAATTATGCTTTTTTTCCCCTTTTTTTGTTATATGCGTGTATTCAACTATTTTTTTTTTTTTTGGTGAATGAGAATTTAAACATAATAGAACTATTTATATTGTATTTATATTTACTATTTTTATAATAGATTTTCAATTTTATTTAATATATTAATTTTAATTCAAATGAGTAAACAATTTTTTATTGGCTTATATAATTAACAAGAAAAAATATCAACATAATATACTAAAAATAACATTATAAGTATCATATGTTAATGTAAAAAATTCATGTGTTAGATATATATTTTATTTTTCATACTTTGTTAAGATAAATATTATCAATTTTCTTTTTTTTGGTACTAATCAAATAATTTATTTATAATTTGCCATGTGTTTAACCAATAAATATAGTATTGATAATATTTATGAGGTTATGTATGTCAAAACATCATATTTTATATTTTTTTTTAAAAAATTTAAACTTACATTCAGATATTGATATATATAATCAAATTTATTCAGACTTTAACTAAATTTAGATCCATTTAAATTTTAGGGGAAAAAAAACACTACTTGAGTCGGTGCTGGATTAAATCCAATGCAACCATCACTTATAATCATAACAAAATCAGTCATTTAACTTATATAAGACAAAGATAATGATATGATTCATGAATGAAATCATGATAACATAATTATTTTTCATATTTTTATAAGACCCATTTTGTTGGATGACCCATGCTGCTCCATGACGAATGAATATTTTAATAAAATTCGTGATCATAATCTGAATGTTTGTGTTTTTTAAATTTCTGGATGCATGGTCAGTGGGGCTGGGAAGATCGCATAGTTGAGTATGCATTCAATTATCCTGAGGATCAGGATCACAGTAGCACTAAAATAAGAGGAACAAGATCCGTAAACAATTAAAAGAGCTCAAATAAAAGAGAATCTTAATCTGTTATTAGAATTTTTTATAAAATTATTATTTCTACTAGTTTCATTATAATAAATATTGGGGTTGCATGGCCACCAATAACAATAACATTAATATATTAATTAAAAAAATCTCCAGAATAAATTTTCTTAGATTGATGCCAGTTAAGCTAACCAGGAGCCGCAAAAATTTAATTTGACACATTGTTACTGATTTTCCTAGTATAGATCTACTTCTTGTTAATAAATCAGTAGGAGTATTGTTCCGATAAATAACTCTTCCATAGAATTCATTAATATCTACACTCATTAGTTTACTTCTATCTATGTAACTGATAGTCTCACTTTCGGAGGAAGAAACAGGTAACAGACATAAGATCGTCCACTCCAGTTCTATATTTATTTGAAGAAAATGCTTCATTAATTCCATGTGTCTAACCAAAAAATCCACTTATTCGTAAGCCGCAAGAGAATTCAATTTACAAAGTCTTCCAAACTCACCGTCACTAACAACGTGGCATGTGACAATTAATTTCTCATGCTTTGATGAACATTATAATCAGACACTAGCCAGCCGCATGTCGCTTAATGTCTTTGATAGATTGTGTCGTGCTGGATGAGCTTCAAAAAATTCAGTGTTGTTAACATTTCGTGTACATAATTATTTACATCCTGGACCCGCATGTTATCATAATAATTAAGTTATCGTATCTAACCCTGTTCCCTCACAATAATGACCACATTAATTATTGAAAGAATTAACGAAATCAAATTATCAGTAACGCACATATTGTATACCTCCTATTTACTTAACAAGAAACTTATAAATTAACAAATATATAAAATTATAACATAAATCTGATCCCCATTTGTGAAAAAGATAAATACTGATGGAGTTGAACTGTTGCCAAAGGAAATTCGAGACCACCTTCCTCTGTTGCTGCTGTCTTTCGTGGGATTAATGGGTGTTTTTGGGGCTGTTTTGCTAGCTTTTATGCTGAGTTTTATGCTGCCGTCCTGGCTTTAGAGGTGTCGATGTCTAAGGGATGAATCCACATTTGGCTTGATTGTGATACTGTTGCTGTTATTGCTTGCTTTCCACAATCCAATTATTGGCCTCTATGTGATCGCTATGTCTGTCGGCAGATTTGTGTTCAACGTCTTAGGCCTGAATCATTAAAAAATGCTCGCATATTTATTGAGTTAATTTGTCGCCGATCGTTAAGCTAGTACTTGGTTGACTTTTGTTCTTATACTTGGTAAGATAATACTCCAGCGCTCTCATTTGTAAAAGTTTACATTAAGATTATTGAGGTTTGCCTAAATATAGTTAGTTTGAGCAGCTTTTTTTTTTTCCTCTTAATTTTGCTTCTCTCTTAATAAAGGTAATGCACTTATAAAATTCCCCATCTGCGAATGACTGAAAGAGGATTACTAAAATAATATTGATTTTATTTTGTATTCAGATAATCTGTGATACTGTTTTGATTCTATTAATGATTTGATTTCTTATTCTGCTACTAACTCTCTCTTGACTGAATAATATATGCAAATGAAATTCAGATTTCTGTGATATGCACGGTTTTGAATTTTGATAATGTTGATTTATTCTTCTGCTCTACTAACTCTATCTTGACTGAGTAATTTAGTTACCAATTAAAAAAAAAATCGCAATCCTTATTTTCTGAGATATTTTGAGCCTTCAATAATTACTAGTTTAGCTGTTAACATCACTGACAGAGTGATGATTACTGTCGCTAAAATGCATTTTGACCTTTAATGCTTTTATTTAATTCTATTAATTAACCTATCAGACTTATATAACGGAATAAAAATAAATACCACACACCACGTGAAAGTAATTCGGGACTAATTAACTCAGCCCTCCAAATGTACAGTACCTGCCGCCTCAAAACAAGGCTGGAAGGCAATGAGGTCACCACTGAAATCACGTATCTCTTAAAAATAGACAAAATCTTGAAACCCTAGGCCCATCAAAGATTATCCTTCTCAACTCACCGAAGCGTATCTCTTTCTTAACTCTAACTTTTAAGAGTACTTACGCACACATATATCTAATACATGAAGTAGACAAGATCAAGATTCAAGATCGGTGGAGAAGATATTGAAGCTATAAGCTCAAATCATGGATTATATTCCATCACTTGTGTTTCCTTTGACCGAACTGATCGTCACGATGATCGGCTTCCTTGCCAACAACAATATCGCACAGCTGACCAACAAAATAATAATCAGCTCATTTTCAACCCTCTTGAGTATGGCAGTGATCTTAAGCGCCCAGAAACAACAAATATCTTTGCTGTCAATGATGATAATAGCAAGAAGATGAAGATAATGCGTAGAGATATTGAAAGACATAGGAGGCAAGAAATGTCTACACTTTATAGGTCTCTAAGATCTTTACTTCCTCTCGAGTATCTCAAGGTCAGCTTCTTTTGTTTAATTTTTCCTTCTTTCTTCATTATAATTTAGTTGATTTCTTCAGATTAAATATTATTAGCATGTGTATTGATCACAAACATATACATACATCAGGGAAAGCGATCTATGTCAGATCACATGAATGAAGCAGTGAATTATATAAAAAATTTGCAAAACAAGATTCAGAAGTTGAGTGAAAAGAGAGACGAGCTTCGAAGATTGTCCAATTCATCATCATTCCATTATTACAGTACTACTTCTGAATCAGAGTGCTCACAGACACATATTATTCTTGAAGAAAGTGTCACAGTTAGGCCTTGTTTGGCAGGAGTGGAGGTTGCTATAAATACTTCTTTCAGAAAAGGGATTCCTCTTTCTCAAGTGGTGGCACTTCTCACAGTAGAAGGCCTAACAGTTGTTAACTGCATCTCCACTAAAATCAATGAAAGGTTACTGCACAATATTGAATCTGAGGTAATTATGTTATTGTGCACAGGGCTTTAATCAGTAAAAGTCTTTTCTTCTGATGAAGCATCCATGTTACCTAAATTTTTAAGTTTCGTGAACAGGTGAATGATGGAGGAAGGAATATTGATCCTTTTGAACTGCAACAAAAGATAATGAAATTAACGAGCCCCTCATCCAATTAGATTTTGATCGTGTGTAATAAATGTGTGCTTGAGGGGAGTTTAAGTTTTTGTTACCCAGACGAAAGTTCTTCATGATTTGTACAGGTATATTCTCCTGTTAGATTAAGCTTGGTGTTCTCAAAATCATGTTGGATTATTGATTGGTATTCTTCCCTTTTCTTCATCCTTAATTCATGTTCTAAATCATGGTTAATTCATTCTTTGCATTCTCTCAAGTTAATTTTTGCTTATGCTGAGATCAATGAGGAAGCGTTATGATATGCACGTACAGCTAACTGAACTTGTTTTCATATCTCAAATTTATCACTTTATCTACTGCATTCCTCAGTATTTCAACTCTTGAATGTGAATGTATGGCGTATACTAAAACAATTGACAATCTTCAATATGCTAGGAAGATTTTTTACGGTGCGTTTGGGATTGAGGTTGGACAGATATAGTTTAAAAGTTACAGCATTAAAACGTTTGGTAAACACTACCATCGCATCTCTAAATTATGTTGACATAATTTTTCACTGTATGATAGAAAATTTATTATATCTTTAATAATTTTATAAAAATTATTATTTAAAATTTATATTTATTACGTATTATTAACTTTTGTTTTATAATTATAACTTTTTTTTCTAAAATAGCTATAGCTTAAAAAGCTATAACACCTCAATACCAAATAGGACCTTATTATATTGTATATATATCACCAATTATTACTATTTAACTAGATAGTCTAATATCTATCAAAAAAAAAAAAAAACTAGATAGTCTAATAATCAGTTGGCAAACTATACAATAGCATTTTCATTAATTATCTTCATTATGCTCGAATGACATTATTGGATATGATCAACCAATTTATCTGTTCCTAACTAGATAGTTGTATTGAATCGATTTCCATATGTACTGATTTATATAATTATTGTCAGGTACTACAAATTTCCTTGAAATGCATCATTAATTTATCTAGTATTTTCTTGTTTATTATCGATTTCAAAAAAATTACCACTTAACCATTTATGATGAGTTCTATTATTTCCTCTATCCTTAATGTTCTACTCATATGATAGCTTAAGTTTAAGTTAGAGTATCACCAAAAGGCTCTTCAAATTTTACTCTTTAAATGTCTATTTGCTTACCTATGTGGTAAATAGAAAAGTGATGAAACAATAAACTCTCCTCCAAAAGGCTCTTCTAATAAGATAAGCTAATATTGTTTTAATCAAATCTTTCTCTTCACCAAATTTAATTTACGCCTCCATTTTTATCACTCCAATTGTTTTAGTCAAGTCTTTTTTGCAAAGTAATTTTATGTTGATTTCAGATGTTGTTGTTGTTCTTATCACCATCATCATCATCATCATCATCATCATAATCTTTTAATAATTCAGTTGATGTGCTCTAAATATGTCTTTCCTATTATGGTTGTTCAATTTAATTTAATGCATGCTAATTAAAAACCAGCTAGTAACTAATAAATTAAACATATAATATTAATTATAAAATTATTTGAAAGCATACAACAATTTGATGAAAAAATATTTGCCATGAGATGTGTACGAGTTTAATAATATTTAACAGGATAAAAAATATTGTTGTATAGCCATTTATTATTTTAAAAAAGAAAAATAAATAATAATTATAGATGTTTTCTCTTTTATAAAATATTAATAGAAGAGAGAGAAATTAGGTAAAATTAAAGAGTAAGAAGGATCTTATTTAAAAATCTTAATTAAAGTCTTTTGAATTTTCTAATGCCGATGTGGATTTTCTTATAAGAAATAAAATCATATTTTGAAGAGTTTTGATCATATGATATATTAATAGTAACTTAAAGCCTAACTTAGGATTTCAGTAAAAGTTTTTATTTCCTTCTTTCATATAGCCAACATGTGATATTGTGATATTTATCCAATACGTATCATTATTACATTATATATGTACATTCAATATTATAATTACGTATTATGCTATTATGTCCTCGTGATGATCATGCAAAAATTTCAAGAAAACTAGCGAGTTGAAATTTTGACTTTGCATCAGTCATCCTTCAAACTTCAATTTTCTTTGAGAGAAAAAGCTTTCAATGATAAGAAACTTGTAATACTATGATGCTATGTCTCTGATGTTTGAAAATGAATATCGAAGATGATCATCACATCATGCAACCAAAAGTCCAAACGAAAATTAATGAACTTACTCTAGGACCATTAAATTCCCATATGCATTCAGCTTTTCATCAATAGAGAAGTAACACATGCATCACTACTCCGCAATGCATGTGGTTGGCATATGCTAATTGCATGTCCATATCATATGCGTAAATTTCTAACTATACTCAACATGCACACAGCTGAGTCCACCTTGAAGAGGCTAATAGGAGAGCACTTTTGAATTGAACTACACACACACACACACACATCTTATCATGACTTGGCATTCAAACTATCAAGATTTTTCTGATACGGTGGACCTTGAATAGCATGAACCTGATGAGAATCATATCATCTCTCACGTATGCTTGGTCTCTCAACTAAAGGCACTGTCCCCACTTCTGCCATTATGCTATTGCACCAGCACGACCAAACTAAAGTCCACGTGATATTGTCCATGTTATACGCTATCTGTGGATATAACATAGAACTTAGATAAATAAATATTGTTATCGCATTTGTCTGTGATTAATTGTGTCCCCCTCTAGCAGCAGCCAGCTTAATTAAGGATTGAGAATGAAAATATACTTCATTTTCCGCTTTATCTTCAATCATTTTTTTAATTTCCTAATATTGTCTCTTTTCCATTTTCTACATTGAATTTTGAACTGACAGACTCTCTCTCTCTATATATATATATCCCTTGCTTTATTTTCAGTTACTTATCATCTGTTAGTTTTTTAATAGAAGGAGCTAGCATGCATGTTGTATTTACGATGATCATGTTAGTAATATGCCCTAAAGGCCAATCAAATGATGTTTGCTTTTAGGGAATTATTGTATTTGATTAGCATTTTGATATTTATAAAATGGCAAAGTGATTAACATTCATAAATTAATTTAATGAATATAGTCCAAGAAGTAAAATAGTTAAGGAACACATTCTCGAGTATGTCGAGAATATGAAACGTGTATCCTTTGTACTACACTTCTAAAATAGTTCCTAGTGGAGGATTTATGATTGGACATTATAAATTCCTATAAACACTAGTATGTGTTATGATTCCTTATGGTATGTGATACCAAAATGGATGGTAAGTTTCATATCATTGACATGAGATGTCAAGTCAAACACATAAGTACTTGTTGCAAGAACAAGTTTCTTGAACTTGACCAAATATAATGAGTCATATGGTTTTGAGTGTTAATGGCTTATTATACATTGTGATAGATACTATGTTTAGTAATGGTCTTTAGACTGAGGCATCACAGATGTCTTGTACATAGACATCTCGATATGTGAAAGCATAATGATTAATTCCTAATCAAGGAAGAGATCTAGCAATAGTCATCACGGTTATTTGTGTATGGAGACAAGTGTATGGCCAATATGGAATTCATCACTTTATAATATACAAAAAGGATGTCCCTGTGAGATAATATGAATTGGCATAAGAAATCCTTGGCCAAGGTGAAATATATTTGAAGGAGTTCAAATTATATTATCATGCCAAGTTCATTTAAATTTATTTTGAGATAAAGCATAAATGCTTAACATATTAAACCATAAGTCGTGCTTTTCTCTGGACATAGATGATGAAGAGACCAAGACATAGAGATACAATGGAATAGGTTCTATAGATCCAACAATTCTTGTTATTTGGGCGGTTGTGAAATCGCTAGGTGTCACTCATGACTTGTAGAAACCTTAAGATCATTATTGGTAAAGCGTATTACCAATGTATCTTAAGGTCATTAAAAAAGTTCTAATTGATGACTAAAGAGTTTAGCATCATTTAATGAATAAAGAGTTATCATTAAAATAGTTCTACTACCTTATAACAAAGAACCTAAAAGGTCACACACCTAATAGAAATGAAAAAGGAGTTACTAGAAAATGAGAAGTTAAATTTCCTAATTTTAGGAAAATCGGTATTTATATAATAATTCATTGAGAATGAATATATATATATATATATATTGAAACTGATGCGTCCGATTTAGGTTACGGTGGGATATTAAAGCAAATTGATAATAATAAAGAACAAGTAGTACAATATGGAATTTAAAAATAGGGTTTGTACAGCTCCTCTGAAGCAAATTTAAAAATACAAACCCTATTACTATTTTGGCCCATGTCCTGAAACCTAGGCTGATTCTTTAATTTCGAGTCTGCAAGAGAAGGACTGGGGTTTTATTGACAAAACTGACAAGTTCACCATAGGTGAGCTCATCATAAGGAATACGGTTGTCATATAAGGCTTTAATGGAATTTCTAACTTTTTCTCCTAATAGGGTTGGTAAACCTGCAAGGAATTTCTCCTTCCAAGTTATATGATTTGCATCATCCCTAAGGAAAAGTCTGGTAAAGAATGTAGTTTTGTAGCTTTGGAATTCACTAAGTTTTCTACATCTTAGATTATGTAGGTTTCAAAGATTTTTATCTCTCGAGGTGAGAGGGTCACCTATGAAATGAAGGGATATAGTCAAAATCAAGGTAGAATCGCATCTTGAATCGACTATCAATTCATCCGAATGGGGATTCCTCCTCATCTGTTTGAATGGAGTTTAAAATATCTAATTTTGTTGATTGGTAAGAAGATGGTCCCACCAACCTTTTGTTGACTCAGAAACCGCAGAATAAGGATTTCTGCAATGGCTTTGTCAGAAGTTCCTGATTGGGTTTTATAAGCATTGGCTGCCATGGTCATCTGTTGTAATAATCCTAAAATGTTATATTCGGACATTCCATCTAAATTCCACTCATAGACGGAAGATGCATTATATCGGGATTGATTTAATGCACTTGGTCTATTATCTATGGTTAGGTCGGTGGACTTTTAGTGGTTGGGAGTGCTAATTCCCAATGAATTTTATTGACCTTTGAAATAGGTTCTTCTTTAAAGGCGTCTATATCCAAGAGGCTATAGAGATTGATCCCGATCTAAGATCGCAATCCGCTTGATTGAGCACTATCGGGTGCAACTGACTTTGGAAATAGGAGTAGAAGAGGATGCATCTTTAGAGAATGGGTAGGAGAGGATGCTTCTATTCTATCAAGTTGTTCTCTAATAGCTTTAGCAAAATCGACTTTGATTCTTGGACAAGCTTCTGACTATGTTTCGAAACCTGAAAAGGTTTGAAAATAGGTTCTTTAAGCTTTTTATCAGAATCCGATTTTGTTGGAATAGGCTTTGATAAAACAGGAGAAACTTGATTATGGTTGACTCTGGATTTGGTCTTCTATCCTAATCAATCTGTTTTCCTATCGTGTTTAGATTAGCATTACGTAAATTATTCTCGTTGGATAATGCTATCTAAACCGTTTTCGGTCTTTATGAATTTTGTAAGGTGAGGCTTTAATCCTAATAGGTGGTTCACCATGGTCAATGGATATACTCCTAAGAGGTGGATGCTCAGACTCTATGGTTTTATTACTGTCGAAAAGGTTCCATTCAGGAATTTTCTCATTAACAGTAATAGGGTTTGTATTTTTAAAGGGATAAGAAATGTTGTTTTTAAAAGCATACATTTCAAACCAATCAAAAAATAAAATATGGACTTTATGTAGATTTACGAATTCATAATAATCTTTTTGTATTTTTCTTCTTTGGTTTAGGAAATGTTTAAAAAACCAAAGTCTTTTTTCTTTAACGGCAACCATAAAAGGGTTTTATCTAATTCAAATTCTTTTTCAAGGACATTTATTACGTTTTCTGTAACTGCAGAAAATGTGGGAGAAGTTGGAGGAGAAGGTTCCTTCTCTTCCTGTCTTTGTTCCTGTTGGTGACTAGTGTAAATTGGGTGAGGTACACTAGTGGTATAGTCAACAGAATGTATGGAAGAACTAGGTATATCCGAAGTGGAAAACCTAGGCTGACTCTTTATAGGTTGGAAAGGAAGAACAAGTAGTACAAGAGAAGAGTCTCATCTCTTTTCTTTATTATTGGAATTTTTGATGTTTCTGCTTTATCTCCTATCTCTAAAGTTTTTAAGAGTTTATCTAGATATTCTTTTTGTAAGGTAGGATCAGAAATGTGTTTTACCAATTCAAGAAAAGTTTCTTGATCTTTAGTTAAAACATTGATTTTCTTTAAGTAAGATTCCGATTGGCTTGAGTCAGAATCATTACTGGAATTAGTTACAGAATCAGAGTCAACTAACTCGTCAATCTGTAAGGATTCATTATCTCTCGACATGGAAGATTGTAATCAGAAGACTCTATCATTAATGAGGCTATTTTTGAAAATGTTTCTTCATCAAGGCCAAGTTCGTGGAGTTTTTTATTCATTCTACAGAACTTTGCAGTGTGGCCTTTCATTCCACATTTAAAACATGTGGCTTCTTTGTAATTGAAATGGGCTTTTTGTTTGGGCTTGAAATCTTTCTTTTTAGAGAATTGTTTTTTATAAGGCTTCGAAGGCTTTCTATAGAAAGGTTCTCTAAACTTTTGGAAAGATTTTCTATGGCCTTTAGACTTGTAATGTTCCTTGTAAGGTTTCGTAGAACACTTACCATTACAATCTTTGGAAGTAGAAGTTTTAAAGGGGTCATAGTTGATGCTTACGTAAACTACCTAATTCTTGCTTAGACTTTCTAAGCTCCCATTTAAGTCGTTTCTGTAACTTTAAGTCTTGACATATCTTTAAACCTTCTTTATTGACAATGGTGCATTCTTTAAACCAAAAGGCATTACTGTCCATTCGTATTGACCAAATGGAACAGTGAAGGCTGTTTTATAACGGTCTTTAGGGTGAATTTGAATTTGCCAAAAACCTGACTTCATGTCAAATTTTGAAAATATGAATGCAGAGTGAAGTTTTTGGAGTAAATCTTTTTTATTAGGTATAGGGTACCTAATCCATTTTAAGGCTTTATTTAGGGGTTTATAATTTATTACCAATCTTGGTGTACCTCTTTCTATTTCCGAATTTTTATTGACATAAAAAGCGGCACAAGACCATGGGGATCTTGATTTGGTAATTAGACCTTTAGATTCTAATTCTTTGATTTCTTCTTTGCAATGTTTTTCTAATTCCATATTCATTTGAATAGACGGGCTTTTGTGGGTATTTGTTTTTCATCAAAAGAATTTTCGATATGGCAAATCAACCAAATGTTGTTTTCTGCTCCAAAAAGCGGTTGGTAGATCAAAGACATATTTCTTTTTCAATTAGGGCTTTAAATTCAGAAATTTTTCTTTGTATAAAATCATTTTTTAATTGATTTCTATTCTTTGCAGTTTAGATCTTTTTGTAAACAAAAGTTAGGTTAGCCTTTGTTTTGAATTAACAAGACATTTATTTGGTTCTGATGAATAGAATTGGCCTTTATAATATTTAAGTTTCTTGTTTTAGGCTTTTCTATAAAAGGAAATTTTAATTTGGTTTTTCCTGCTTTAAAAGATATACCATTGTAATTTACAGTATAAGGAGTTATAAGATTTATAAAAGGTGTTCCCAATATAACAACATGATGAATGTCATTTGTTAGGAAA
Organism: Atalantia buxifolia; assembly: GCA_030444775.1. NCBI lineage: Eukaryota > Viridiplantae > Streptophyta > Magnoliopsida > Sapindales > Rutaceae > Atalantia > Atalantia buxifolia. The sequence continues at coordinate 46,891,892 of CM059835.1, read as the reverse complement.
AAAGTAGTTTTAAATTCGAAACCACTGTTAATAACAGATGCTTCTACTTTAGAATGGATGTTCAATTTTGAATTATTGCGTGAAAGCTTTTCTTTTGTTTTTTCTTTATATTTATCTGGAACAAAAATTTCTTTAATACAATTTAAATCGGCACCAGTGTCAAATAAGAATTTCAAAGAATTATGAATGATATTTATAATCCTTTTTCTGATTTTTGTGTTGTTTATATTGATGACGTATTGATTTTTTCACAATCAATAGATCAACATTTTAAACATCTAAAGACTTTTTATTTTGCAACTAGGAAAGCAGGCCTAGCTATCTCTAGTTCAAAAATTTCCTTATTTCAAACTAAAATCCGATTTCTTGGCCATTATATTTCAAAGGGAACTATCACCCCTATTGAAAGATCTCTTTCTTTCACTGATAAATTTCCTGATAAAATCCTTGATAAAACCCAATTGCAAAGATTTTTGGGAAGTCTAAATTATGTTCTTGATTTTTGTCCTAACATTAATAGGATTGCTAAACCATTGCATGATAGGTTAAAAAGAATCCTATTGCATGGTCAAGAACATACTAAAGTTATTAAACAGATAAAAATATTGTTAAAGAAATTCCATGTTTATTTCTTGCAAATCCTCGCATTACCTAAAATAGTTGAAACTGATGCGTCCGATTTAGGTTACGGTGGGATATTAAAGCAAATTGATAATAATAAAGAACAAGTAGTACAATATGTTTCTGCACATTGGAATGAATGTCAGAAAAATTATTCTACAATTAAAAAAGAAATTTTATCTATTGTCTTATGCATATCTAAATTTCAAAGTGACTTGTTAAATCAAAAATTTTTGCTTAGAATTGATTGCAAAGCTGCAAAACATGTTTTAGAAAAAGATGTTCAAAACATTGCATCAAACAGATTTTTGCACGATGGCAAGCTATTTTGAGTGTTTTTGATTTTGACATTGAGTTTATTAAAGGTGATACAAATTCTCTCCCTGATTTTCTAACCAGAGAGTTTCTTCAAAACAGATAAATGCCGCCAAAAAAGACCAAAGACAAAGGGAAAGGGATTCTCGGGACCTGTATCCCAAACACCATCCAAAACCTCTTCCCCTCCTAAAGAAAAATTACTCTCATCAGCCATGCCCATCAAATCCTGGATTGACACAGTCGAGGATGAAGAAGCAAAATCTAAAGCCATTGCCTCGCAGGAACAGGTAAATGAGTGGATAAAATCCATGTCCAAATCCCCTGAGCTCATGCTCGCCTTACAAAGTTTTTCTCAAAGAGCCCGCCTATTCAACGGCAACCAT